>CM060708.1:218256103-218856103 GCA_030686995.1 Artemisia argyi
TATCGGGTTATCCCGGCCAAGCCCGTTCGACCCATACAATTCATTACCTGTTTGGGATTTCGGACAAGCTGCATGGCTGCATTGTCAACATACATGTGAGAAAGTTCAACATCAGGATACTCTTCAGCTATCGCCATTACCCTTTTCCTCCATAACATTGATGCCTATTTGATTGCGCCCGGCCAGGAAAATATAGACAACAAAAAAAACAGGGAAGAAAGCAGGTTAGCATCAATATATACATGTGGCCTACCAAATCGTGGCCTATGAGTTCCATTTATGACTCTATAGGTAGTAATAAGTGAAATAAATAAATAAATGTAGAAGGGCAATAGTACCTCTAGGACATTTGCTTTGTCAACAGAACAAAGTTTGCCTCTGCGTTTACGAGCTGTCTCAAATGCAATACGAGCAATGCGGTCAATCTGGTAGGGAAGAAATAAAAATTGTTAGCTTGTTTGAGACACATGATGCAATGGAAAGATAACAAAACTTCAAACAATAAAGTACTCCTTTTTGTCTATTGGTTTTCTTGAACATATTATGATGACTTGAGTTAAATTATTACAAATTTACATGGGAAGATTCAATAAGAGGCCAACCTCATACGCTGCATAAACCTCGGTGTTAAAGCCAATCTCCTCACCATTTTCATTAGTTCCAAATCCCCTTGGTTTTCCAAAGTAAATACCTATTAAAAATAAATGTTTAGTAAAGCTTATCCTATTTATATGTAAACCATAAAGTAAATTTACTTGATCATGATTCATGTATGTGCTGAAATCCTTCATCACCTGCCTCTTAAACACCAAAGAACCGCAAATGAAATATGTTTGAGCAATAATAAATATGCACCAATCTATACTATACGCTGACCTCCGGTAAGTTCCCTTATAACCATCAAGTCGACACCTTCAATGACCTCTTTCTTCAACGTTGAAGCATCCACTAACTGCAGATGATGGTGAAATGATGAATCGGCCATTAGGTAAAAAATGATAAGACCCGCAACAAGCTTCTTTCAACATACAGATCTTTACTAGGTGTTTTCAGTTTCCTTTTTGAGTAATTTGTATTGAAGGGGCACTTAAATTGATCATTCAAAAAAAGTAACGTTCTCAAAATAAGCTTCTTTTACCAATGTCGCTTACAGATGATAACAAGATTCTTTTAAGAAGAGTAAGATTAGATAATTAAAAACCTTCAAATGTCCTGAAGGGCATTATTCATATAAGGATCACTCGTTGGCAGTTAGATAGCCGTAAACGTGACATACAGCAGGGTGACTTGTAATAGGTTTTAAATATACAGAAAAGGTAAATCGAAAGCTAAACACTTTGGAACTTGATGGTAATACAGTCATAACGATAGGCAGTCTGCCCGTAGCATACAGTGACATAGTTATGTTCTAAATGTGTAAATGTAATTATCTCACAAAATTATGCTAAATCTTTCAACTTTAAAAGACATGGCTGAATATCTGATCAGTTCACAAAAGCGGAATTTGAAGTTATAGATTCCAACTAACTGCAGCTATAACCCTAGGTTGTATGTATTTAATTGCACATAAGAATAAGTTTTCATGTATCTTCATGCCAATGACTAGCATACCTGTGGTAGAACAGACACCGGCCTCAAATTTGCAAAAACCTTAAGGTCTTCACGAAGCTGGAGCAATGCAATCCCGACGTCCGCATGTTTCTGGTTTTTATCTGACGCATCCCTTCAATCCGTTTAATCATAAGTTAGAATAAACCATTCCCCCAAACAAAAATTGATACATCAATTAAAGATGTTTCTTTACTTAATAAAGTGATTTTTTGTTTAAGCCCAATCCTCCAATTTCATGTTACCCATTAAACATATAAATGTTTTTTTTCCTGGATTTATACTACATCAAGTTATTTTCTGAAAATTTAAATGACAATATCTGGTAACCGTTAGGGAAAACAGATCGAGACCCGCCAATAGCACCGAAGAGGATGGCATCAGATTGCTTAACAGCAGTGAGAGTATCCTCAGGCAACGGAACCCCGACTGCATCCAAGGCAGCACCTCCCACAAGCTTCTCATTAAACTTGAACTCAATCCCTGATAAAAAGGCCTAAAAGTTTGTTAGTAAATTGGGATTGCTTAGTTACATGCTTATTGTGTTTAATACCACAATAGAAGGAGTGTTAAGATTGCATGTTAAAATTAGTGTAAGAATCTTGTTTTTTAAATCAAAAGATAAGCAGTAACGAATGCTTATATGATTATTTAATTCAAGAATATCAATCCCAAACTGTTAGGTTTAAGGTTGTCGGGACGGGTTCTTAAAAAGTGGGAACGACTTCTATGTTTGAAACATGTTTATGCAATTGTCAAGGAAAATATGCAAGTGAAATACTTGCAAGGCTTGGAATGAGCAGGTGCAATGCTGTTAACAATTTTATGGTGCCATGAAATAAGCTTATAATTGAATGAGAAAGCAGAGTTAGCTGATAGCACCGAGTACAAGCAATTGATTTGTAGCCGTATGTTAACTCAGCAAATTGACCTGACATAATGTCTGCAGCAAGTTCTTTTAGCAGATTCATAATTGCACAAAAAACAGGACACTTACTGGCCACAAAGAGAATAATCGTGTACTTAAAAGGAATGGTGAATTTCTCAAAGGAAACACTGATTGTGACTTGGATTGTGCAAAAAGTACATCCTGGTATGTGGTCATGATGGAAAATGGTGTAGTGGCATGGGGCTCTAAAAAGCAACAGCCAATGGTTGCTCTATCGACAACCGAGGTAGGTATGTAGCAGCCACAACTTGTGCATGCCAAAACATATGGATGAAGGAGGTACGTTCTAAGTAGCATCAGAGAAGATTTTTACACTTGTTTTGTTGTATTTATGACAAGTAGATGCTCACTCATCAAATTGTCAAAGAATCAATTACATCACGGAAAGAACAAAGCATATCAATATGAGATTTTACCTTGTTCCGATATCTGGATAGGAAGGGAGGACTAGAGCTCATCATTCATATGACTCTTTAAAGCTTCCATGGCTCTTGGGAATTGAAAAGAATAAGCTACTAAACTGAGCAAATTTGAAACAACCTTAAACCTAAGGGATGGCAAAAAAACCCGAACCCAACGGGGAAACCCGAAACCTGAAATTTTTGGGGCAGGGCGGGCATGCTTATCGTGTTTCGGGGCATTAAACGGGGATTCTTATCGGGTTTGGGGCGGGACGGGGCACAACATCCCCGCCCCGAAACATATATATACATACATCTATATACATAAAATATTGTGTTAGTATTTACATACTAAAAATATAATCATCTAATTTTTGTTCCTTTTTTTCTTTGTAATATTTCAAATTGCGATCATAGAAGCTTGTTTTATGTCATAATATTTTTAAAAAGTTGTGATTTATTCCGATGCTTAATTTATTAGTAATGGGTTCTCGATTATTCAAGTTATTTCATAAAATCATATTGTTGATAGCGTAAAAATAAGAATAAACAAAGAATGATACAAGTATGATGGAGCATCGCGCTCCAAAAAGACAACCCGATAAGACCCCAGGGGCGGGTTTGGGGAGCATCTCGCCCCAACGGGGCGCCCCATAAGATCCCTAATGGGGATTGGGGAGGGTTTGGGGATGGACCGCCCCGCCCCATTGCCATTCACCTAACATATTTGCATGTTCTCAAACAAATTTCCTAAGTAATTCATGATCCATAACTTGTTCCTCAAAAATGTGTACACAGTAGTACATGTATATATATACAACAATAGCTAGAAATCATTAGAGAGAGAGAGAGAGACCTTCGATAGAGCCAGCAAGATTAAGCACATTCTTGGCGACAGATATAACTTCAGGGCCAACTCCATCCCCAGGAAGCAAAGTTATGTTGTAGTTTTTTTTCGATACTGCTGCGGCTAAAGAGGAGCACCGTCTACTACTTTGTTGGTAAACATTTTGGAATCCAAAGGCTCTGCATGACGACATTATTGTTGATGACAAGCACAAGAAGAAAATTATGGTTCTTGATCCCTCAATTAAGCCATATTTAAGTAAGAAAAAAAATTACACCTAACCTCACGTTGTTAAATGTATTATAGTATCTATGGGTCGAATATCATTTTCAAAAGTGACATTCAAAGAAATATTTGATGGTATAATGTTTTTTTTAATGGGGATATATAAAAATTTACCCATCAAAATTATGATATAAATACAACTAATACTTGTTCAGGAGTTTTTTTATTATATTTTAATATCTATTAACGTAATATTTTGTAAAAAAATTTGTTGGTCGAAAGATTTAACTTTTTTTTTTTTTTTTTTTTTTTTTTTTAACTAATATAGATGTTAAGGTTGAGGTTGATATTGTTGTTTAATTTTAACTATTTATATCATGTTGTACAAAATGTGCAAATTAGCAGCATATAATCAGCATTGATGAATTTAAAATATACTCCGTAAATTTTTTAAAAATACTTTTCTGTATATCTATATATAAACTTTAAATAAGAATTTCATTAATCGTTGTAATAAGTATAATAGCGTATATTTATTTTCATATCACAGTAATTTGTGCTTACATTTGATATTTATATTATCTTTAATAATAGTTTAGCAGTATTTAATATTGAAGCCTGTGTAAGCATAAATTAAACTTTTAAAATAAAATAATATGGGTATTTATTTAACGTATATAGCAAATAAATATTTAATAGATAAAAGTCTAAAACTAATATCAGTTTAAAAAATATTTAACGTATATTTACAAAATTTTGTAATTGTAATAGATAAAGTCTGAAACTAATACTAATACTTATGTCATTTTAAGCAAAGTTCATATTATAAAGTATATCAGGTATAAAGTGTAAGTATTTTTTTTTTTTAAGTTATTAAAAAATATAGGAACTTATAATTTCACACTTAACTCCATTATGTAAAATTCAACTACTAAAGTTTTATTAATTACTTCATCTTTTTTAAAAATTTTATTTTTATAAATTTGACACAAATATTTTTGTGTTTTTTTCTCAACCAAATTTCTCCATCAAATTTATTAACAAATCACATCGTTTGATTTTACTTAAATGGCAAAATCGAGCTTTTCTATTAATCTATTTTTTTGTTGAGAAGGGTTTTGCAAAATAACTTTGAAATGATGTAATTATTTTATTATATAAAAGATTTTCAACTAAAAGTAAGTGAGATATTAAATTGCCCTGAAAAGCCTCAAAAGTAATTATAGCTGTTAGATTAGATTTTGTCAAACACATTCTTTTTTTTATTATTATTAGTTTTGGTCAAAAGGGTAATTTATTCATTTGACCCTTTTTTTCATTTTCACTCTGAACTTCAAACGCACATAACTCACAAACGACAAAATTAAAAAAAAAAAAAAAAAAAAAAAAAAAAAAAAAAAAAAAAAAATCCGATTTCCTCATAATTTCTAAAATTTAATCCTCATTAATTTAGTGATTTAAGATCGTTTATATACCAAACTTTATTTAGATACCAACAGATCAACCCCACCTTCCATCCCATTTGATTTGACCCAAAAAAAAAAAAAAAAAATCATTTATTTTTATTATTATTATTATTTTCCACTATTAGCAGCAACAAGCAACACCAGTGGGACTGAGGACTGATGTAACAACCGGGAATTTTACGTCAACTTTTAACTATAAACTTTAACGCATTATCCAAACCGCGTAAATTCTTAAACTTTAGGTATAATCATTAGGTTATCCCGCGCATAATGAAAACCACATTTAAACGTTTTATATCACACTAGACTAATATTTCGTCTATAAATTACCAACGAACTTATGTTTTTATTCCGAGTTTGATAACTAACTTGTTTATTACACATTCTAGGTAACGAAACTTTCAGACGTGTAACAATATAGGTAATTTTCTAATGAACTGACTAAAATACCCTTGTTTTCTCACATAAACTTGCATCGTTAATCATTTATACTAAAGGTCATTAGTAAATAACTAAGAATTTGATTTTCTTACGTTTTCATCCGTTTTTACACGTTTTTGTCAATTTTTATGCGTTTTTGTTCAATTTTGCAAGATTTTGTCTGTTTTTACACGCTTTCGTCCAATATTATACATTTTCATATGTTTTACACGCTTTCGTCCATTTTTGCATGTTTTCATCCGTTTTTGGACGTTTTCGTCCGTTTTACATGTTTTCATCCATTTTTACAAAGTTCCAAATGTTTTTACACATTTTCATCCGTTTTACACACTTGTGTGCGTTTTTACACGTATTAATCCGTTTTTACACATTTTTGTCTGTTTTTACACGCTTTCGTCCATTTTACACGCTTTCATCCGTTTTTTGCGCGCTTTCATCTGTTTTTTACACGCTTTTGTCCGTTTTTTCACGTTTTCATCTGTTTTTGCAAGTTTTCATCGGTTTTCACACGTTTTCATTCATTATTACACGTTTTTACATGCTTTTGTTCGTTGTTACATGTTTTTGTCCGTTTTTACACGTTTTCATCCGTTTTTACATGTTTTCATCAATTCTTACAAACTTTCAATTGTTTTTACACATTTTCGGCTTTTTATGCACGTTTTCATCCATTTTTAAATATTTACATCCGTTTTTACACGTTTTCAAAAGTCTTTACATGCTTTCATCCGTTTTTACACATGCAAAATTTGTTTTTACACGTTTTCATCCACTATTACACGTTTTTGTATGTTTTTGCTTGTTTTCAACTGTATTTACACGTTTTCATACGTTTTTTACATGTTTCAAACGTTTTTACACGTTTTCATCCGTTTTTACATGCTTTCATCCATTTTTACAGACTTTTGGCAGTTTTTGCACATTTTAGTTTGTTTTTGCACGTTTTCGTCCATTTTTACACGTTTTCATCCATTTTACACATATTCATCCATTTTTACACGTTTTCGTCTATTTTAAACGTTTTCATCCGTTTTACACGCTTTTGTCCATTTTTTACACATCGTCTATTTTGGACGTTTTCATCCGTTTTTGGATGTTTTCGTTGGTTTCAAACGATGTTATTCGTTTTTACACGTTTTCATTTTTTCTTACACGTTTTGTCTATTTTTACACGTTTTCGTCTATTTTTATATGTATTCATTCATTTTTACACGGTTTTGTTCGTTTTTATACGTTTTTGTCCATTTTTTCACATATGAAACTTGTATAAAAAGGAGGAAACATGTAAAAATGGACTAAAATGTGTAAAAATGGATGAAAACGTGTAAAAACGGATGAAAATGTGTGAAAATAGATGGAAACGTGCAAAAAACGGAATAAAGTGTGTAAAAACGGATGAAAACGTATAAAACTAACGAAAACTAGTAAAAACGGATGAAAACGTGTAAAACTGACGAAAACGTGCAAAATGGATGAAAACGTGCAAAACCGGATGAAAGTGTGTAAAAACGGACGAAAACTTGTAAAAACGGACGAAAACGTGCAAAAGCAAACAAAAACGTGTAATAAAGGATGAGAACGTGCAAAAACATATTTTGTACGTGTAAAACTGGGCAAAAACGTGTAAAAGCGGATGAAAGCATGTAAAAACGTTTGAAAACGTGTAAAAATGAATGAAAACGTGTAAAAACGAATGAAAAACGTGTAAAAACAACCGAAATTCTGTAAAAAAAACTAAAAATAGATGAAAACGTGTAAAAATGGACGAAAACGTGCAAAAACTGACGAAAACGTTTGAAAACGTGTAAAACCAGATGAAAACATGTGAAAACCAACGAAAACATGTAAAAACGGACGAAACGTGCAAAAAACGAACAAAAGCCTATAAAAACGAACGAAAACCTGTAAAAACAGACAAAAACATGTAAAAACGTTTGAAAACGTGTAAAAACGAATGAAAACGTGTAAAACAAATGAAACCGTGAAAAAAACGAAGGAAAACATGCGAAAAACGGCCGAAATGTGTAAAAACGGCTGAAAGCGTGTAAAAATGGACGAAAACGTGTAAAACGTCTGAAAATGAATAAGAACGTGTAAAAAAGGACAAAAATGGACAAAACGTGTAAAAATAAATTTTGCGCGTGTAAAAACGGATGAATGCATGTAAAAACGTTTGAAAACATGTAAACGGATAAAAACGTGCAAAAAACGGCCGAAAATGTGTAAAAACGTATGAAAACGTGTAAAAGCAGAAAAAAAAAAGAGTAAAAATAAAAATAATAATAAAAAAAGAAAAAAAACTGACAAAAACGGACAGAAACGTGCAAAAACGGACGAAAGCGTGCTAAAAATAGACGAAAGCGTGTAAAATGGACGAAATGTGTAAAAACAAACGAAAACGTATAAAAACAGTTAAGAACGTGTAAAATGGACGAAAACTTGTAAAAACGGGTGAAAATGTAAGAAAATAAAAATCTTAGTTGTTTACTAACGGCCGTTAGTATAAAGGACTAAAGATGCAAGTTTTTGTGAAGAACGCAAGGGTATTTTAGTTAATTCGTTAGAAAATTACCTATATTGTTACACATTTGAATGTTTCATTAGCTAGAATGTGTATTAAACAAGTTCGTTATCTAACTCTGAACAAAAGCGTAAGTTCATTTTTGCTATATATGTAAAGGGCTAAAATTCGAATTATATTTGTTTTAGTTGTGTCTCATCTTTTAATAGGAAACCTGAAGGTGTTTTGGACTTCTGATGTTGAAAGGACTTGTGTATTCGACTTGAAGATTGATTCAGGGCGTGTTTGTTTGGTGTCTTTTGGAGGTCTAGGATGACTTTAGCATTCATTTACGTTGTTTGGTTGTTCCTTAAAACAGCATGTGTGCATCAACCCCACTAACATCAAATCAAGAAAAAAGTTGGTTTTGGAAAGTTTGGTGGGCCCAACATGCTACACTCTCTGCAAATATGAGACGTATTTTATTTTGACTTATTTCCCTAAATGCCCCAAGGGTACAACCCTTTGTACCTTATTCACCCCAATTTTTTTTTTTTACTTCCCTATATACCTGATTGGCCTGAAACAATCAGTTAATATTGACCAAGTGAATTGGTCAATAAAGTCAAACAGTCTAAGGTCAATGCTCCGTGGATAGTATAGAGTTTTCCCGGGTCGTTATGTCCCGACGAGATTTAAATGGTGTTATGAAACGTTTGTGGGAATGAGTGGCACTGAGGACAGTAACCAATAAAGATTTGGATTTGAATTACACTACTGATTACTTGGTATTTAAGTAAATGAAACAATATTAACAATTACAGAATCGCAGATTTAAACAAACGTAAACAAATTAACAATCAGAAATGTTTACAGACAGAGAAAAAGGTGAGTTTTAAACAATTTACTAATATAGGGGGTGAAATTGAAACTTTTATAAACTTAATATTAAAAGAAAATTAAATTAAATAGAAAAATATTTTTTGATTATTTTATTATTTAATATTTAATTATTTAAATAAAAACTATTTAATATATAATTAAAACTAATTAACTTAAAAAGCTTTATAATAAAAATTTTAACTAGAAAATTGAAAAATTAATTTTTAAAATTCTAAAATGACTTAAAATAAATTTAGAAACTAAAAATATATATTTTTGTATTTTTGTGGATTTTATAATAATTAAATACTAATTATATTAATTAAACTAATTAAACTAATTTAAATTATTAAAAATAGAAAAATGACTTAGAAAATTCTGAGAAAATTTATAAAACTAATTAACCATCTCAGGAATCCTAAAAAATTATAAAAAGTTTATAAAAATTATTTTTAAACTACTTTACTAATTATTTATCTATTTATTAATTAATATCTAATTTTACTAGATTAATTAAGAAAAATAGAAACTGAATAGTAGTAATTAGGAAACTATTTTCTAAAAATACTTTATGATTTACAAAACCTAGGAAAAATATAAAAAGGTACTGTTGTTAATTAAAAATTAGTAAAACTATTTAATATACTAATATTACTTAATTATTAATTAAACTAATATTAATTATAATAAATACTAAATTAAAAGAGAAAAATCTAGAAAAATTATTGAAAATAATTTAATATAAAATAAAATTAAAAAAAATATAAAAATGAAAAAGTGCTTAATAATAAGCTGAAAAGAAAAATTAAATAGATAAATCCTATTAAATAGAAGCTATCACTAATTTTAAATTTGGCTTTTTCTGAATTTTCTTTTACAAAACTAGTTTTACACTAAAATGGAACAACTTTTATGAAGGAACTTTTATCAGTGCTTAAAAATAAGCACTTGAGACACCAAAATGCTTAACAGCTTGTAGTTTTAGCTTATTAGGACTTTTAGTTTATGAAAAAGTTGTGTTTAAGCTACCAAATGATCACATAAGCTAAAACAGATGGATTCAAACTTGAAATAAGCCAGATGGCACAGATAAGCACACTAAATAAGCTGGGATGAGCAAATAAGGACTTAAGTCTAAGACTGAGTATCAAACAGGCCAAATGGCCCAACTGTCAGGCCTTGTGGGGTCCACAGGCTAGATTGGAAGCCCAAACTGAAGAAGGATCCAATAAGCTGAGCTTATTGGCTTTTCAAAAAGCCAAGAAACAGGCTCTGGGTCCCACAAATGAACACAGGAGGGGGTTTGGAACTTAGGCACAAAAACTGAGTGGGGCAGTACAAGGGTTTGGACAGGTCACAAAAGGGGTCAAAATAAGCTAAGGGCAATTAAGCTAGGACCCAAAATAAGCTCAGGGTTGAAAAGGTATACTAACAGGCTACAAAATAAGCCAAAAGGCAAGGTGTGGGGTCCACAGGTGAAGTCACAACAGGTCTTGGAAGATTGGCCAAAACCTGATGCACATGCATGTACTTGCCCTGCAAGCTGTTGCACAGGCCACACAAAAAATCACAAAAATAAGATGGACACAGGTTATTGTAGCTTAGGTGATAGACTTTAATAACTAAGAATTTCAAGTTCCAATTCCAAGCACAAAATTCATAAAAAATTCTCACCAAAAGTGAGTTTTCTGCTCCACAAGCAATTTTGACTTTTATGGTTTTGCACCACAGTTGACTTTTGTGAGATTTGGATGATCACTACTGATTATATATTATATATTATGATATTATAAAACTTAATTAAGCTAATTTTAACAACTTATGAATGATATGGAAGGTTAAGGATTCAAAAATCCCAACAGTTAACTCAAAAGATGTAATCAAAGGTGAAATTGACTTTTTCTTGAAAAAGTGCTAAGTTATTGAGTTTGACTATGCTATTAGAGGCCTAGGTGACATGTAGCAAGCATAAACAACAACACAAACAGATATAATGCTAGCTAGATCAGTAAATCCAAACACAACCTTATAAACACTGATTTGAGTTTTTCAAGGGATTTAAATTGTTTAGTCCATGAAACTGATTTCTAACAACTTGTGAAGGTGTAATAAGCTAAAACAAACATAGAAACAACAGGTAGAACCACAAATACACAAGAATCTCTAATGTACTATTTTGACAGTGAAAAAGAGAAACAAAGCAACTATGAAAGTTAAGGAATAAGCATGCAATTTTAAGCAATATTATGACTAAGAGAAACTAAATAAGCAATAAAAATACAAAGATAAGCAATAATAAGTAGAAGCACAGTAAAATGGAAATTGAGGTTTTTGCTTACAATGTGCATTCCAGCTAAAGATCATTTACCAAAAGACCACAAACCAAACCTATAGGTTTCCACAAACCTCTAAACCCAGGGCCATCCGAAATCAACCCTGCTCCAGCTTAATCACCATCTTCATCTCCATTTTTGATTTTTTTTCTTATTTTTCTTATTTTTTTGTATTTTTGATTTCTTTATACTAAACTGATTTTTAGACTTTCTAAAAGCTTAAATAAGCTTTATGGGAGCTTAAGTGAGCTTAAGAGTCCAGAACAACAACAACTAACAATGCACAGTACCAATATGATTTTGAGGGAAAATTGCATACACTGATTTATAAAAGAAAACTTAATTCATTGATTTAGAAAGATTTGAGAGTACACTGAGATTACTTAGGTTACAACTTAAATACTAAACATACAGTAGAATTATAAAAACTATAAATTCGATAGTAATTTAAATAAGCTAATACTAATACACCTTCTCCTTTGCCTCTTCTCTCTTTTATAGCCACTCCAGGGGTCTTGTGGGGTGTCTTTGTCTTTTCCCAGCAACAATTTTGATCATTGGATGAGCTCTGAGTGATCCTAGCCATTTAAACCGATTTGGCGCCAAATTAAAATAATCCCAATTGGACTGTTTGCGTGCACAGGGAGGGGAGAGCATTTATTGTAGCTTGTTTTGTTAGGTGATGGCGGTGGAGTGGGCGGTGGGAAGTGATAGGCAAGTGGGGTGGTTTTGCAGGGCGGTTTTGGGATGGGAGGTGGTTTTGGAATGGGAGGGATGGTGTTGGTTTGACTGGTATTGACCAGGGTCAAAGGTTGACCCTGGATAGTATTAAAAAGGGTGGTGTGATGGGCTTATGGATTTGGGCCAGCAAAAAGGGAGGTGGATCAGGGGTGTATTTGGATTGGATTTGGATGTTGGGTTTATTAATAGGATCCGTTTGGTTTGTAGTAATAAGTATCAAGGACCAACTTTGTAATTTAGCCGAAAGTTGGGGGCTGGACTTGTCAATATTCCAAAGTTGTTTCAAGGTCAATTTCTGCCAAGTGTGAATAGTCCAAGGTTCAACATATCAATTTTCCACTTATGGACCTCTAGGGACTAAAACTGCCAACTTTTGAAACTCCAGGGACCAAACATGTAATTTCTCCAAACTTCAAACCCAAGGATCACATTTGCCATAGATGAATAGCACAAGGACCAAAATTGATTTTTTTTCAAAGTTTTTACATCTAGGGACCATTTTTGACAATTGTGCAAAGTATAGGGACTAAACTTGTAAATTTATGAAACTTTACACCAAAGGACTAAATATGATTATTTGTGATTTCAAAAGGACCTTTGGTGACTTATCTTCCAAAATAAATGCTCAAGCAAGTTTTGAAATTCGAGGGACTGAAACTGCCAATTATGCAAACTTTGTTCATTTTTCATCTGTTTTTAAACATTTTGCATCTGAAACATATAAAACACAATCCTGGGATATTTTTAGTATTTTGATGCATATTTGAGTATTTTTGGATGTTTTGACAGTTCAGATAAGACAAAAACGATGAGTATTTACACACTCATCAATACCCTAGGGGCGACTCTCTCTCAAATATTTTTGGGCGACTCTCACAGATTTGGTACAAGTTTCCCTATCCTTGGGCCCACAATATACTTTCATAGTACTACTACCTTGTAAGCTAGTACTTATGGTACTTCTTGGGCGACTGGTCCCACTTTCTTGGGCGATTTTTTTTTTTTTTTTTTTTTTTTTTTTTAATTTAACTTCATATAAGTTACACTATTAGTCCCCCAATACATAAAAAATGCACCGTAGGTCCCTAATAAATAACCTCCATTAGTCCCTAATACATAAACACCACCACCACCACCATCGACACCCACCACCCACCACCACCTCCTACCACCACCACCCACCACCGCCGCCACCACCACCCACCACAACCTCCCAACACCATCCACTGCCGCCACCACTACCACCACCCACCACCGCCGCTCACCACCTCCCACCACCACCACCCACCACCGCCTCCCACAACCACCACCACTATCCACTGCCCCCACCACCACCACCACCATCCACTGCCGCCACCACCCACCACCCACCACTACAACCCACTACCGCCACCACCACCCACCACCACCACCCACCACCGCCTCCCACCACCACCATCATCCACTGCCGCCACCAACACCCATCACCACCACCACCACCACCATCCACTGCCGCCACTACCCACCACCACCACCCACTACCGCCACCACCACCCACCACCGCCTCCCACCACCACCACCATCCACTACCGCCACCACTCACCACCACCACCCACCACTGCCACCAACACCAAGCACCATCACCACCGCTACCACCACCCACCACCACCAACCGCCACCACCACCATCATCACCACCATCACCACCGCCACCTCCACCTCCTCCACCCACCACCGCCACCACCTCCACCATCCACCACTTCCACCACCACCAAGGCGACAGTGGATGGTGGCGGTGGTGGGTATTGCTGGAGGTGGTGGGTGGTGGTGGTGGTGGGTGGTGGTGATGGGTGGTGGCGGTAGTGGATGGTGGTAGTGGTGGTAGGAGGCGGTGGTGGGAGGCGGTGGTGGTGGCGGTAGTGGGTGGTGGTGGGTGGGTGGTGGCGGCAGTGGATGGTGGTGGTGGTGGGTGTTGGTGGCGGTAGCGGATGGTGGTGGTGGGTGTTGGTAGCGGTGGTGGATGGTGGTGGTGGGGGGTGGTAGTGGTGGTGGTGGGTGGTGGCGGTAGTGGATGGTGGTGGTGGGAGGCGGTGGTGGGTGGTGGTAGTGGTGGTGGTGGGTGGTGGTGGTGGTAGTGGTGGGTGGTGGCGGTAGTGGGTGGTGGTGGCGGGTGGTGGCGGTAGTGGGTGGTGGCGGCAGTGGATGGTGGTGGTGGGTGTTGGTGGCAGCAGTGGGTGGTGGTGGTGGTGGGAGGCTGATGAGGCGAAAAGTGTACCGCTTTTAAAGGGTTATTTAAGCCCGAATTCGAGATTATTTGATCAAATATTGCCCTAAATCGTTACTTTTGTCATTTTAGGTACTTTTGGAGAGAAATCTGGAAAAGGAAACATTTTGGACGTTTTTGGAGCATAAAAGTGAAGAAAACGGCAAAGTCTCAAAATTCCTTGCTGGGAACAGTACCTGACGGCGTTAAGCTTCTACACGTGATGGCGTCAGAGTTACAAAAGAGGTGGATGTGGACTTATAATGTGACGGCCCAGAGAGTTTTCAAGCTTAGGGCCTGACAGCGTCACCAAGGCAGTCAGGGTCCAATTACACATGACGGCCCAGAGTAATTTCCTACATGACGGCGTCACAAATGGATCTAGGCAATACGATTTTTTTCATGGCGGCGAGTTGACGGCGTCACGAGCTAATACATGACGCCGTCAAAGTGTAAACTCTATATATAGTTTTCCAAATTTCATTCTTTTGTGTGCAACTTTGAGGGAATAAACCCTAAGACGAATTTCCAGCTTTTTCAAGGGTTTTCAACCCATTGATTTTTCCATGTTCAATTGAAGATAAGTATTCATTCAAATCATTCAATATGTCTATGTGTTGTGTGATTATATCTTACGCGTGTCTTCTCTTTAACATGCTAGGCTAGATTTTCCTTGTGTTTGCTTAGATGTAGTGAAACCTAGATGTTAATTATGGGTTGATTGTTTGTTTATAATTGTTACGGATGATTGTATTCGATGTTAGGCTTAAGAAAACTGGTAGACTTCCATTGGTAACTTGCTTGAACGTCTTAAGAAACATGATCGGAGGTGTACTACGATTTTTGATTGTATTTAATGCGTAAGAGAATTCTAATGATCTCATGTTAGGAGCTTCTAACGGCTCGACATAGGAGTGAAGTAGGATCTTATAGAGTTAGGGAATATTGTACACGACCCTACGACTAGTATTAAGGAAATGACCCGTCATCCATACAATTGTAACAAGCTAATCAACCTGTAAAAGATATCTAGGGAGTAATGAAATCTAAGTAAACACAACTTTCCTCATTATTGTTTCCACCACATTAGTATAATAGTTTAATTTTTATTTCTTTTATTTTATTTTGATTGCATCTTTAGTTTATTGGGTTAGTTGACTAGCAACTAATTCCGCCCACTCCTTCAAAACCCGAGATTTTACTTGCTTTCATAAAAAATATAAGAATACCAAAAGAATCATCTCTCACCTCTAGACCTAGTTTAGTAGGCTTTCTAATCCTAGCGACACTATTACTAAGTTGAATGATCAATCCCCCGGTACTTGTCACTCTACTATACTACAATGATCAGGTACACTGCCTGGTGGGGGTTGTAAGCTTCTCGAGATCCCTTGAGAGGTAAAACCTGTTGCGAGGGCGCAATTCCCACGTATCAAGTTTTTGGCGCCGCAGCCCGGGGAATAGTTATTAGGTCACCATATTGATTTCACACAAACAAGAATGAGATAGATGTAAGGAGTTGGGTGAATATTTGAATGAGAGAAATATAAGTGCAAGAGTTTCCTTATGATTTCAAATAAACAACCAAGTTTACAAGAGACCTAAGACTAGTATATATAGGTAAGGAGCTAGGGCAATACTCCTACTCCTTCCTTTCTCATAATTCGTATGGGCTTAAGGCCCATGGACTTCATTCTTAAGCCTAGTAAACTTAATACAAAATGTAAATGAAAGTAAATAATAACTAAGCAACCTAATATTATTACAAATGACCGAGACTTGATAAAATAGTAAAACTTTGATCCCAACAATCTCCCCCTAAGGGTCGGTCATCACGGTTGCTTGACGTCTTTGTCATTTCTTCATCTTTGACTTTCATAGCTTTAGACGTCTTTCAATAATCATGAGATATAGTCATTCATCGTTCTTTGTGCCTTGTTCATTGTTGTTGTGATAGTGATCAAATAATGAAGTTATTTGCCTTTCGTCACTTCCGCGTTTGTGGTGGTAGTCCGCCATTCTAACATGCTCATACATCTTTGAATTCTGACTTATACATGCACGTAGTCCCTTTCTGTCACATAAGATCTTTAGTCTTTATACTTTGTAGATTCTTCTTTTTGGCGTAGAATCTTTCTTTGAACTTTGTGTTGCTTTGATCTTTGAGGGAGCTTTTGATGACTTCAAGATGCATGTATGAGCATGTGGAATCTGTCACCATGGAGATAGTGTAACCCTGCATGTAAACAGTTAGCAATAAAACATCTGGTACTTACAGATAAGGAATTAGAGATCGTCAACAGCATATTGTGAAGACTCCTTCTAACCCTTATCAAGGTCGTTCCCATATCAGATACTCCCGAGGGAGCTTACAAGACCTACTAAGTAGCTCAATGACTGGGTGAGTCGCTGGGGATCACTCCACGACTGTAGACCGCAAAGAAACCACCGCAAACACTAAGCGTAACCCGCAAGGAGTTACCGAAGTGACCTGCTATCAGGGCTGTTTGATGTTGACCCTAGCAGGATTTCCGTTCAATCATTGAGAAATACTTATGTAAATTCTCTCATAAACGTTCTTGGCAGATTGCTAAGATCTACGAAGGACTCGATAATTTACAGCTGGTGTCCATTGATGTAGAACACCAATTGCAGAAATACTAAGTGTTTCTAAGAGATCTTTGATGTATCTCATGGCTCTAGACTCGAAAAGTGCACACTTAGGTTTCCTATGCGGAGACTAGGGAGGGGTCTCTTGTTTCAATATCAACCATCTCTAAGAGATGAGTCGATAGATTACATCGGTTCCCCGTGAGAATGAAACAAGCTCTTTTAAGAGAACTTGAGTGGTTAAGAAGGTTTAGTGCAGTGCGTCACTGGGTCCATGACGTCTTTTCTTCAATACCGGTGTCACCTTAGTAACAACCAATAGCATATGAGTTGAACCCAGTGTCTGCCCTAAGGTTGAACATATGGAGGGCTATTTCTTTTCACCCTTTTCTTTACTTTTCTTTTTAATTCTTCAACTCCTTCTTTTCCCTTTCATTCTTTTCTCCCTTTTTGTATCATACCTAAGGACTTCTAAGACTATCTATCGGTGATGTCCTTGGGTAGATCCCTCCGGCTCTGGCGGATCATAGGACTGTATTTCCTATCTTAATCACCTTATAACTCCATGATTATCCAACAATAGCCAAGAAACCTTTGAAAATCTCTCAAAGTGTTTGTGAATATCAAACATTTTGTTTAACACTTTGAGAGTTTTGTATTTATTTATGAAAGGCTCCCCCTTCACATGTGCTCATAAGTAACTAATAAATTTGCACATGCGGGAGGAACAAGCACTTTTTTGAATTGATCCACTTTCAGTGTACCTGACCGATTCGAGACACGCTTACATCACTAGTTAGACTAGCTTGAAGTTATTACCCGGCCTGGTCAAGTCCACAGAAAGTTTCTCGAAACGGTACATTTCTACTAAGACAAATCCTTTTCGAGACACGCTTACGTGGCTAGTTAAAGAGTTCCATTGTCAGCTTTTAGGTGACAACTAGCTCTAGTAACTAACTTGATGTTATGACCCGTCGAGGATAAGTCTTTTCGAGATTACTAACTTTTAATTTTCGTCAATTCCTGGGTCAATTCTGAGTCTAGCTCGCATGAGATTTGACTTTAAGCAACTTTGAACTTTCATATTTTAATCACTTTCAGTTTTCTCCCCCTCAAAAATAGCATATGAGATGTTGTTTATGATAAACTTTTGATTAAAATATGCTTTTTGAGTCTTACGGGGAGATATCAACAAGAACCTTTTTGTTTTTCAAACGATGAGTTTTTCAAGTGCTCCCCCTCAACAAGTGAATACTCATTGAGGTGAAATACTTGCCTTTCGAGCAGAGTTATGAAAATCAGAAAATGTTTGATTAACTCTACTCAAAAGTAAGAAGCCTTCGCTCCTTATATAAGGATTGAAGCACTGAAGCGTACCTCAGGGTCCTTTCATTACAAGTACGGGTTGTACACTGTTATGTGTGTACAAGCCATAAGGAAAAGCAATTCAATCAAGTGAAACAATTGATATTAAAAAGTTAATATCCAAGTGTACCAGTTTAAACTTCATCAGTGAGTGGAGCATCAAAGTCAGTGAACTTTGGTTCGGGTCTTTCGAAGAGCCTGATAGGAAATGATGGTCTGACACCGATATAGCTTTCCATTCGTCTGATCTGTTCCTGTCAAAATAGCCTTTCTTCAATCTTCAAGACAAAGTTACGAACTTGTCTTCTTGAGCTGGATTTCCATCTAGGTTGTTCCCCTTTAGCTATCTTTCGTCGATCATCATTCAACCTTTTGACAAGCCCATCACGAACGGATTTTAGTGTAACATCACAGAATTTATGTATCTCATCGAACCTCATGAAGCTTTGTAGCTTTTTGCTTTGTAGCTTTTTGCTGTTGATATAGGTGAAACCAAATGAAGGTTCTTAGATGAGAGTAAACTGTGACGTTTGATAGATTCCATCAAATTTGAATTGCGGCTTTGTCAAATTGATCTTCTGTTGGTAACTTTCCACTCCAAGCTGAAGATCTTCCACTCTTTCTTGAACTATCAATCGTCGGATGAATAGAAGTAGTGATGCCATGAAGTTGTACTGAATTTCTCTCTCGAATCCACGCATTCTTCCTTGAACCTTTTCGAGATACATGTCTTCGATGTCATTGAGATTAAGGTCTGGAAAGTCTGCTTCGGAGAATTTGTACTTCTTTTCATCTTGTCGTTTAACCACAATCTCACGCATGAACATATAGTTAAACCGTTTCGACTCTTGAATCTCCAAGATAGCAATGATCTTAGATTTATGCTTCACATTTTCCAATGATTTCTCTCCTAATCTGCTAGTATAACCGAGATGACGACGTTCTGGCCAGTGTTGAATCCCGTGTAGAGCATCTCTGTCGTAAGCTACGATGGATTTGCTGAAAACTGGAGTAGACTCCTCAATTGCAGGAACTTCGTATCTTGCGGCTGGTACTGAGATTATGAGTGAGGAAGCATATTTCTTCTTGGATGTCTCTTGGGTGAGTTGGATGTTACGAAGATCTTTGTTGAAGAAGAAGCTGTAAGGTAGCTTGGGTTTATTTGGAAATCCTGTCAAAGGTAATGGTTTAGTCCAGTCAGTGAAGTAAGGCTTTTCATGGTTTTTGGAACTGAGATCGATATTCACTTCAGGATTTAGCCAGTCAAACTTGCCAGACATTGCACTAGCTATATTCTGCATGTGATACTTGTATTCCACTTTGTTTCCAGATCTGGACTTAAGGAATTCCTGTGCATCCCTATTGATTCTTCTGAGCTCCCCCTTTGTAAGTTTCTCAATCTGAAGATCCTTCATAATGACTTGTGTGAGTTGTAGTGTGTTGCCTGGAAGGGGTTCTTCATCTTCGAGAGGAGGCTGAGCTTGTACCAATTCTGTCAACCAGTCATTCTCAGGTGTGTCGTCATTGTCAAGCCATGAATGACGTCTTCTTTTCTTTGATTTCTTAGACTTGGATGGAGCATCCTTGTCTTTAGCCTTAGATGGTGACGATGGTCCGGCGTGAGAATCGGGAATAGGAGAGGCACGGTAATCGGTGTCAGGTTGACCTTGGTAGTCATCAGTTGGTTCCATGAAAGTTTCTTCCTCTTCAGTTGGACCTTGACCGGTAGCTGAGGTGTGTTGTTGATTTCCAGGAGGTGTGGAGTCCTTTTGTGGTTGTTGAGAAGATGAAGGACCGGTTCCAGACTTATTTTTCTTACCTTTTGAATTCGGGTCCAGGTCGTCATCTTTCCTTGACCTCTTTAAGGTTCCAGCAGCATCTTTGCATGACTCTTTCGACAAGTTAGCAGATATAGCATCAACAAGTGCCTTTTCTTCAGTAGTCTGTGTGGTTTTGTAGGTAACTTTGTCGTAAAGTTAAGCAAGCAGGTCATCGAAGGATAATTCAGGGACGGTTGGAGTTGCAGTAGAAGTTTTAGCAGTGTGAAGCGTGAATGGTGTGGTTGACAACATTTTCCTAACGACACTTCTGATTCTGTGATCCAAGTTGTCCTTGATTGGTTCAATGAGGTTTGCGACTTCAGGAGTGACAATCTCAACTAGATTTTCAGTAAGATAATCTAGTGTGACAGTCTTAATAAATCCTGTGTAATCAAAGTTCAAGAACTTATCGATCAGCTTCTTTGACTCCTGAAAATCTTCAACTTGTTTAGAAAGACCGGTAACCATGGTGGTAAGTTTGTTGACTTGCTCCTGAAGATCAACTGGTTGAGTCGGTTCATTGATTGAATGTTGCTTTGATGCGGTTTCAGAAGGTGTGGGAGATGAATGCTCAGGTGATGATTCGGATGATGACTCATTGTGAGAGTTTGAAGAAGAAGCAGGAGGAGTCGGATCCTTTGGTGGAGAGTCTTGAGGAGGTGGAGGTTGCACTGAGGAAGTCTGCTGAGAAGATGATTTGAGAAATATGTCGGTGTCGAAAGCATTCTTCTCTTCATTTTCTTTTCTTCTTCGTTCCTCTGCTTCCTCTGCTTCTCGTGCAAGAAACTCTGGAGTAATGAGGTATTCATGTTCCTGATCCGTAGCAATGTACTCTTGTCCGCCAACATTCTCCTCTACATTAGCAGTCTCAGTCATATTGATGTCTCCTGTGTAATCTGTGTCTTTAACTATGTCATCAGGTTGTGAAGCTGATTCTAAAGTGGTGGACACAATGGAAGGAATCATGCTGCTTGTAGCTCCTTCATGTTCTGATTGATCGACTGGTGGTGGTGGTTAAGGTTGAGACTGAAGTCGGCTTTCGAGTGCTGCTTTCCTTTGTTCTTTGAGAAGTTGCTTTTCTTCAGCTCTTGTGTCGACAATTATACTTTTCAGTTTGCGTTTATCGACCAACTGTTCAACGATTGGTTCGTCTTCTTCATCATCATTTGGCTCATTAATCGTATCCCTTTCCTTTTTCTAGACTCTGCTTCAAAAGTTTCAAGACTTTGTTGTATCGCGATCTCCGTTGCAGGAAATGCTTCTTCAGGTACTCTAACTCTTCGTTCAAAGTCTTGTTCTTCTTCTTCAGATTCCGTGTCGAACTCAGATTCGCTTTCAGAAGGTGGAGGTGTAGGTTCATCTTGAAGAATGTACTCAGGAGTTACTTTCTTCTTTGGCTTTGTTGCAGGCTTAGGTTTGGATGTCGGTTTAGGTTTGGCGGAAGTCTTGGGTTTAGCAGATGGTTTAGTCTTAGGAGCAGCCTTAGACTTAGTCTGAGGTGAGCCAGTGGTGCTTGTAGTACTCCCAGATTTCACACTTCCTTTGCTGCGAGTCTGTATAGTAGCTTCTTCCTGTACCCCTTTGTAAGCATTATCATAGTATTTGTAGTTCAGACTTTTCTTGATATTGTCATCAAGAAGATATTCGGGAAGCCTTATTCCTTTGATTTTGGTAGAGGAAGTGGTCGTCTTGATGAAGGAGGTGGTGAAGTCGTCCTCGAAGAGGAGCTTCGGCTCATTAGGGTCTGCCATCCTTTTGATAAATTCTGGAGTGTCTTTGCAGAAATGTTCAATGAGAAGCTTGGTGAATCTTGTGAATGGGATCATAGTCTTTACACGTTCGGTTTGGATGCTGTAGACTATATCGTTCATGATTGGAACTGCAAAGTCAATAGGTGTCAAAGTCACCATTCCCCAAAACGTTTGTAAATGCTCAAGTCTGGGATGTTCGTGACCACTCTTTCTTCCTGATATAGATCTTACAACTAACAGACAGAATGTTCTCCAGGGCTGAGGTATATTCTTGGCATTGAATCTGGAATGTTTGACCAAAGGTAAGTCATCATCAACATCATATCCTAACTCAATAAAGAAGTCAAGAAGGTCCAGTTCAGGTAGTATTGGAGCAAATTCGTTGTCAGTTTGAGGCAGGAGAAGGACTGTGCGAAGGACGTCGTGATCCACAGTGTAGACTTGTCGATCCAGCGTAACAGTGAAAGACTCATCATCCAAATTCGCCTTAGCCGTAAGCCAGAACTGATGAAGGTAAAACAGAGGAACTGAAGTAGAACTGTCGAGCAGATGTTTGCATGGATGTGCAAGTAGAATATCTTTAACAATCTTGCACGAGTTCTCAGTAATTCTCAATTTGTCGAAATCAACTCATGGATTGTTGTTTCCAATCATAACGTTGTAGTTAGCGGGAGTGATATCATCCATGGTGAGTAGTGGAAGAGTTTGTTCAGGGATATTCTCGTTGTGTTCAGCCATGTTATTCGGAAAAACATTATCATAAACCAAACATCGAGATTTGTTACGAGTTAGCACGATTGCAAAGTTTGATTATAGATAAGCATATAGAATCATGTAAGCACGTATGGTTCAATTATTTCATGTATAATGATAGGAGACGTGTACTTAGAGAGTCTATTGTAATTATGAATCACATATGCACAACGAATTATCACAAATAACATCACATTATACATTGATAAAAGTCCATTAGTTCACATTATATGTTTTCGAAATTACAATGTTCTCTAAATCGTACATAAATAACTTTATCGAAAACACATGAAGATATAATCATAATTTCGAAAAGATGTCATAAGTACCAAAATTTTCGAGAATCAGACAAATAAGAACATTTCGCAAACTTGCAAAGTGGGTATTTTTCGAAAAAAAATTTCAAATTTTCGATAAAGATTTATCGAGAACATCCCAAATGAAATAATTTTCGAAAATACTCATTAAGTATGATTGCGAAAAATGACTTGGTGGTGATCTCGAAAATTTGATCACAGGTGAAGGACTTTCGAAAACACACATTTTCGAAAAAAATAGAATTGTGATAATTTTCGAAAAAATCCATCACAATGACATTTTTCGAAAACACTGTGTTCTCGAAAATTTTTCACCTATGCTGGTAATTGCGAAAAAAGCAGTTTTCTCGAAAAAATTCTTATACAAGAATTTCGAGAATCATCCAACGTACGTTACTGTGAGAATAATAGTGATCCAAATGATATAACCTGTTGCAAATGACGATATTCAACGATTAGAAACAAACTACACAATCGTATACAATGATTTCGAAAATGATCCAAGAACACGTTCTCGATAAAAAGCAAAATCATGATACAATTGAGGAAGACAGGTTCTTGCATATCACAAACGTACATTAGAAGCATATAGGCACAATAAGTTAGCTCATATAAACACAAAACGAGAGTACCCCTTTTAGAACGAAAACCCTAAATATCGAGAATCATGTATTCATGGAAGTTTTTCAAATTAACGGGAACATGGATGATACATACACACAAGAGACCATAACCCACCAAGAAAAACACAAAAACATTAACAAATCAACAAAAACCCAATTCGTACCAAAACCCTAAATTTCGAATAGTGCTCAATCATGAAGGAAAGTATGCTCAATCATGAAGGAAAGTATGATTAATCAACATAGGAAAGTTAGAGACAAGTAGTGTGACTAAACCCCTATCAAAATTCAACCTCCCAATCATGAATTGATAATATTCGAAACATCATAAACCCTAGCTATACAAAATGAAAAATTATGAAATCTAACCGTTAATTTCGTGATTAAACGAAAACCATTGTTAGAAATCATCTAAAGATCATATAGAAACTTACGTTTTGAAGATTAAAAGCTCGGATTTTGCCTTTGAATTACAACCGTAGGTTTTGAAAGGGTTTTATTTGTTTGAAATTGTTTTGTATTTTAGAAAAGGACGGGGTGTGTAAGTTTTGTTGTTTTAGAAACTTTTGAGAATTGTCACTTTTAGTCCCTATACTACAAATAATGTGTAATAAGTCCTAAACTTAGATGTAAGTAAAGACACAAAGATATACTAACTTACGACACCATTTTGAGAAAAGGAAGCGAGATATGAGATATCTTATGAAATCCCGAAACAACGCATCAAAGGTAGTATGCAAGTATATCGTTTTTGAAAAATTTATAAAATTTAGGCGAGTCTCCCCCTCAACACTTGTAAAATAACAAGGTGTTGAAAGAGAGTGATATACTTGCATTTTTTTTTAAAGTAAAATAGAGAAAATATTTTTGTGTTTTTGAGGTTTAGAAAAATAAAGAAAAAAATTTATTTTACAAAGATAGTTAAATTGTTGATGTTTGACACTTTACTTTTGTTTTAAAAACTTTTGCAAATCAAATGGTGTTAAACATCGCATACCAATTTGGTGAACTAAACTTGCAAACCTTGATGGAGCTACGGGTTTTGTAAGTAAGTCCGCCAATTGGTACTCAGTACCCACAAAATATAATTCAACTGTACCCTTCTCGACATGCTCTTTGATGAAATGATATCGGAGATCAATGTGTTTGGATTTGCAATGATGAACTGTGTTGCAGGAGATTGCAATGGCACTCTTAGAATCGCAGTAGATCGGAATCTTGTTGAATAGGTAGCCATAGTCTTTAAGTTGTGATCTCATCCAAATGACTTGAGCACAACAAGCAGACATAGCTACGTATTCAGATTCTGTAGATGACAGTGATGTGTAGTCCTGCTTCTTTGATTGCTAAGACACAAGTTTATCTCCAAGAAACTGTAGGCCACCTGATGTACTTTTTCGCGAGTCTAAGCATCCTGCATGGTCAGCGTCTGAAAAAGCTATTAGTTCAAAACCAGAATCCTTCGGATACCAGATCCCCAAGTGGATGGTTCCCTTTATGTATCGAAGGATTCTTTTTGCCTCATTGAGGTGTTTTTCAGTTGGATTAGCCTGATAGCGAGCACACATAAAGACATCAAATACAATATCAGGTCTACTAGATGTGAGATACATGAGGGACCCAATAATACTTCGGTATTTGGTAGGGTCAACTGGAGTCCCATGTATATCATCATCTAGTTTAGTGGAATTGGCCATCGGTGTATTCATAGTATCACTACTTTGCATACCATGTTTCTTTAAAATCTCAAGAGCATATTTGTACTGATTTAGAAAAATTCCACGGGGTGATTAATGAACTTGTAGTCCTAGAAAGAACGTAAGTTCACCCATCATGGACATTTCAAAATTATCTGTCATTAATTTTGCAAAATCCATTGAGTAATTTTTGTTGGTTGAAGCAAAAATAATGTCATCGACATAAATTTGAACGATTAATAAGTCCATCCCGTAAGTTTTTGTAAACAGTGTTGGATCCACCGAGCCTAGAGTAAAATCATTAGCCAACAAGAATTTAGAAAGCTTATCATACCACGCCCTGGGGGATTGCTTTAGACCGTAGAGAGACTTCTTAAGCTTGTAGACATGATTTGGACGTTCTGGATCAACGAATCCTTCAGGTTGACTGACATAAACCACTTCTCGGAGTTGACCGTTCAGAAAAGCCGTTTTCACGTCCATTTGGTAAACAATCATATTCCGATGAGCAGCAAATGCTAAGAATATCCGTACAGCTTCAAGTCTAGCTACAGGAGCAAATGATTCTTCAAAATCGATTCCTTCTTCTTGAGAGTAACCTTTTGCTACCAAGCGTGATTTGTTGCGTATGACCGTGCCTTCTGCATCCAGTTTGTTTTTCCAGATCCATTTTAAACCAATGACAATGATGCCTTCTGGTTTTTCAACCAATTCCCAGACTTCTAATCTTTGAAAGGTTTCGAATTCTTCTTGCATAGACTCAATCCAGTTTTCATAAGTCATTGCTTCTTTAACATTTTTAGGTACGGTTTTACAAACTGTGAGTGCATAAATGCAAGTTTCACCGTCTGTGTGAAGGCGTTGTCTTGTCATGATAGGTGCATATGGATGGCCAATAATTTGAACTAAGGGGTGATCTCTAGTCCATTTGTGTGTCGAAGGATGAAGTTGATAAGTATCTCGCAGGTGAGCAGGACCCAAATTGCGTGAAGATGACTCAGCAATGTCGGGGACAGGTTGAGCATTTGCAAATGGGTTAATGAATGGTTCTGGGTCATGCTCTGCGGGTTGTGGAACTGATAAAGGTATGGAATCTCCAGCTGATTGTCGTGAGTTGGATCCGGTTTGTTCTCTTGTTGTAGGTGATATGACTGGAGGACCGTCTCTTCCAACAGTAGTTGTTGTTTGTTGAGGTGTATCAGGTTCTTGATGTTGATCAAGATGTGCAGCGGAATTTGGTGTGGTCTCAGATGGACGGTTAACAGGCGTATCATCAAACAATGGAGCAAACAAGGTTTCCACTTCTTTATGAGAAAGTGACAATGGTTCAGCCGAAGAGATCGGAAAGTTAAGACGGTTGGTTGCGGGTCCTAAGCCGTTTTGTTCAGAAGCCATCTGAGTGAGTTCATCGAAATTAGCATGAATAGTTTCTTGAATTTCCCTAGTACGACGATTCCATATCCGATAGCCTTTTGAATTTTCACAGTATCCTATGAATATTCCGATGTCAGCCTTTGCTTTAAGTTTACCTAAATCATCACGATCATTGACCGGGTAGCATAAAGCTCCGAATACATGAAAGTGAATGATGTTTGGTTTCCTTTTGTGAACAATCTGATATGGGGTTTTGTTATGGCGTTTTGTGATCATGCAACGGTTTTGGGTGTAACAGGCAGTTGAAACAGCTTCTGCCCATAAGTAATCTAGTAATTGAGCATTGATTAACATCGTTCGAGCAGCTTCCACTAACGTTCTGTTGCGTCTTTTGACTACTCCATTCTGTTCGGGAGTGCGTGGAATAGATGTTTGATGTTCAATTCCCACTTTCTCAAAATACGACCTTAGAGTCTGATTCTTAAATTCTGTGCCATTGTCAGTTATTACAATTCTGAATGTGTTGCGTAGCTGAACTTGTATGTTGGTGAGAAAAGTGATGATCATTTGAGGAGCTTGATCTTTACTTCGAAGAAAATAAACCCAAGTCCAGTGAGAGTAATCATCAACAATTACTAATATGTAGCGTTTACCGTTGATTGTTTGAACACGCATTGGACCACACAAATCCATATGAAGTAATTGTAAAACATGATTAGTACTGTGTTCAGGTTTTGATGGAAAATAAGCACGAGTACTTTTTCCTTGTTCACAGGCTGGACATAGATGATCTTTGGCATAACGGAATCTTGGAAAGCCTTCAATTAATTTGTAACGAGCGAGATCAGTCATCGTTCTGAAATTCAAATGAGAAAGGCGTTTGTGCCATAACCAGGATTTAGTCGTTTCAGCTTTGGATAGAAGACAGATTGGAGATGAAGCGATCATGTCAGACATAGAAATTGTGTAAAGGTTAGTGCCACATTTGCTAGACATCAAATCATTGCCTTGTAGATCACGAACAAAACAGGTTTTCTCGCGAAATGCTACTTCTAAATCTCCGTCACAAAATTGACAGACTGAAAAGAGGTTGTGACCCAAGCCTTCAACATAATAAACTCTGCTAATTTCAATATTCCCATGCATGTAGTCTCCGTAACCCATGATTAAAGCGTATTGATCATTCCCGAATCTGACAGTTCCAATAAACTTTGAGACAAAGTTTTTTAATAGTTTGAGATTGCCTGTCATATGTCGGGTGCAATCGCTATCAACAATCCAGAGAACGATCTGAACCACCTGCATCAAAAGAAGACGACAGAGATGGAACAGAAGTAAGGGTGGAACCCGAGGAAATTGTGGGTTCCTGTTGGTTAGAAACACAAATATTTAACAATTTAGGAATCCATTTAAAATTTGGTTTGTATTGTAACCAACGTTGCCAGTTCCAACTAGTTTTTGCTTTGTTCTTAGTGAATGCACTAGCTTTTGGCGTGTTCCTAGAATTGTTGATTGCTGCTTTTTGGTTGACTACAACATCATTTGAAACT
Source organism: Artemisia argyi (assembly GCA_030686995.1). Taxonomy (NCBI): domain Eukaryota; kingdom Viridiplantae; phylum Streptophyta; class Magnoliopsida; order Asterales; family Asteraceae; genus Artemisia; species Artemisia argyi. Next base: position 218,284,598 of record CM060708.1, read on the forward strand.
GTAGTAGGGGTTTTTCTTAAGGTATACTTAGAGGCATTAGTGGACCTAGAAGAAGAGCCGGGTCTACGTTTCTTTTTACGGTGTAAGAGATTATTAGCTACACATTTGGTATGATCACCAGATAACACACTTTTACGACAAAACACACAAGATGCATTAATATTCAAAACATTAGAAGGTTCAGCATTCATTACATTAAGATTTGGATTACAATTTGTCAGATTAGAATCTAAATCAGATGCAACATGAGTTTTATTCGAGTTCCTAAGGTGAGCTTCTACTTCTTGCACTTCTAGTGTTCCACTTTTACGTTGCGAGAGCCTAGTCTTTTTAGTCTTCTTAACTCTTTTTGGCTTTGGGCTTCTAACGCTCTTAGGGAAAACTAGACCTGTGGAAGTGGAAGAGCTAACATTAGAACTCTTAGCATGCTTACCCTTATCTATTCTGTCTATTTGAAACATTCCTGGTGCTATCACAGTGGTGTTAATAAACTTTCCTTTTTGAAGTAGCTTAATTTTCTCTTTCAAATCAATGATGATGTGTTTTTTGTCCTGAATATCAGACTCAAGTAAACCATTGCAATAACGAATGTCATCGCGGTTTTGTTGCCATTCGGCGTTTTCAATTTTTAACTCCGCAATTTCATGTTTAAGTATACGACATTTGTTTTTGTGAGACTCAATCTTGGTACGTAGTTGCAATTCTGTTTCAATATGTTGAGCTTGACACCAATCAATCTTTTGTTTGAGTTGACAAATTTCGTTTGAAAGTTTGTTTATCACATCATCACTGTTTTGACGCAACGTTACATATTGATGTTTCATTTTGTGACTTCAACGAAACAAGTTCAGCACAGTATTCTGCAAATAATTCAGCATTGCTGGAAAAATAGAGTTCATTCATGAGAAAACTATGAATATCAGCATGAAGAAGTTGTTCCAAGAGTCGATCAGAATCTGTTTTCAAAAATCGGGTTTTGCTTTGTTGAACCAAAATTGCATTTTCATTAAGAGCGAAAATTTCTTTCATATCTTTAACTTCTTTTTGGAATTCCTGTTCCCAACAAGTAGCACAATAACGCAAATTTTGAACTAAAGGCAGAATTTATTTTTGAAAAATGTCTCGCTTTTCCCGCTCGTAAGCTAATTGAAAAGTAAGAATTTTAATTTGCGAATGATGTTCAATGACGTTTTCCAAATTATCGATGCCTTTCATGAATGTTTGAAAATAGTCTAAAACTTTACAGCGTGTAGGTAATGGTGTCACATGACCAGAAGATGGTAATGGACCATTTACTTGTGCCACGGGTTTGACAGGAGCTCCATCGGAAGATGAAACATAAGACTCAGTAACATACCATGAGTTATATTAAGTTAAGGTGGCCTTAGTTACCTATGGTATTTGTCTTATTACCTATTTCTAGTTGATTCATGACTTCAAGTTGTAAAATGATGAAATCTTGAAGAAAGTTATAAACTTGACAAACTTTTTCAAAAATTTAACTAATTTCGAAAAAAGTACAATAAATCCAACTCGTGACTTTGAGGAAAAGATTGATACTTTTGTGTTTGAAATGATTTGTAGCACAAATTTGTAAGCAAATAAGTGATAAAAAAAAAAAAAAAAAAAAAAAAAAAAAAAAAGTACAATTTTTTTTTTACAAAAATAACGAATTAAAAAAGGTTTGAGGATCGATTTCAAAGAGAAAAACAATAACTACACCTTCATATGGCGAATGATACCACTTGTTAGGTCACCATATTGATTTCACACAAACAAGAATGAGATAGATATAAGGAGTTGGGTGAATATTTGAATGAGAGAAATATAAGTGCAAGAGTTTCCTTATGATTTCAAATAAACAACCAAGTTTACAAGAGACCTAAGACTAGTATATATAGGTAAGGAGCTAGGGCAACACTCCTACTCCTTCCCTTCTCATAATTCGTATGGGCTTAAGGCCCATGGACTTCATTCTTAAGCCTAGTAAACTTAATACAAAATGTAAATGAAAGTAAATAATAACTAAGCAACCTAATATTATTACAAATGACCGAGACTTGATAAAATAATAAAACTTTGATCCCAACAATAGTTATTGTCTAGGTTAGAATTTCTTTTTATTAGGTCTACTTGCTAGATTCCTTTCTAGTAATATATTTATTTTATTTTTATAGGTTTTCTTTAGTCTATCTTTTTCTTTGTGCCTTTGTTAGTAAATTAAGTTCATTGACTATTCAGTTTGCCATTATGGAAAACGTGAATCCGCCCTACTACCAACCACGAAATTCACCCACTCCAAATGACATCTTGATGTTCAAACAACATCAAGATGAACCTATCTATGATGCATGGACTCGTTTTAAAATTTTACTCCGAAAAGTCCCAAATTGAAATATTTTACCATCGTGTCGACCACTATAACAAAATGGACATTGATCATGCCGCAGATGGGGATCTTTGGGGATTAAGTGCTGATGAAGCATGGGAAACCATAGAGAATTGTGCCCAACTTGCCAAAAAAATGGACAACCCAACAAGCGTTGTTACAGATCAATTGATCGCAAGTTTGAGGGAACAAGCAAGAAGTTTGTTTGGGGATAATAGGTCTATAGATGACATACCTAGGTACATGGAGTGGTTTAATTCCACCGTAATACAAGATGAACACATAGGTAATCCAGATACAATGGAGGATGAGGTGGATAATATAAGCCCACTCAGTGCTCCACAAGTCCCACCATCATTTGAGGCATACACACCGCCCGTGACATACCTGGAAGAAGTAGAAGAGAATATAGGAACCCCAATTGAGGTAGAGCCCTTGGACCAAAAACAACTAGATGAAATAGGTTTGAATACTTGTAGTCACAACCTTTCTCTTAGTTCTAAGGAAGTTCATATTTTTTATGAACCGGATCCTCAACCAAATCCGTTGCCTAATCTTCCATCCTTGGATGAAAATTTAGGAATTGAAAAAGGTCCCAATCCACCAATCAAACCATATAGTCCGGGTAGTTTTAGGATAAAGGTGATAGACTTTAAGCCATGTAGAGAGGAAGCCAATATAGGAGTGGAACATAACCTTACATGCTTACATCACCCATTCATGATTGATCACAAGAAACATTATGGGTTTAAACCGGGTTTATTAGGTCAAGATGGATTCCCAACTAGGAGTCTCTCGAAATTAATAGAAGATGATCCCTTTTTAGGAGAAAACTTTAACTCACCCATTGACCCAAATAAACTAGGTAAGGTTATGATAAAAGGAGCACACCCGTTTGAGCATATAATTCATCCACCACTCTTCCCTCACGTGGCATATTTCCACCCTAAGGGTGTGTATCGCTACTTCCACCTGCACTTAATCCTAAGTGTAGAGAAAACCTCCCCTATTTCCGTTAAATAACGGTAGAGTCAGGCTCGAGACTCAAACAAAAACAAGCACTTCTTGGGAGGCAACCCAAGCTTTATTTGTTTGATTGATTTTATTTGTTTTCGCATACGTGTTTTATTTTTATTGTTTGTGAATCATGGTTCAAAGTAAATTGTGAAAATGCTTTATTTTGTTTTTAACTTCGTCTTAATTACATATAAAGGTATTTTGCCAAAGCTAAGTGTAAGGGGAAACCCAAATTTGTTTATAAGAACGAAATTGGACATGAACCACAACAATATTAAATGAACATGTGTATTAGTAATTGTTTGAGTCAAATGCTTGTATCGAGTCATAATGATGTTTTGCAGGATTTTCCAGGAAATAAGGCATAAGTTTTTCTAGAAATTTTCCGGAAAGTTAACATAAGATTTTTTCAGGAACATTCTGACGGCGTTAGGAGTTACAACCTGACAGCGTCAAGTACCAAAATTCTGAAAAATTTTGCGAGTTTTGTTTTTCTAACGGAGTCTTAAAAGTTTTTGTTAATTCTTTAGTTTTATAAACTCCAGGAAATCTGCAAACATTCATTCCACAAGCATTATATCTTAAATTGCTTTCTAGGATTTGTTAGTATATATAGATTGCCGCCGATTTTACGCGAGGTCGCCTTGATTGTTTTCTCAGGTTTAACAGGTTATATATGACAAGAAGATGATTTATATTTCTGGAAGGGAAGCTTTGAACGTTCATTTTCTTGGAGGAAGATCTAACCTTGTTGACACACTATCCACACCGAACGAATCAGGGGAGTATTTGTTTTCATTCTTTTACCTATTTTACTTTTACATTCTTTAATTGAACATTGGGGACAATGTTCATTCTAAGTGTAAGGGGAGGGTAAATGATGATACCTTATAGGATACAATTGCACTTGAGTTTGTTTGTTTGATAGTAGGTGTGTAATAAAACTAAGAGAAATACTTGTTAGTGTAATTTTAGCGCCAAATTTAAAATTTTTTACAATATTTAGGAGTGAAACTTTAGCCTTAACAAGCGTCTCATGGATAGGAGTCGTATGACTAGCACAAAACCGTACCATTCAGAAAAATTTTCCACCCAAATATGTGAGGTTCGCCTTTAGATTTGATAGGAAAAGCATTTATTATTAGTGCTTATGAGTGTACCGGTAGCATTTTGATTCTAGAACTTGCGTTAGTGATGCATCCCGAGACCACTAGTGAGACTACATTCGTGTAGTAGGATTTACTACATGATAAGAGGCATTAGGATCACCCTTGTGTTAAACCCGTATCATAATTACTTGACCATTTAAGTCATATTACTTGACTAGTAAAGTCAATTAATTTTCCCACACCTTAGTGTTGTACTCATTTTTAGTACACGATACCCCTAGTACACCCCTCCGAGCCTATCTTTTCGTTTCTAACTTTAAGCATTTTACTTAAAAGAAGAATTTGTTACAACCCACCCCAAATGTGCAACCAAATCGCCTTAGCCTTCCGTGTATGCACTCATCTTTAGTGCATTATTGTTATATGTTTAAACCCTTAGTTAATTATCTAATTGATTACATGGTTGCTAAGTCGAGTCATATCCTGCATGTATTGTTTTGGGACGATTGGGACTCATGGGTAAAGTGCTTGTGTAATGGAGTAACGGGGAAGAACATCAAATATTACCCCCATATGTGCGTTAATCTTAAAAAGTACTCCAAGTGTTTTGATTATCTTGATTCGAGTCATTAGAGTAGTTTATTGTAAAGTGTGTAAAAATTAAAGTGTAAGGGGAATGTTCATTTCTTTTATTTTATTTTGATTGCATCTTTAGTTTATTGGGTTAGTTGACTAGCAACTAATTCCGCCCACTCCTTTAAAACCCGAGATTTTACTTGCTTTCATGAAAAATATAAAAATACAAAAAGAATCATCCCTCACCTCTAGACCTAGTTTAGTAGGCTTTCTAATCCTAGCGACACTATTCCTGAGTTGAACGATCAATCCCCCGGTACTTGTCACTATACTATACTACAACGATCAGGTACACTGCCTGGTGGGGGTTGTAAGCTTCTCGAGATCCCTTGAGAGGTAAAACCTGTTGCGAGGGCGCAATTCCCACGTATCAGAGGCGGTGGTGGGAGGCGGTGGTGGGAGGCGGTAGTGAGAGGTGATAGTGGGTGGCGGTGGTGAGTGTTGGTAGTGGTGGGTGGTGGTGGGGGCGACAGTGGATGGTGTTGGGAGGTGGTGGTTGCAGCGGTGGTGGGTGGTGGTGGTAGGAGGTGGTGGTGGGAGGTGGTGGTGGATGGTGGTGTTTATGTATTAGGGATTAACGGAGGTTATTTAGTAGGGACCTACGGCGCATTTTTTATGTATTGGGGACTAATAGTGTAACTTATATGAAGTTAAATTAAAAAAAAAAAAAAAAAAAAAAAAAAAAAATCGCCCAAGAAGTACCATAGGTACTAGCTTAAAAGTTAGTACTATGAAAGTACATAGTGGGCCCAATGATAGGGACACTTGTCCCAAATATGTGAGAGTCGCCTAAGAATTTTCGGGAGAGGGCCGCTCATGAGGTATATAGGGAAGTTGGAAATTTTTTAGGCATATAGGGTACACCTTATTGTACTTATGGGGTGTTTAAGGAAATGCCTCTTTTATTTTCATACTAGACGAGTACCCGTGCATAGTAAAAATTACAATATGCTGGCCTTCCAAAAAACAAATGTTTTAGTAGTAATAAAAAATCAAAATAAAGCAACTAACCTTAAATTAAGTATCCATTGAAACATACCCGTGAACTGGGATTCCACCCATCTTCTTAACCAACCTTGCATGATTATACTAATTGTGTCTTGTAGCTACTATCAGGAATATTGTAATCTCTTTTGTAACAAAAAGTAATATTCCAATAATAAGGTGAAACTTCTAAAAGATTATCTTATTTTTGTATTATATGATCAAACATTAAAATAGTTAACTTTTACCAATCATATGTATATCTTATTGTTATACATTGTATACATTGCTTATATTTCTGTGTTGCTACATCCACTTCAATGCCAAGAAAAACTTCATGGGAGAAGAATTATAGGGACACAAACACAAAGCAAACGATGTCAGGTTTCATTTAAGAAGAAATTAATATTTGTGTGTGTTTTAATCCGACAAAGGGTTGCACGGTTGGTGCAATCAGCTTCAAAGCTCGCAGGAAGGCTATAAGATTTGCATCAACCACATAAAAATAGTTCCTGGAACTCTGACAATTGAATCAAGGTAAAACAATCCACATATATCGTTTATTATGTTTGCGTTTCGATTTTTAATCTCTTCAAATTTCCATACTTTTATATGCATGCTAGCTTGTAGCTGTTTTGTTTGCATATATGTGCCTGCATTATACAATTTTCTTCTACAACTTCTTATTTTACATGAATGTCAACGTGAAGTTGATCTATCCGAACTTCAGCTCAAAATTCATAAATGTATGTTTTTCCTGTAAGTTTCTTTTTCTTACTAGTAAATTTGTTTGCTCTTGTTCAGTTGTTAGATACAATTAAATGAGTGCATAATATCAGAAATTATTGAAGGTGTTAATAGACTCATTTTGCTTTTTTTCGTCCTTTAATTTAAAATAAAAATTGTTTAGGATCTCAATGCCTTAAAATCTATCAAAATATGCCTTTTAATATATCAAAATTCATCCCAAACTTCTTGAAGGTCTTAAATTTATCAGTCTAAGAAGTTTTTGTTTACTGAATCAAGGGAAGCTGCTGAGCGTCTAGGATCGTGTTTTGAAAGTGATTATGTGATATATATTGTGTTAAATAATGAAAAGGTGCAGCGGTATTTGGATGTGCTTCTTATGAGCTTTTTTCTTATAATCAAAATCAAAAAAGTGGTTAAACACAGGTGGTATATTTAGTATGGCAGCACCATGGGAACATTTGGGGGAAATTGCAAGTGTAGCACAGTTGACCGGGCTCGATGCAGTGAAGTTAATAGGATTGATTGTGCAAGCTGCCAATACCGCTCGAATGCACAAGAAAAACTGCAAGCAATTTGCTAGGCATTTGAAGTTAATTGGAAACCTATTGCAGCAACTTAAGATTTCAGAACTTAAGAAGTACCCAGAGACTCGTGAGCCATTGGAACAACTCGAGGATGCACTAAGAAGATCCTATATTTTGGTCAATAGTTGTCAAGACCGAAGTTACTTATACTTGCTCGCAATGGGATGGAACATTGTTTACCAATTCAGAAAGGCACAAAATGAGATAGATAATTATTTGAAGATCATCCCTCTTATTACTCTAGTGGATAATGCTCGAGTCAGGGTAAAAAAACTTCCTCTTATGTGTTCTACACTTTTAACTGTAAATAAATTAATTGTGTTATTGCGTAAAAAGTGAATGAACTTTGGTCTAACTCCTTAACTGAGTAACTAACATTTTTTTGCAATCACAAAAGGCTCAAACAATCTGAAAAATTGCATTTAGAGTATTATTCTATGTTAACTAGTTATGAAGTGCTACGCCATACATCACAAAAAAGTCAATATAGTCAAAGTTGCTGAGTTTTCAGCTCCCACGTCAGCACTTTGACCGATAAACGGGTCAGCTTTACCATGCACTGAATGCTTAAAAGTTTGAACACTTTTATTAGTGTTTATGAGTGTTTGAGCCTTTTTCATAAAGTTTTTGTGGTTTAAGCTAATTAGTGTGTATATAAACTTGATTACCAAAAAATAAAAATCAGACCAAAGTTCTTTACACCCTTATAAAGTGTTGCAACAATTTGATAGTAAATTACACATTTTCTTTGACCGTGAAGAAACATCTGTGCAAATTGAATATTTGTTATGATGATACTCCTTGTTAAAGATTTTTTTCAATTTATTGCAAGCAGGAAAGATTGGAATATATTGAAATGGACCAACGAGAGTACACATTAGATGACGAAGATTTAAAGGTGCAAGATGTCATTATGAAGCCGGTGCCTTCAAATACCGACACCGATGTTCTAAAGAAATCAATTTCTTGTAGCTACCCACATTTGCCATTCAATAAAGCTATCAAGAAAGAAAGTGAAAAGCTTCAAGTGGAGTTGCAACATTCACAAGCTAATTTAGATGTAGGACAATGTGAAGTAATCCAACATCTGATTGAGGTTACACAAGCTGTTGCTTCCAAGTCTGAATCAGTGAATATGCAGACTAGTTATTTAGATGTTAGCAGCTACAACGAGAACCACAATGATAGTCAGTCAGCAGTGTCGAGGTTAGAATCTTTTGCTTGTAGTTTACTGAACTTGATTTTGAGTATTGCTTAAAACATATTATATTATTTTTGTAGAAGTACATCTTCCATTACAAGCAGAAAAGATTTACTCTCTCATAGAGGATCATATCAGCGTGAAGAATGGCATTCAGATCTACTTGGTTGTTGTTCAGAGCCGATGATGTGTATGTTTAGATCTGTTATCTACCGACAATCTCTTTTTTTTATGTGTTTTAAGCATTTTTTTTTCTTGGAATTGTTCTTATGTAGGCATAAAAACCTTATTATTTCCTTGTGGCACGTTGTCGAAAATTGCTAGTGTAGCAACAGGCAGGCAGACGAGTAAGATATTCCAAAGTCTTGTAACCTTTTATCTGAATGAACTTATATTATATTTATGGCCTTTGTATATATTTCATTGCTTTATGAAAAACTTCTTGGTGTTTGCATTAATCAGCTTCCGCAGAGGCCTGCAACGAGCTCATGGCTTATTCTTTAATTTTATCATGTTGTTGCTATACTTGCTGCATCAGAAGGAAGCTTCGTAAAACTTTGAATATCACGGTAATAACCAATAACTTTTTCAATTTTATCATGTTGTTGCCTTAGATTATGGTCATTATCTCTTGCTTTAAATCTAAGTGTCGATTTTATTTTTTGTTGAACATGGACGATATAAATATGCAACTTAGTATGGTTTCTTTTACATTATTACAATTAATCATTTGACAAAATGCAAAAGTAATTATTGATGGTTAACAAGTAATATAAAACTGGATTTGAACAGGGAGGATGGTGCGACGACTTTCTTTCACACTTAATGTGTTGCTGTTGTGCCCTTGTACAAGAACTACGAGAAGTTGAGATGCGAGGAATTCATGGTAAGTCATCACCTAAAATTACTCTAACCAAACCATATCATAGGCCACAAGCTAGAATGGTCAAATCCAAAACATACCGGGAACAATTTAGCTTTGTCAAAAAGTTGATGTTACATGGTATATGTAACAGACACTCGATATTTGCAGGTCCTCAAAAGTCGAGAACAAGCCCACCACCCTGTCAATACATGGAATCCTGAAGTGGATAGGACCCTACCAATCCATACAGACATCTAAAAAGCTAAAAGTTATAGATAGTCACTTGTTTTAGTGTGGCTGATATATGACTGTTATATCTAGAACCTCAGTGGTCGTGGATTTTTATTCCCCTTCGTTGCAACTAAAGAAAGACACGAGGTTACATAATGTGGTGACGACCTTGTTGCAATTTGTTGTTATTTGAGTTCTTATTCATTGACAGCCCTTTTCTCAAGTTTTCATTATCTTCTTACTTTTTAGAGGATTCAACATTTCTGCAAATAATAGTACTAATTTTAATGCTAAATTATACAGTATCAATTTATATTTTGGATGAAAAAAATAAATAGATGGTTAATTGTCTCCCAGACTGTATGCACTTTAACAGTAGAAATTATTTTACATATATATTTTGAAGAATACCTCGAGACTAGATTTGGCAAAATCAAATTTATGAATGTCACTGCTGAAGTTTTCTCCCAATTGAGCATATGCCTCTGATAGAATTCCTTGACAGGAGCGAGCAGAAAAAGAGAATACCAGTCCAGTCAATTAGAGTTGATTCTAAGAGATGAAACATTAAATTCCCTCGAGTAAGATGGCATACTTTTTTATGGCTGAATATATTTGCATTTGCGAATTTTCTACACCCAAAATTTTAGCCAAGAACATGCCAAATAAGCACTATTTTGTGCCTACCTCTCAGTAAGCCACCAGAGAATTAACTCGGGGAGAAACAGCGGCATTGCCGGAAACTTTGTATAGATGGCGAGTCTAATGTTGTAGTATCTCCTAACGAATATTTAAAGGCTCCTTGTACAATATGTTCATCTAGCTGTAAAACCAGAAGTACATTAACAAGCAATGACTTAGGTTGTGTTTGTTTGTTAAGAGAGTCTGAATCTGAATCTGAACCGCACATCTGAATCTGACCGCATCTGAACGGAAAAAAAAACTCATGTTTGAACCGCACATTTGCTTGCTCGTATTAATTTTTTTTTTGGTTTTTATTTGTGCAGCAAGAGGCAACAAGACGCATTCAGACACCCCTCTCAAGTCTAAACCATTAAGATCTTACTGCATCTGAACGGGAAAAAAAAAACAAACGGTCTGAACGTCAAAATGTCTGACCGATTCAGACACAGTGCCCATTCAGAGGCTGTTAAGAGGCAAAAAAGAAAAAACAAACACAGCAACTTTGTGAAAGCTCTGAAGGCTAAGGATTTTTTACTAGAAAGATTTACTGGCCAAATTGTCAAAACCATTAGTCCATTACTGTAAGGATTGAGCTAACAACAGAATGTACTATCCTCCCTAGAGGTATTTTATGCCAAATTGTTGTTGGATGTGTGGTCAAATTTAGCATAGCCATCAGGTTCTAATTTAATCTTGCAGCTCACTAAAGAACAGCTAAAATTCAACCTATTTGTCAGGTTCAGTTCTGCAATTATACGATCTGCACATGATTAGAAGTTTCTATTTGTGAACGCATCATAAGTTGAATGCAAACTAAAAGAGATGAACATAAACACACAATAAATTATCCATTCCAATTAACCAAATCTCACAAGTCCAAATCACCTCAAAGAAGAAAGTGATACAGAACGAGACTCTTATCAGCGCATGTATGGTATCGGGGAAGTAAATCACAAAATTCTTCCCTGGTATCAAGTAAAAACATAAACCAAGAACCACAATGGACAGATAATTCAAGACATTGGTCCAAAAAAAGTAAATCCTTAAATCCAACAAACCCATACTAATACTGTCATAACAATTCTATCCTTTTGGTTTTTTTTTTATTATTTAAGTCTTTACTCTTTTTTTGTGAATTTTTTATTTTTTTATTTTTTTGGTTTTTTATTTTAAGTTTTTTTTTGTCTGTCCATGTTTCTCAAAACATCATTTCCATGGGAATCAAAGATAACCCATATCATCATCGAGGTCCACTCTTCTCAAAACAGGAGTTTCCGTTAATAACTCTGGTGTAAGCTTTAAGCCATCGTTGCATGTTTAAAACCATCATGTTGATTACTGAGATGCACGGTCTCGCTCCTCTCCAGCTTGTTGCGACTGACTAGTGAATTCTTCAGGCACCTGAGTTGTTGAAGTAGACTCATGCAATGCAAGCCCATGAAGCTGTGACACCATCCCGTCATGATTAGCAGCCTGTGGACTTGATGGATTCGAGTATTGACCAGCTGCAGGCATTATCCATTTCATCCAATCATTTCGCCTCCGTATCTTGTCACCCTACCAGAAAGCACAAGAAAATACTATAAATGAAAAACTTTTGAGCTAAAATATATGAAAAATAAATTCAAACAATGGTGATTGGTAAGTTGCACATTATCATGGTAAGGAGGATGCGCACCTGCACTTCAACAAGAGTTGAATTCCGCATAGCATCTAATATAAGTTGCACATTATCCGTCAACTGGGAAACCTGTAACACAGCCAAACATCATGACAAAGTGATGGGACTATATCAACACTCGACACAATTAATATCTTTAAACAAGGTTCAGAGAGAGAGGGAAAAAAAAGAGTTTTGCATAATGCATCAATCTAGCTGCCCAGAATTAATTATGAGCTAAGACATAAAGTGAACATACAAGTCACTAGTAAGTGATAGAGAGCGTGGCAAATCCTACTAAAACAAGCATGCATCAAAGTTCCATACATGCAGTTAGAATGGTCACTAATAAACAGAAGTAGTGGATGGGTATGATATAAGATAAAAAGACTGGTGATAATAAAAAAAATATGCATATGCACTCGTAAGAAGGCCCACTTGTAATAAAGCGGGAGAATTCCATGGTATTTGATACACACTATAATAATTGTATACATAAATATAAATATATAACAAAATATCTCTTGCAGTCATTAGCCAGATAATTTAAAATATATTAGTACCCATTAAAAATAGAAATAGACTCTTTGTAGAAGATATCTCATGATACACATACGATCTATACAGGTTGCTTCATAGGTCATACATAAGTTTTCATGCTAAGAATATCGGTTATTTAAGCTAGGAAAAATATCGTTCTTATTAATGTATATTTCACTGAGACATGGAGACATGTGTATCTTAAATCATATCAGTGACTTGCTCCTTGTCGGAAATGTGTAATTTATTTTTACTCTTGAAATGTAATTTGTACTACTAATAAAATATGCTTAGTGATTTGGCTTTCCTCGTTGTTTGAAAGTCTCCGCTTCAAACATTTGACAACTTTGCACTAAAATTTTCATCCAGTTATTTCCAAAATTCTTAGGTAAAACTAGATTATGCTTAATTTAGCAACTGAAGAACCAAGAGTTAGCAGTGTCCATCGAGACCCTACAAATATGTGTTTCATCAGGGTCGCTGACAATCAAAACATCTCAAACCAACTGCTTTAACTAATCAGCAATTTCCAAAAAGCACATATCTATGTAGGCTCTTCTAAATGCTCGCAACATTTTGTTCCTTAACAGCAAGTTTGAGCATAAATCGTATTCCTGTCTAGGGATTGTTAAAAAAACTGAAAAGAACATTGAAGTGTAAAGATGTCACATGTTCTGAAAGTTAACTTTGAAATCAACACTAAGAAAGTCGAATCAACAAGGAACTTTATTAGCAATATATAACCTAATGCTTTCAAAAAGCTACAAAAAAACTGAAGATTAGACAAAGACTAATTCTCAAGTCTGAAACTCTCAACAACGCTGAACATTAAATGCAGATACAAGAGATTAACAATCAAAAATATGTTTTGTAGCCTAAAAACTATTGTCTGACTCTTTCTTCACTCAGATTGTGATCAATCCATATTCTGTGTTTCAAGTAAACTAGGCATAAGACAAAAAAATAATAATATATAATAATCGGAGCATTCACATAGAGGTGGCAAAACGGGCGGGTCGGGCGGGCACGGGCCAAACGGGAGCATGTTATATGAATCGCTTTAGAAAATACCCAAAACGACAAAATAAATTTCTCAAACGTAACACCTCATTTATATTTAAAAAATTAAATATACTATATCAATAAGTTTTTCTTTAAAAACAATTGTAATGTTCTCCAATCGATAGAAAATGTGCCCGTTTGTGCCCATTTAACTTTTAAATGGGCAATATTTGCCCATTTCAAGAAAAAGAGGGGCTAAACGTGCCCAAATCTTTTATAAATTTGCCCAAATTATCCCATTTTTTTGAGTTTGGGCACAAATTGCCACCTCTACATTCACACAACGTCAATGCAATGTGATTCCACCTAGTGAGATCTACAAGGTTAGAAAGATATAATTTCTATCTGTATGTGGCCATTTACATTTCCATATTTTTGACCACATCATATGGATGCAGACTACAGAGTGAGCTCTGACACGATTTTAGGGTCGCGTTTACTTGTGAACATTAAAAAAAAAATGAGAAAGAGCCCTTAATCTATAGCATAGCCAATGTTAATAACGAACGAGCACTTGTGCTAGTAAGTAACCCCGATACCAAACCATGGGTACAAGTCATTTGAAGGGTTCCTTGTTTGCATACAGCTAAGACACTATCGCACCATATTGAGTCATTGTACACCAAGATAAAGTCAGTATAATAGTCATGAATTTTTCCTCTTTTAGGCTAAAACTTACAAATATCTTAACTACTTATAAAGCATTAAGGCATAAAAGTCTTAATTGATATTTAGGTATAGTGAATTATTAAATTACCCTTAAAGTTAATATAAGCCAAATTAGTTAACTCCATCCATTAATGTAAACATTTAGATATGGGAAACAAATTCACAAGATCAAAAACATTTGATTTACACTACATTCAACCTTTTTTTGGAGGGAAAAAATACAATTGCAAATTAAAATTACTGTCACGTAAAACGTATAACCAAAAAATAATGTTCACCGAATAATTTAATTACATTTTCCTGCCACCGCAACGCGCGGTACCCTTCTAGTATTGTATAAACCTCAAGAGATCATACTCAAACTTACACATGCATAAAAGGTTAAATATGAATCAGCCTGTGTTTCACGTATGAGAGCAGGCATAGACATCTAGAGAAACTAGACTAACTGCAACCAAATGGCCATCCTTTGAATGAATAAAATGGAAACTAAACACTCACATACAGCCAATGTGTAAAAGCTAGAAAGTAATTAAGGACCATTAACAAGTGTTATTTCTATGTTTGTAGTGTGATGGTCTGACACACAAGATGATAGACATCGGACTTTATAGTTATAATTATTGATCATTAACATGTGTTTTTTAGAGATAATCATTAGCATGCCATGGATTACTTAGACTAATGACATGAAACTAGTGTAGAAATAAATCAAAGACAGACAAAGAAAAAAAATTGTGTATGTCCTTATTTTAGGTTGTAGCTATTAATATTCATTTATCTTTACTTGTTCATTGAATGCCTACCTTTTCTTCTCCCTCATGAAGGAATTAATTTATCTTTACTTATTTTATTGATTAGGTTTCCATAACATGTCATGTTCAATAAAGATGTGTGAAAGCTCACAACTCGCAAGCAATAATTCTGAAGAATAAATCCAGTCAAAGCTAAGATCCCATAGAATATGACTTTATTTTTAAAAGTATTAAGCCATAGTCTTGACTCTTGACTGTATCTTAACCAATCTGTGAACAGATGTATTTTTCAGTTATTACTTTCAAGCTTTTACACTTTGTTATTACAAAGTCACATGTTCTGGAACCTAATTAGTAAGCCAACTTTTCAGGCTAGTGGAAAGGATTTATCAACGTAAAGAAAGGATAAGTAAGAGGGAGAAGAAAGAAATCACGGATGACTGAAAATCAGACATCTAATGAACAAGTAAAAAATGAATTGAGTGCTTAACAGCTATATGCCCTAAAAAAATATAATGAAAATAAAATTACAGTTGTTTGTGATTCAGGTGTCCTAATGTTATTTCTATTTAGTTTTATGTCGAAGTAACACATGTTAATGATCACTAATTATAAGTATTCAGTCCAATGTACGTCATTGTCCATCACACCACATAAGCATAAAAATAGACAAACCAAAAAAAAGTGAGTATATGGTTGGTAGTATAGTACAACCAGCAGACTATCCAGCAAGAGAGCACTTTGACATACAGGTCTAGAAGACAATATAACACTCATACTAAATTTTAGTACTACAAATACGATCTCGTAAAACAAAAGAACTGCTGAGCAGACAAGAACATCACGGCGATGAAGCTTAGTCGAATCATGAATACATGCATATCCATAGCGTATCACTTGTTCAGAGAGCTTAAAGTATATGGTAGCTTTTATAACAGCCATAGGAATAAATATTTTGAGATGATAACCGAAATCTTCAATATTAACTAGGGAAAGGCCAATCATGAGAAACTATAACTTTTACAGAACCGATGAAAAACAATACAATGGGTATGTTTGGCGAAACTGGTGCTGGTGCTGGAGATGGTGCTGGACTGCTGGAGATTATAAAAAGAGATTATTTTTATAAGCTACATGAAGTAACCTTTGGTTTTAAGAGATTATGAAAGATTATTTTTTTTAGAATCTCTTATAAGTTATGTCTGCCAAACAAAGCTTAATTTTTAAGTAGCTTATTTTTAAAAAAAATAAGCACAATCTCCCAGCAACCTTGTGTGCCAAACATAGCCAATGACCCGCAAAAGATGACGTTAGTACAATAAATTAGCTGCAATGGAAATGTCTCAGTAATTAAGGTGCATAGCATGAGTAAATCAAAAAAAGAAAAGGTTGTGTTACAAGCAGGGTTCTACAAGATAGGTTCATAGTCCATTGTACAATCAGTAGATTGTTCTACAAACTCTTTTGTTGGATATTACTTTAAGACAATTTAATAGTGGATATACTTCAGGAATGAAGCTACATGAAGCATTCAAATGTATAAAATGATAGTAAATGTTACATTTCGATCTCTATCATTTAATGACTACATGAAAATGTTATGCACTTGTAGATAAATAAGACAAGCTTATCAGAAAATTAGATAAGATTGCACGCACTAAAAAGTAGGCTTGTACAATCTTAACCTTATCATAAGTCAAATTGTTTGAGATGCATAAAATGTATCTTTCAGTTAAAATGCATGTATATGGACAACAATACTAAAAAAGCATACACTAATAAGATAATAAATCAAAAGAATTATTCTTAAGTGCTAACCTTTTTGAAGCCTGCTATTAAGCTAACAGAGACCCAGCCCTGTTCATCCATGTTTCGGCGCAGGTATGTATCTCTGACCAAGTTCTCATTACTGCAACAAAACATCAGCCATTAGATACTTGGTGACGCCACATGAGAGAAGTTCCAAGTAATATCAGAAAGTCACCTTTTAATTTGCATTATAAAATGATGTACCTGAAATAGTAATCAATTTGGCTCACTAAATTAGCATGCAAGAGGGGGTCAACAGCAAAGTACATTTGAGGCGGTAACGGTGGAACAAAAGGCATGGCTCTGAGTGAATCTGGTGGTGGACCAGGAACATATATTACAGGAGACGGCAAATCTGCAAAAGGATTTAACATCAAGCGAAACCACAAAGTTAATAGCATAACCATTTGAATATTTGATAATAGAAAACCTCACCAGGGTACATCATATTGTTGCCGAAAGATTGTACCGGCACAGGCATTGGTTGAGGAATAAAAGGAGCAGTAGTATGTACAGTGGGTCGAATATAGCCCCTCGCGAAACCTCTTGGAGATTGCAAGTTTGTATCTCTGTTATTAAAGCTTCTACTATGTTGATTCCATTCTTGATTCCCGCGATCATGATCTCGCTTATAGTTGTTATGATGTTGCCCGCCATTGCCCCTTCTATATGAACCGCGTTGATGATGATGATCATTACCACTATGTCCTCCTCTTGGTGACTCCTTGTGCCCATGGTCTCTCGGCGACGGCTGCTCAGCAGAGTTTCCCGGTTTCCCAGATGTATTATGTGGAGCTTCCACTGCCGCATCCTGGCTCATTGGTGGCGGCTGAGATACCACCCCATTAACTGTTGCATTTGCACTAGAGCTGCCACCACCTCGTTTCATGGACTTCTGCTTCGCTGGAGCCACATGGTTTGGAGTTGAAGTAGTATTCACATTACTAGTTGCCTGTTTATGTGATGGAGACGAACTTCCTGTCACCTACATCATAACAAACATATACACACACACAAAACCAAAGTATATACCTGTCAACATATCTTATACAAAAGCTAAAATGTGAGTACCAATAGCCAAATTCTTTCAACACGATATGAAACATCGTCAATGCACAACATATACTCATCTAACACCTTTTTAGCAGGGTGTTTGGAATTGCTTATTTTTTTTTTCTGCTTATGTTTCTTCTTATAAATAAGTACTTAAAAGAAATAGTGATTGGATTTGCTTATCTTTTATAATAAAATGCAAAATACTAGAAAAATAATTTGTTAAAAAAATTCAATCAATTTAGGTTCAAATGTTAAAATTAATATTAATTATATCGCTATTCTCTAATAAACACTTTGAAATAAGCAGCTTTCTTACATGCTTATCACAAAGAGATAAATAGATAATTGAATCAAAATGTATCTAAATTTACCTTTTTTTCTTGGCTGTGCATCAATCTATCATTTATTTTCTATTACATACTCTGTACACATAAGCATCATCCACGAATTGTACATAGTACGATTAGCAAACTATGTATTTAATACAAAACTCACCCGCACACTTACACTTGCAGGAGGTCTTCCTAGAAGCAGTCTCCGTGGTAGGATCTGTCTACATTCTACCTCCCCACACCCCGCCCCAGCGGGATTGAATAATATATAGAAATAGATTGATGCACGACAAAGAGAAAAGGTAAACTTAGATACATTTTCAATCAATTAACCCTCTCCTTATTTTACCTAAATATAAGCAATCCCAAACACCCCTAACTTTTCTATAACATATATCTAAATTTAGCTTCCGAATAATTCGATAAACTAGAACCTTTATAACATCCAATAATCAAACAGAAACAAGCTTAAACTTAACAATTAGATGATTATGATATAAATAAACAACAACTACCTGCAATGCAGGTGTTACCAAACCCTCCGAAAGCGTCTTCAACGACTCCGAAGAAGACGACTTAACCGCAGCTTTAGTCGACTCACCGAGAGCCGGCCAAGCCGTCCCCATAACCGGACTAACAACAGCACTACTCTCCACATCTCCTCCATTCACTTTCCTATTCCACACCGGCTTCTTCATATCCTCCGGTGAAGTCTTAACTGGAGACAACAAATCTGACGGCGCCGCCACCGGAGAAACCGGCTCAGCCTCTCCTCGAACAACCTGATTCCACGCCGTGACGTCACCAGATTGATCGGTATTGGCGGCCATAAGGTTTAATTAAGTTAATAATAATTTGATGATGATTATGAGAATGTAAGGGCTAGGGTTTCCAAAGATTAATTAGGGTTTGATGGATCAGTTAGGATCCGATCGTACTCACACACAACAAACAGCAAAGAAGCTGTGTTTGTTTTGTTTAAGTTTGTTTGTTCACACACACAAAACACACACCAGTAAATTAATTTCTTCTCTCTCTTGGGAATTGGATGGTTTTGGGGGATGAATTTACTTTTTCCTCCTTTGTTTTAATATGGGTTGGTTTTGGGATGTGAGGGTAATTTGGGGATTTGTGGATGTGAGAGTGGTTTTTGGACTTGCTTGATGTGCTTCCTACACTTTTCTTTTCTTTGGGAGAATATTTAGGGATGTAGATAGATACAAGATGAGTTGTTTAGTACATCACCTTGGAGTTTGAGTTAAGTTTTGTTTGGTCCATGTATTGTTGTGTTGGCAAATCATGAGGTTTTTAGTACTCCCGGCTAGGGGTGAGCATCGGGCCGGTTTCGTCCCGACCCGACCCCATATCGATACTCCCGAATCTCGATTTTGCCAGAAAATCAAACCGACTCCTGACCCAAAACCAGTCGGTTTGGTATCGGGACAGTCCCGATTGGTCGGGATCGGTCAGATTCGTCGGTTTTCTTTGTTGTTTTTCGGTTTCTATCCCGTCCCAACTCGATACCGACAGTCCCGACTCCCGATTGGCCGAAAAACATAAACCGACTCCCGACCCGTTTACTAGTCGGAATCGGAATCGAGACGGCGGGATGGTCGGAATCGGGACGGGGGGCGGTAGTCGGTCGGATATGCTCAGCCCTACTCCCGGCTGGCATAAAAGTCCTTCGTGCAGGTGAAGGAGATGCATTTCAAGTATTGTGGTATTGGACAAGAAACCTTTTTTTTCTTTCTGCCTTTCTTTCCCATGACGACTAGGAACTGGCAAATCAAAAAAAATTATTTGAATTTGGACGTCAACATCCTAATGCTAGTGGTGTTTCACGATCAGCATTGGAAATGAACGGAGAAGTGGTGGAACGTGCAGAAGCACGTATTGGATCGCTCCAGTGCGTATGACAACCTTTGTAACACCCCCAAAATACCGCAGCGGAAGACTGTGTCATAGGGGTGCTACTTCATAATACAAAGAACAAGGTATAGAAAACGAACTCTAAATGAGACGTTTTGAAAAGTTACCATTCGATTAATAAATTCCGAGATACAAACTTGAGTTCCATAATACAATACATAAGAGTTTTAAGACATATCGAATGGTAAAGATAAAAGCATAAGTCTTCAAAACATGCCAAGCGACTCTATGCTCCATGCAACAGCTTATCATCTTACAGACCTGAGACAAACATGCTAAAGTGTCAACACAATGGTTGGTGAGTTCATAGAGTTTGTCTTAAAATAATTGAAAAGCCTTAAGAGAATGTTCGCACAGCAAAGGCATCGTGAATCCACTCAGTTGCAAGTCCCGCCATAAGAGACTTGCAACCTGTGTGTTCACAACCCACTGCTAACATATATAGTATGAATAAGACATGTATAAGTTCATCAAGACAATTTAAGCAATTAGAAGTGAGTCTATACTTCATCTCCGAAGACCTCACTTTTATGATGTATCCAACATTCGCAAATGTTAGGATGTATCAAAGACAACTGGGAGTCAATTCCCAAAGACAACTGGGAGCCACTTCCCAAAGACAACTGGGAGTCAATTCCCAAAGACAACTACTAGTCAATAAATAGAATAACGCAATTTAAGTATAACACAGTCATGTATGTAAGCAATCAAGTATAACACAGTCAAGTATAGACGTTTTGAGTATTTGTACAAGTAAACAAGTAGTTGAGCATGTGTCTCCCCCAAAGAGTTAAGACAAATATGAAAAGAGTAGGGGCTATGACTCACCTTAAGCTTAAGTGATGTGAAATCAAAGTGGTAGTCGAATCGTGAAAGTCTCTAAGAACAGCCTATAATAGAATGTTGCGACTTAGGTTTGGAGTAACGTCTAAGAATACGAAGAATTGCCTATATATATGTCTTGCATAATGTTCATGATGTAGTACTTAGTATATAGTGTAAGTCTTTGAATGTAAATGGTTTATGGAACATGTATAGGTTGTATATCTCTTACTACCGTTCGGGCCGACATAATTCAGAAGTCATAGAGTAAACGTTCGAGGAGCCAGGACACTTTAACTCGTAAATCCACAACTCATCTCGACGGCTTACTTAATGAACTCCTCACATGAGGCTCCCTACTATTGTAGTATTTGATAACAAATGTATAAGTTTTAATCCGAAAAGTTACATGTCCAATATTTGAATGAACTTAGGAAAGTTTATTAGTACATGAAGATTGTTATTAGGGGTAGTTTCATAAGTCTTATATGACCATTTTCTCTTTGTAATATCTCATGGTTCCTTTTGAAGTGAAGTAGATCCAAATTGTTTGTTCAAGTTATCGCCTAATTCCTTGTTTCATGTTTACACCTAAGTAAGCTTATATGGTCATTTAGTCATGGCTTCGCCGTGACCTTGGTCATTTTTCCATGGTCTTGAGACTCAACCTTGGCTTTAGCCATGGTTGTGGTCTTGGCTTTAGGTCATTAGACCTCTTGGTCTTAGTAAATGATAACTATAATATAGTGACTTTGGTCTAAAATGGGCTGTTAAGATTTTGAAGAAATTTATCACTCGGAAAGCATTTTCAGGGCTCGAGCTTCTTTGTTCCTGAACGAAAACGTCGTTTCGGACAACTTTCATGTTTTAACTTTTTGATGAATCGGACCAGAAGGGTGACTTTAAAAAGCTAAATTTGATCAGAATGCTATTTAGGCAGTTTTGCCGTTTTGGTTTCGCTAACTTCTTATGGCCATAACTTTTGACTCGGGTACTCGTTTTGGGTGATTCAAATTGCTATGTTTTCCTTGTTAAGTCCTATTTAACATTAAGTAAGTGTCAAATATCAAAGTTATACTATTTTGGTCGTGGTTCTCCATAAAAATCACTAGTTTGCTTGTTTACTTGTCATAAGTTAACATATGTATACTAATACTTGTGTTATCCATTTTTAAACATCATGAACACAATAACAAGAACATATATAGCATGAAAGGAACACAAAGAGCATGTAAATGATAATTAAGCAAGAAAATGTGTTAGGGTTTGCTTACAACTTTTGGCCTTAATGAAAAGGGAAACTAGGACAAGAACTAGGACTTTGATTGAATAAGCTTTCTTCCTTTGCAACCTATGATAAACCGAGGTTATTTGAAGATTATAACGACGCCTTCTTGAAGTCCAAAGCTATTTGAAGATTATAACGACGTCTTTTTGGAGACTTTAAAGTTATAACAACTTTTCTTAGAAAATTTCCAAGATTGAAGATCAAACACTAGTTTTCTTTCAAAAACTAGTTAACTTTCTTACAAAATATAAGAAAAGTGCCTTAGGTTTTAGGACTTAAAGGTTATAAGAAGGTGTGGTGCAAGTTTTATATGTGTTATTAGTTGGCTATTTATAGGATGAGAAAAATAGTTAACCATATATTGGGTTAGAATGTAACCATGGTTAATTTAGACACTTGTAAACATCCTAGAGATCAATGGTCAAGATCAAGCCACAAAATGGTGACTCCCCCCCCCCTAAATGGCGGTTCAAAGGAGATAAGATGACTAGATGATGAGTCTTGGTGTTATCTTGCTTAGTTTGTGCATTTTGACTCCGTAAAAAGCTAACCGTAAATGATTAAGCCTCAAAACGTAAAACCGGGTATCGTAAATATATGAAACTTGAAAGTATTGTTAAACATGTCAATATAGTCCATAATAAAATATAAAATGAGTGGTAGGATCTATCGGGTGCTAAAACCCTGCTAAAAACTGGAAACACGGGTCTAAAATGCGCAATTCGCGTAAAACGCTGAACTGAAAAACGTAAAATTCCAAAACTTTTGGAATTGTCATAAAATGATAGAAAATCATATTTCTATTGTTTATAATGTTTTATGGATATATCGGGATGCTGGAAGGACGTTTAAACCTAAAAGTAAATCTCGGACACGGCTTTGTGATTTTTGCAGAAATGATCCGACGAGCGTCAAACTCTCGGATTATCGTTAAAATAGTTTAACTTACGACAATATGAAATAAAAATTTCTGAGATGAATAGTAAAAAGTGAATAGTAAAAAGTGAATAGTAAAATTTTCCGGGAATAGTAATTAATCTGAAAATGCGAATTGTTACAGTCTTTACCCCTTCAGGAAACTTCGTCCCGAAGTTTAGTGTGTCTAGGTCTCTTATCTTAATAGCGGCATAATAAAGCTAAGTTTTTGAACTAGGATAGAATAATATGGTAGGATAAAGTACGTACCCGTTACGCATTGCGGGCTTCCTTAGCACCCAAATAGTATGCTCGACCCCGAGGTGGACTATCATTGTATTCACGCTTTGGGTTATTTGCTTCAAGCATTACTGCTAGAGTCGGGTTATCCAGTACTTGTCCCTGTGCCCTATTCAACTTAGGACAAGTATTTCGGAAGTGGTTTGGGCTGTTGCACTCATGGCATGTCTTTTGGTTGTTTCCTATATTGTCCGCATTCGCCTGCCTTGTAATTGATTTACACTGACTTGCAAAGTGGCCAGACTTCTTGCAATTATAACACACAGGGCATGGTTCAGACCTTTGATGATGATAAGTGCATTTAGTACACTTAGGATGTGGACCCTCATACTTTTTCTGATCATAAACTGTTGCTGCAAATCCTCTTACTCTCTTATTATCAACCATTGTACCCTTTTGCTCGCTTGATTCACCTGCTCCCTTCCTTTTATCACTAATCTTCAAAGTTCCATTCCTAACCATCTCATCTGTTAGGGTCCCTGCTCTTAGTATTGCACTTTGAATTGTGGAAGGTTCGGTTGTTTTCACCATCCCACGAATCTCGGGAACAAGGCCATAGATGTACCTCTCAATCCTCTTGGATTCAGGGGTAACCAGATGAGGAACTAGTTTTGCTAGTTCATGAAACCGATCTGTGTAGGTTGCATGACCAGCCCCTACCATAGAGTGATGCCAAAACTCGTCTTCTAGTTTTTGCATTTCATTAACTGGGCAGTATTCTTCCTTCAGTAGTCCTTTAAAGTCGTCCCATGTCATGCCTACAGCTGCTTCTCTAGTCCTTGCTTGAATCTGCATGTTCCACCATGTCAATGCCTTTTCTGATAGTAAGCATGCAGAATATTTCACTCTCTGGTGGATTGCACAGTTACTGATGTCAATCACTGACTCCATCTTCTCGACCCATCGTGTATATGCCAATGCACCTCCTTTGCCATTAAACTCAATTGGTTTGCATGACGTAAATTCCTTATACGTACATCCAGTCCTATGGTTGTTGTTGTTGTTGTTGTTGTTGTTGTTATTCCTTCCTCCATCATTTGTAGCGTCATTTATGCTTCCGTGGTTTCCCGAATTGTTCATATGATTGCCAACTTGTGTGACTATAGTGGGAAGTAGGTTTTGTAGTTGTTGGGCAATAATGGTGGAGACATCTGGATTTCCACCAGCGTTACTAGGGTTACTAGTGTCGTGAGCATCTCCTCTACCTCCACGTCCACCAGTTCTTCCACTATCATTACTAGGGTTACTAGTGTCGTGAGCAGCTCCTCTACCTCCACGACCACCAGTTCTTCCACCTCTTGGTGTTGCTCCACCTCGGCTAGTGCTACGAGTTACTCTCTTTGGTGCCATGATATCTACAAGGAGGGATATTTTGTCGACGTCAGATATGAGGTGATATTCCTAGACTACTTTAGTCTTAAATCTTGTCAATTTTAAGTCAATCGTCGATTAATGTAAGCATGGTCACATATGTCTACGTGAGTCGTGACGCATTTATAATTATGTTGGCCACCATAATTATAATTGCTTCCTTTCACACGTATACATATTTACCAGGCACACATAACTCAACAATTGGTACTACATAATTGGGTAGACTTTCTATCATCTGCTCTTAAGTTGTGAAAGGGTAACATAGTCTGGGTATCTAGAGAAGGTGATATGACGAAATGGACTAGTCGCGCTTGTAGAAAGGTTTGAGTGTCGTACTAGGACATATGACCACTTCTAGGTATTAGAATCATATAAAGTAAGTATAAGGCAAATCATCAAATCTCTACAGGAAACTAATAACCTTTATTTAACTTAATCTTATGTCTTATCAAACAAGAACTGTCACAAGATTAAGTTAAATAAATAATTATTACTTAGCTCTAAATTTTTGATGACTTGACTATTGTCTGGGGTTTCTTCTAAACAAACAATTAGCAATAAGCATAGGCGCATGAAGTGTGTGTAAGGCAAAATAAAGAGAAGGGTCCTAACGTATATAGCAGTTATAGTCTAGGCACAAAAATGCAACCTAGTTCTCTATAACCAAGGCTCTGATACCAATCTGTAACACCCCCAAAATACCGCAGCGGAAGACTGTGTCATAGGGGTGCTACTTCATAATACAAAGAACAAGGTATAGAAAACGAACTCTAAATGAGACGTTTTGAAAAGTTACCATTCGATTAATAAATTCCGAGATACAAACTTGAGTTCCATAATACAATACATAAGAGTTTTAAGACATATCGAATGGTAAAGATAAAAGCATAAGTCTTCAAAACATGCCAAGCGACTCTATGCTCCATGCAACAGCTTATCATCTTACAGACCTGAGACAAACATGCTAAAGTGTCAACACAATGGTTGGTGAGTTCATAGAGTTTGTCTTAAAATAATTGAAAAGCCTTAAGAGAATGTTCGCACAGCAAAGGCATCGTGAATCCACTCAGTTGCAAGTCCCGCCATAAGAGACTTGCAACCTGTGTGTTCACAACCCACTGCTAACATATATAGTATGAATAAGACATGTATAAGTTCATCAAGACAATTTAAGCAATTAGAAGTGAGTCTATACTTCATCTCCGAAGACCTCACTTTTATGATGTATCCAACATTCGCAAATGTTAGGATGTATCAAAGACAACTGGGAGTCAATTCCCAAAGACAACTGGGAGCCACTTCCCAAAGACAACTGGGAGTCAATTCCCAAAGACAACTACTAGTCAATAAATAGAATAACGCAATTTAAGTATAACGCAGTCATGTATGTAAGCAATCAAGTATAACACAGTCAAGTATAGACGTTTTGAGTATTTGTACAAGTAAACAAGTAGTTGAGCATGTGTCTCCCCCAAAGAGTTAAGACAAATATGAAAAGAGTAGGGGCTATGACTCACCTTAAGCTTAAGTGATGTGAAATCAAAGTGGTAGTCGAATCGTGAAAGTCTCTAAGAACAGCCTATAATAGAATGTTGCGACTTAGGTTTGGAGTAACGTCTAAGAATACGAAGAATTGCCTATATATATGTCTTGCATAATGTTCATGATGTAGTACTTAGTATATAGTGTAAGTCTTTGAATGTAAATGGTTTATGGAACATGTATAGGTTGTATATCTCTTACTACCGTTCGGGCCGACATAATTCAGAAGTCATAGAGTAAACGTTCGAGGAGCCAGGACACTTTAACTCGTAAATCCACAACTCATCTCGACGGCTTACTTAATGAACTCCTCACATGAGGCTCCCTACTATTGTAGTATTTGATAACAAATGTATAAGTTTTAATCCGAAAAGTTACATGTCCAATATTTGAATGAACTTAGGAAAGTTTATTAGTACATGAAGATTGTTATTAGGGGTAGTTTCATAAGTCTTATATGACCATTTTCTCTTTGTAATATCTCATGGTTCCTTTTGAAGTGAAGTAGATCCAAATTGTTTGTTCAAGTTATCGCCTAATTCCTTGTTTCATGTTTACACCTAAGTAAGCTTATATGGTCATTTAGTCATGGCTTCGCCGTGACCTTGGTCATTTTTCCATGGTCTTGAGACTCAACCTTGGCTTTAGCCATGGTTGTGGTCTTGGCTTTAGGTCATTAGACCTCTTGGTCTTAGTAAATGATAACTATAATATAGTGACTTTGGTCTAAAATGGGCTGTTAAGATTTTGAAGAAATTTATCACTCGGAAAGCATTTTCAGGGCTCGAGCTTCTTTGTTCCTGAACGAAAACGTCGTTTCGGACAACTTTCGTGTTTTAACTTTTTGATGAATCGGACCAGAAGGGTGACTTTAAAAAGCTAAATTTGATCAGAATGCTATTTAGGCAGTTTTGCCGTTTTGGTTTCGCTAACTTCTTATGGCCATAACTTTTGACTCGGGTACTCGTTTTGGGTGATTCAAATTGCTATGTTTTCCTTGTTAAGTCCTATTTAACATTAAGTAAGTGTCAAATATCAAAGTTATACTATTTTGGTCGTGGTTCTCCATAAAAATCACTAGTTTGCTTGTTTACTTGTCATAAGTTAACATATGTATACTAATACTTGTGTTATCCATTTTTAAACATCATGAACACAATAACAAGAACATATATAGCATGAAAGGAACACAAAGAGCATGTAAATGATAATTAAGCAAGAAAATGTGTTAG
Source organism: Artemisia argyi (assembly GCA_030686995.1). Taxonomy (NCBI): domain Eukaryota; kingdom Viridiplantae; phylum Streptophyta; class Magnoliopsida; order Asterales; family Asteraceae; genus Artemisia; species Artemisia argyi. Next base: position 218,312,333 of record CM060708.1, read on the forward strand.
GGTTTGCTTACAACTTTTGGCCTTAATGAAAAGGGAAACTAGGACAAGAACTAGGACTTTGATTGAATAAGCTTTCTTCCTTTGCAACCTATGATAAACCGAGGTTATTTGAAGATTATAACGACGCCTTCTTGAAGTCCAAAGCTATTTGAAGATTATAACGACGTCTTTTTGGAGACTTTAAAGTTATAACAACTTTTCTTAGAAAATTTCCAAGATTGAAGATCAAACACTAGTTTTCTTTCAAAAACTAGTTAACTTTCTTACAAAATATAAGAAAAGTGCCTTAGGTTTTAGGACTTAAAGGTTATAAGAAGGTGTGGTGCAAGTTTTATATGTGTTATTAGTTGGCTATTTATAGGATGAGAAAAATAGTTAACCATATATTGGGTTAGAATGTAACCATGGTTAATTTAGACACTTGTAAACATCCTAGAGATCAATGGTCAAGATCAAGCCACAAAATGGTGACTCCCCCCCCCCTAAATGGCGGTTCAAAGGAGATAAGATGACTAGATGATGAGTCTTGGTGTTATCTTGCTTAGTTTGTGCATTTTGACTCCGTAAAAAGCTAACCGTAAATGATTAAGCCTCAAAACGTAAAACCGGGTATCGTAAATATATGAAACTTGAAAGTATTGTTAAACATGTCAATATAGTCCATAATAAAATATAAAATGAGTGGTAGGATCTATCGGGTGCTAAAACCCTGCTAAAAACTGGAAACACGGGTCTAAAATGCGCAATTCGCGTAAAACGCTGAACTGAAAAACGTAAAATTCCAAAACTTTTGGAATTGTCATAAAATGATAGAAAATCATATTTCTATTGTTTATAATGTTTTATGGATATATCGGGATGCTGGAAGGACGTTTAAACCTAAAAGTAAATCTCGGACACGGCTTTGTGATTTTTGCAGAAATGATCCGACGAGCGTCAAACTCTCGGATTATCGTTAAAATAGTTTAACTTACGACAATATGAAATAAAAATTTCTGAGATGAATAGTAAAAAGTGAATAGTAAAAAGTGAATAGTAAAATTTTCCGGGAATAGTAATTAATCTGAAAATGCGAATTGTTACAGTCTTTACCCCTTCAGGAAACTTCGTCCCGAAGTTTAGTGTGTCTAGGTCTCTTATCTTAATAGCGGCATAATAAAGCTAAGTTTTTGAACTAGGATAGAATAATATGGTAGGATAAAGTACGTACCCGTTACGCATTGCGGGCTTCCTTAGCACCCAAATAGTATGCTCGACCCCGAGGTGGACTATCATTGTATTCACGCTTTGGGTTATTTGCTTCAAGCATTACTGCTAGAGTCGGGTTATCCAGTACTTGTCCCTGTGCCCTATTCAACTTAGGACAAGTATTTCGGAAGTGGTTTGGGCTGTTGCACTCATGGCATGTCTTTTGGTTGTTTCCTATATTGTCCGCATTCGCCTGCCTTGTAATTGATTTACACTGACTTGCAAAGTGGCCAGACTTCTTGCAATTATAACACACAGGGCATGGTTCAGACCTTTGATGATGATAAGTGCATTTAGTACACTTAGGATGTGGACCCTCATACTTTTTCTGATCATAAACTGTTGCTGCAAATCCTCTTACTCTCTTATTATCAACCATTGTACCCTTTTGCTCGCTTGATTCACCTGCTCCCTTCCTTTTATCACTAATCTTCAAAGTTCCATTCCTAACCATCTCATCTGTTAGGGTCCCTGCTCTTAGTATTGCACTTTGAATTGTGGAAGGTTCGGTTGTTTTCACCATCCCACGAATCTCGGGAACAAGGCCATAGATGTACCTCTCAATCCTCTTGGATTCAGGGGTAACCAGATGAGGAACTAGTTTTGCTAGTTCATGAAACCGATCTGTGTAGGTTGCATGACCAGCCCCTACCATAGAGTGATGCCAAAACTCGTCTTCTAGTTTTTGCATTTCATTAACTGGGCAGTATTCTTCCTTCAGTAGTCCTTTAAAGTCGTCCCATGTCATGCCTACAGCTGCTTCTCTAGTCCTTGCTTGAATCTGCATGTTCCACCATGTCAATGCCTTTTCTGATAGTAAGCATGCAGAATATTTCACTCTCTGGTGGATTGCACAGTTACTGATGTCAATCACTGACTCCATCTTCTCGACCCATCGTGTATATGCCAATGCACCTCCTTTGCCATTAAACTCAATTGGTTTGCATGACGTAAATTCCTTATACGTACATCCAGTCCTATGGTTGTTGTTGTTGTTGTTGTTGTTGTTGTTATTCCTTCCTCCATCATTTGTAGCGTCATTTATGCTTCCGTGGTTTCCCGAATTGTTCATATGATTGCCAACTTGTGTGACTATAGTGGGAAGTAGGTTTTGTAGTTGTTGGGCAATAATGGTGGAGACATCTGGATTTCCACCAGCGTTACTAGGGTTACTAGTGTCGTGAGCATCTCCTCTACCTCCACGTCCACCAGTTCTTCCACTATCATTACTAGGGTTACTAGTGTCGTGAGCAGCTCCTCTACCTCCACGACCACCAGTTCTTCCACCTCTTGGTGTTGCTCCACCTCGGCTAGTGCTACGAGTTACTCTCTTTGGTGCCATGATATCTACAAGGAGGGATATTTTGTCGACGTCAGATATGAGGTGATATTCCTAGACTACTTTAGTCTTAAATCTTGTCAATTTTAAGTCAATCGTCGATTAATGTAAGCATGGTCACATATGTCTACGTGAGTCGTGACGCATTTATAATTATGTTGGCCACCATAATTATAATTGCTTCCTTTCACACGTATACATATTTACCAGGCACACATAACTCAACAATTGGTACTACATAATTGGGTAGACTTTCTATCATCTGCTCTTAAGTTGTGAAAGGGTAACATAGTCTGGGTATCTAGAGAAGGTGATATGACGAAATGGACTAGTCGCGCTTGTAGAAAGGTTTGAGTGTCGTACTAGGACATATGAACCACTTCTAGGTATTAGAATCATATAAAGTAAGTATAAGGCAAATCATCAAATCTCTACAGGAAACTAATAACCTTTATTTAACTTAATCTTATGTCTTATCAAACAAGAACTGTCACAAGATTAAGTTAAATAAATAATTATTACTTAGCTCTAAATTTTTGATGACTTGACTATTGTCTGGGGTTTCTTCTAAACAAACAATTAGCAATAAGCATAGGCGCATGAAGTGTGTGTAAGGCAAAATAAAGAGAAGGGTCCTAACGTATATAGCAGTTATAGTCTAGGCACAAAAATGCAACCTAGTTCTCTATAACCAAGGCTCTGATACCAATCTGTAACACCCCCAAAATACCGCAGCGGAAGACTGTGTCATAGGGGTGCTACTTCATAATACAAAGAACAAGGTATAGAAAACGAACTCTAAATGAGACGTTTTGAAAAGTTACCATTCGATTAATAAATTCCGAGATACAAACTTGAGTTCCATAATACAATACATAAGAGTTTTAAGACATATCGAATGGTAAAGATAAAAGCATAAGTCTTCAAAACATGCCAAGCGACTCTATGCTCCATGCAACAGCTTATCATCTTACAGACCTGAGACAAACATGCTAAAGTGTCAACACAATGGTTGGTGAGTTCATAGAGTTTGTCTTAAAATAATTGAAAAGCCTTAAGAGAATGTTCGCACAGCAAAGGCATCGTGAATCCACTCAGTTGCAAGTCCCGCCATAAGAGACTTGCAACCTGTGTGTTCACAACCCACTGCTAACATATATAGTATGAATAAGACATGTATAAGTTCATCAAGACAATTTAAGCAATTAGAAGTGAGTCTATACTTCATCTCCGAAGACCTCACTTTTATGATGTATCCAACATTCGCAAATGTTAGGATGTATCAAAGACAACTGGGAGTCAATTCCCAAAGACAACTGGGAGCCACTTCCCAAAGACAACTGGGAGTCAATTCCCAAAGACAACTACTAGTCAATAAATAGAATAACGCAATTTAAGTATAACGCAGTCATGTATGTAAGCAATCAAGTATAACACAGTCAAGTATAGACGTTTTGAGTATTTGTACAAGTAAACAAGTAGTTGAGCATGTGTCTCCCCCAAAGAGTTAAGACAAATATGAAAAGAGTAGGGGCTATGACTCACCTTAAGCTTAAGTGATGTGAAATCAAAGTGGTAGTCGAATCGTGAAAGTCTCTAAGAACAGCCTATAATAGAATGTTGCGACTTAGGTTTGGAGTAACGTCTAAGAATACGAAGAATTGCCTATATATATGTCTTGCATAATGTTCATGATGTAGTACTTAGTATATAGTGTAAGTCTTTGAATGTAAATGGTTTATGGAACATGTATAGGTTGTATATCTCTTACTACCGTTCGGGCCGACATAATTCAGAAGTCATAGAGTAAACGTTCGAGGAGCCAGGACACTTTAACTCGTAAATCCACAACTCATCTCGACGGCTTACTTAATGAACTCCTCACATGAGGCTCCCTACTATTGTAGTATTTGATAACAAATGTATAAGTTTTAATCCGAAAAGTTACATGTCCAATATTTGAATGAACTTAGGAAAGTTTATTAGTACATGAAGATTGTTATTAGGGGTAGTTTCATAAGTCTTATATGACCATTTTCTCTTTGTAATATCTCATGGTTCCTTTTGAAGTGAAGTAGATCCAAATTGTTTGTTCAAGTTATCGCCTAATTCCTTGTTTCATGTTTACACCTAAGTAAGCTTATATGGTCATTTAGTCATGGCTTCGCCGTGACCTTGGTCATTTTTCCATGGTCTTGAGACTCAACCTTGGCTTTAGCCATGGTTGTGGTCTTGGCTTTAGGTCATTAGACCTCTTGGTCTTAGTAAATGATAACTATAATATAGTGACTTTGGTCTAAAATGGGCTGTTAAGATTTTGAAGAAATTTATCACTCGGAAAGCATTTTCAGGGCTCGAGCTTCTTTGTTCCTGAACGAAAACGTCGTTTCGGACAACTTTCGTGTTTTAACTTTTTGATGAATCGGACCAGAAGGGTGACTTTAAAAAGCTAAATTTGATCAGAATGCTATTTAGGCAGTTTTGCCGTTTTGGTTTCGCTAACTTCTTATGGCCATAACTTTTGACTCGGGTACTCGTTTTGGGTGATTCAAATTGCTATGTTTTCCTTGTTAAGTCCTATTTAACATTAAGTAAGTGTCAAATATCAAAGTTATACTATTTTGGTCGTGGTTCTCCATAAAAATCACTAGTTTGCTTGTTTACTTGTCATAAGTTAACATATGTATACTAATACTTGTGTTATCCATTTTTAAACATCATGAACACAATAACAAGAACATATATAGCATGAAAGGAACACAAAGAGCATGTAAATGATAATTAAGCAAGAAAATGTGTTAGGGTTTGCTTACAACTTTTGGCCTTAATGAAAAGGGAAACTAGGACAAGAACTAGGACTTTGATTGAATAAGCTTTCTTCCTTTGCAACCTATGATAAACCGAGGTTATTTGAAGATTATAACGACGCCTTCTTGAAGTCCAAAGCTATTTGAAGATTATAACGACGTCTTTTTGGAGACTTTAAAGTTATAACAACTTTTCTTAGAAAATTTCCAAGATTGAAGATCAAACACTAGTTTTCTTTCAAAAACTAGTTAACTTTCTTACAAAATATAAGAAAAGTGCCTTAGGTTTTAGGACTTAAAGGTTATAAGAAGGTGTGGTGCAAGTTTTATATGTGTTATTAGTTGGCTATTTATAGGATGAGAAAAATAGTTAACCATATATTGGGTTAGAATGTAACCATGGTTAATTTAGACACTTGTAAACATCCTAGAGATCAATGGTCAAGATCAAGCCACAAAATGGTGACTCCCCCCCCTAAATGGCGGTTCAAAGGAGATAAGATGACTAGATGATGAGTCTTGGTGTTATCTTGCTTAGTTTGTGCATTTTGACTCCGTAAAAAGCTAACCGTAAATGATTAAGCCTCAAAACGTAAAACCGGGTATCGTAAAAATATGAAACTTGAAAGTATTGTTAAACATGTCAATATAGTCCATAATAAAATATAAAATGAGTGGTAGGATCTATCGGGTGCTAAAACCCTGCTAAAAACTGGAAACACGGGTCTAAAATGCGCAATTCGCGTAAAACGCTGAACTGAAAAACGTAAAATTCCAAAACTTTTGGAATTGTCATAAAATGATAGAAAATCATATTTCTATTGTTTATAATGTTTTATGGATATATCGGGATGCTGGAAGGACGTTTAAACCTAAAAGTAAATCTCGGACACGGCTTTGTGATTTTTGCAGAAATGATCCGACGAGCGTCAAACTCTCGGATTATCGTTAAAATAGTTTAACTTACGACAATATGAAATAAAAATTTCTGAGATGAATAGTAAAAAGTGAATAGTAAAAAGTGAATAGTAAAATTTTCCGGGAATAGTAATTAATCTGAAAATGTGAATTGTTACAACCTTGTTACGAATTCATTCCAGTTACTAGCCCTACCTTCGGCATCCCCCTACTTGTGGTTAAGGTAACGAAGTCGGGCATGGCCATCTCCCAAAGTGCTACGGGCGATGTGTACAATGCCCATGAATGGATTCACCGCCATATAGATGACTCGCGATTACTAGCGATTCTGGCTTCATGCAGGCGAGTTGCAGCTTGCCGTTCTTCTCTTTTGGAAAATGAATGGTATCGGGGTTAAATTGAATTTTTTTTACCTTTATAAATTGTGGGTTGTTTTAGTTGGAGATTTGAGTTAAAGTGACGTGATGGGGATATGAGGGTTGGGGAGTTTTGGATTTGTTGGATGTGAGATTGATTTTAGTCTTGGTTGATGTTGTTCTTACATTTTTCTTTATTTTTTTTTCTTTTGGAGAATAATTAGGGATGTCAATAGAAGTTCGGTTGATTGGACATGTCCTTGGAGTTTGAGTTAATTTTGTTTGGTCCATGTATTGTTGTTTGAGTTTTGCTACATTCACAAAACATCCACAAAAATGTATTGTCTATGTGTGATTGCTTTAATCAAAGAGAAAGAGAGAAAGTGTATCAAAATACACAAATTAAAACATGACAACACATTTTTGTGGATGTTTTTGTGGATGTAGCAAAGCTCTTGTTGTTTTGGGAAATCATGAGGTTTTCTGTATACACTGGTGAGATTAATTAGTTCACATGTTTCGTTTTAAGAAAACTATGTAGAGCGTAATGATCATGATGACTCATCGGTCTGCTCAGAAGAATGTTCATCGAATTCATAAAACGTTACCACTTTCTTAGACTTTGATACGTGAGATTAGGTCTTAAATTCATAAAGCTCGTCTACCTAGTGATCTACACATATACTAATTGGCAGTGTATATGATCGTATGTAGTGAGTCTATGGTAAATCCGATGTTGTTTTCAAGAGCTATGGGCGGTCTATCAATTTGAGTCTAACTAATTATATCAATTTAATTGTCATGTTTAGAAGAAAATGAAATTAAATAAACAAAGTATGAAATGGAACTAGTTTTAACTATTCAACGGGAGAAAGTGTGTTAACCTAGTTACTACTTAACTAATGCAATGATTCGACTTCCTAGTGCAATGTATATGTCTCGCTCTTATTAGTGGTTCTAATATCGCTAGGCCTAAGTGATCATCAAATACCTAACCTATAATCCCAAGTTATTGATCCGGATGATCATCGTAACCGATAAACCTTCTTAGGGTTTTTACAGGGAACTAGTTGTTAAACTCCCACCTAATCTATGTGACTTCTCACCTCTTGGCATTTAGGTTCCTATTGGTGCAAACAATAAACATCTAACGAGCAAAATTTAAGTGTTTACTCTTATTTAGGAGGTAATAGGGTCAACCCCTATACAACCGAGAGGTCGTCAATCTCTCGATCATCCTGATAACCTAGCTTTGGGATGATTACCTACTTACTAGACTACCAAAAACTAAATCACCCTAGACACTACCATAACACAAGGATCAATCGATAAACACATAAACTATCTAATAAAAACGATAAATAAACGGAATGAAATCAAATCATATCATTAATTAATTCATAGCTAGGTTAACACATGAAGTGTTTAGCCGGACATAGTGTAAAGTGCAGTAAAGTAAATGATTGAAACAATAAATATACTAAACATTGTGTTCGATACAATTATCATAGGTCTATCTATATTCGATGTTGTTTGATGATGGATTCTCCCTTGAAAAGCTCTTGGTTTATGGCTGGAAAACGTCTTAGAATGAAACCCTAGTCGTCCTTCCACTTCTGTGTGGAATGATGTGTATGTTGTGAATGAATTAGTGTTTGTATTATAGATTTCGCTGAGCTCAACTCGGACACGGCGTAACCATAAAAGAGGGTACGCCGTATGTACTTATGTATAAGAGTTCTTTTAAGGCATTGTAGTAGTTACGACGTAGGAATAAAGAGTTACCTACGCCGTATATTCTTTCTGAATGAAAATAATGAACAGCTCTTCATGGTTACGACGTAAGTGTTATGGGCTTAATACACCGTCTTCAATATCTTGATAATCTTCCAAGTCTTCATAATAGATATGGCGTAAATCAATTGATGTGAATCCGCCGTATATACTTCTGAATGGATATGGTGTGAACTGCTTAAAGTATGAATACGACATAGGCATTAGAGATCGTCTAAGCCGTACGAATTGTCTGATCCAGCTTTTATTTGTTTTCTAACAAGTATCTTTTCAATTTCGCATCTTATCGTTCCAATTCTTGAATAAATCCTATTAAACAAATAGGAAGCAATTAAGTATCAATTCTTATAAAAATACAAGAAATGTGGGCATATAATCAAGGGATCTTGATATTGAAATATATACACTATTTAATGTTATCATACTTACTTGTATACTTGTTGGAGCTCATTTGAGACCGCCAAACTAGTAATCTCAAAGATCTTAAATGATCTAATGCTACGAGCCTAGGTTTCGAAATAGAGATTTTTTAAGCCAAGATTGCATAAGATAGGGATTTGTTAGCACTTAAATTGTTCCTAATACACTCAAGTGTTAGTACGTGTCAAGAGAAATGTCCCATTTGAGAAGATATTAATACGAGCGAATTAAAACACGTCGAGCAACTTCTAGCAATACCGACAAAGGTATGCATGGAAATCCATCATGATATTATATCATTATAATACCGTTACCCCTATGTGTGTGATTATCTTGTACCTAATGTATATGCTTATCCAATAACTGATCATCCGAGTTTAACTTGTAACTTCAAGGACCATGGTTTGAAATAAGCGTGTATCTTCTCTTAGTTTTTATCAAAGTAGTTCAAGATTGATCAGTTTTGGATATATATGGCAATCAAGTTTAGGTACTCAAGGCAAATCTTAGGATCATTAGTTAGGGACGAAATCAGGACAAATTATAATCGGGTGCACAAAACTTTTTGTAAGTATCTAACTAAATAACACTAGGAATACATTTTGATGGATCGGGTACATTTAAGATACATTTAAAAAAAATTGATGTTTTTTCAAAAATTAACACTACATCAAAAAAATTCATGGGTGTCCTGGGATCCCGCTAGAACCCTGGTTCCGTCCCTGTCAATTGTCATCAGCAGACAATGTGATACGAGTCATGTCAATCACTCATACGTTAGAACCACTGAGGTTGACCCCGATACTATAACGAAAAATCAAGGTAAATTGTGCAAACAAATAAACACCCTTCTATAAAAGGTAGATTCTAATAGTAATGACATCGTGTATCCATTGGCACTAAAACTCGTAACTTTATTATAAGTCATACCTAATAGGCAGTCAATATTATGCATTTATACAATATTAAATTTGTGAATTTTGTTGATCTGGATTATATTTGTTAAAATTTGATGTTTTGTACATTATATTTGTTTAAAACGGTAAAAAAATATTCACGTTTTTGTACCACATGGTTCAAAAATATCTTAACAAAACTTGAACCCTGTTAGCGTATGTATCCTCCGGATCCATGCCGAATGGCTCGAACCAATAGTCGAACGGAACGGATCGTTCCAAGCGAAGCTGATCAAAATCCTTTAGATGGCGTCATCCGGACGACTGTATACTTCCGGATGAACTGACCATCCGGACATGCGATGACTAAGCAAATCTAAGTACAAATGGTACACAAGTACACAGTAGTGGAGCACATACAAGCAACCATTAAGGGATTAGTACTAACTATCCTAGTACTCTATATGAACAGCCTATAAATAGAGGAGAAATCCTCACTTAAGGTTAATTAATTCTCTCGCTCTCTAAACTCTACTTATACTTTCTCTCTCTAAAAATATATACTTACTCTCACGCCGGAGGTTGGTCTTGGGATACACTCCCAGGGCGAGACTAACGGACGTATCCGTCTTGTAGGTAACCGAAGGGACAGATACCAACGAAGGACCACCTGGAACCCGGAGGAGCAGTCATAGTCTGGAGGATCCATTCTGCTTGTCTGGGGTAGAAGCAAGATTTTACCTCAACAAATTGGCGCTATTCGTGGGACCCGTCATTCACTTTACCAAAGCTAAGAGATGACAGGTCCTACTTCAGTAACACCTGAAGGTGGCGGAAGGAACAACGATGACAACTCTCACAATAATAGCATAGAGCAAATCCAAAATCACATCACCACACTGAAGACCCTGATCCAGGAATACAATACCGGAGGGGGAACACCAATCAAACCTATCCAGCTCGACTTCTATGACGGAGAATCCCAAGATGACGGAGCCCAGAAGGTCGAAGAGGATTCGGTGGACGATCTATCTAAACCTTTTAAAGCGGCATCTAAGAGTCCTTTCACCAGAAGGATCATTGACTTTTCCGGACCCAAGAACACCAAGTATTCAATGCCCTTTCATTTGAAATTGTATGATGGGTCCACTGATCCGGACGACCATATCACAAGGTTTGAAGGAGCAGCCAATCAAGGTGCGTGGCCCATGCCAATATGGTGTATGATGTTTCAGCAGACTCTGGATGACGCAGCTAGGGGATGGTTCGATAGTCTCCCGCGAGGTAGTATTGACAATTGGGATACTCTAAGTGAACAGTTCGTGCAGAGATTTGCCCTTCGGAGAAAATGCATCAGAGATCCCATGGAAATCACAAAGATCGTCCGGCAAGCCAACGAGGCTCTGCCAGAGTTTAAGGAACGATGGACAGATGAAGCTAGTCGTATATCAGGTGTCCCAGAAGTAATGCAAATATCTTCTTTCGTGGATGGTTGTAAGGGTCCGGAACTAGCAAAGAGATTCTTCGAAAAAGTTCCCCGAACAGTGACTGAAATGATGATAAGGGTTGATGACTTCATCCGCTCTGAAAGGGCGTATCGGTCGGCCAAAGTGCCAAGAGGGGAAAAGATAGACAACTATAAAAGAGATCACCATTACAATCCGTACCAAAGCACTCAACGATCTCCCTTTAGAGGAAATCGCCAACGGGATAACCATCGAGACGAATTCAGGCCCCGTCGAAACAATCACTTTGTACCCTATGGTCCGATAAGGAACGATAACGTTAATCGAGCAGACTATCGAACGGATTATCGTCGTAACGACATAAACTGGAGGGATACCAGACCAATAGACTTGAATGCACTCACCAAAGCTCCTAAAGAAATCTTGGAAACCGAACATCATCTTAGACCTCCGGCACCACCTCCGCTGAGTGGAAGACCATCGAGAGAAAATATGGACAAATACTGTGACTATCATGGGGAGAAAGGCTATCTCACAAATGATTGTCACAATTTGAAAGAACAACTTAAGAAGGCCATGGAAACAGGCAAACTCGACCATCTGATCAAGGATGTCCGGCAAATAGATAGGGCCCCTCCACGAGGTAATAATCAAACCAACCAAGGACGAATCATAAATATGGTTCAATATCAGGAGAGGGGGCGAAAGCGCAAAATCGTAGACCAGGAAGAAGAGTGGATGAATGCCCCTATAAGTTTCCCCCCAATCCTACCCGGAGATGTTTCCGATGAACCACTCATAGTCGAAGTGGATGTAGAAGGATATACAGTCTGAAGGGTGTACGTGGACCAAGGTGCTTCGGTGGAGGTAATGTATGAGCACTATTTTTTAAACTTTGATTCCTTTATCCGGTCTCGACTAACAAAAACAAACACACCATTAGTCGGATTCTCCGGAGAAGCTATCAATCCGTTAGGAAAAATTGAATTGGAAGTATGTTTCGGAAGTGAAGGGCTGTATCGACGAACAACCATGAAGTTTGCGGTAGTTAGATCTCCCTCCCCTTATAACATAATACTAGGGCGATCTGGAATCAAGAAACTAAGGGCCATCCCTTCGACAATACATTCTATGATGAAAATCCCAACACTGAGAGGCATAGCCACTTTGGTCACCCGATCAGTCATCATTTTGGAATGTAGGAAGTTGGAAGAAAAGTTCTTGCTGGAAAAAGAAACCAAAATTGAGACTCCTCCGGCAACAACAACCGTGGATGAACTCACGAAAACCGAAGAAATCTTGGTCCATCCGGCATATCCGGATAAGTTGGTGACAATAGGAAGAAATTTCTCAAATGAGGGAAGGAGACAATTGATAACTTTACTCAAAAACAGCCAAGATGTTTTTGCATGGGAACCATCGGATATGACGAGCGTGCCCCGTTGGATTGTTGAACACAAGCTCAACGTAAATGTCCACGACAAACCTGTTGCTCAAAAGAAGAGGTTCTTCTCGGAGGAGAAGAACCAAGCCATAAACAAAGATGTGGAAGAATGGTTAAAGACCGGAATCATTAGACCCGTCCGATATCCGACATGGATCTCAAACCCATTGCTAGTAAAGAAATCGGATGACAGTTGGAGAATGTGCATTGACTTCAAAAACCTCAATTCATCTTGTCTGAAAGACTACTATCCGCTACCCAAAATCGACTGGAAAATTGAATCAGTAATGGGATTCCGTTACAAGTGCTTCCTCGATGCTTACAAAGGATACCATCAAGTCCAAATGGCAAAAGAAGATGAAGAAAATATGGCCTTCTACACTGATCACGGAACCTATTGCTACGTTAAGATGCCGTTCGGATTAAAGAATGCCGGGGCAACATATCAGAAACTGGTAGATACCGCCTTTCGGTCACAGATTGGTCGAAACTTAGAGGCATATGTAGACGACATGGTCATCAAGAGCCGAACGGAAAAGGAGCTATTAGCCGACATTGCCGAGACATTCGACAACCTCCGAAAGATCAACATGAAGCTGAACCCTAAGAAGTGCTCCTTCGGAGTGGAAGAAGGAAAATTTCTCGGTTACATGGTAACCTCGGAAGGAATTAGGGCGAATCCCAAGAAGACCCGGGCAATTGCCGACATGCAATCGCCAAAGTCACTCAAAGAAATGCAAAGTCTGAGCGGCAAGCTTGCCGCATTAAACCGTTTCCTATCTAAGTCCGCCGAAAGGTCCCTACCTTTCTTTGAAACCCTCAAAAACATCACCAAGGATAACAAAGATGAGTACCGATGGACAGAAGAGGCCGAAAGAGCTTTTCAAGAAATGAAGAAGATGATTTTAGAACTCCCCTGCTTAACAACACCAAAGCCGAAAGAAGACATGTACATGTACCTATCGGCTACGAAAGAAGCAATAAGTGGGGTAATGCTAGTTGAAAGGGAAGGACGACATATTCCGTTGCATTACGTGAGCCGAACGTTACATGAAGCCAAAAAGAAATACGCTCCAGTAGAAAAATTAGCTTTGGCTCTCCTACACTTATCCAGAAGATTAAGACGATACTTTGAAGCTCACCCTATTAAGATCATAACGGATCAGCCTATCAAACAAATACTGAACAAAGCAGAAGCCTCCGGACGGTTAGCCAAATACACCGTGGAGCTCGGGGCTTATAATATCACTTATGTACCACGGAATGCAATCAAAGGACAAGTCTTAGCTGATTCCATCAATGAAATACCCATCGGACCGGCTGGTCAGGATCCGAAAGGGAAAGGCAGGGAGATATGTGATATCTCTCAAACTGAAGAATGAACACTGTATACCGACGGAGCATCCAGTAAAAAGGGCGTCGAAGCAGGATTAGTTTTAATCAGTCCAAGTAAAGAAGAATATACTTATGCCCTCCGGCTGAATTTTGATGCCACTAACAACGGAGCAGAATACGAAGCACTATTGGCCGGATTGAGAATTGCAAGAAGTATGCAGATAAAGGCGTTGGATGTACGAGTGGACTCAAACTTAGTAGCAAGTCAAATCAACGGAGATTTCACAGTATATACGAAGAGCATGACGAAGTACCTTGCCAAAGCCAAAGAATACATTACTTGCTTCGACCGTTTCAAGATAAAGAATATCCCAAGAACCCAAAACCAAAAAGCTGACTTATTAAGCAAACTTGCATCCATAGCATTTGATCACTTGACGAAAGAAGTCCTGGTAGAGGTGTTGGAAAAACCATCCACTAAAGAAGAAACAGTTAATGCAATAGTAGAAGAAGAGGAAGAGAATTGGATGTCACCCATCCTCCGGTGTCTGAGGGAGGGGATCTGACCGGAAGATCAAAACGAGGCCCGAGCCCTTCGGATAAAGATAAGCCACTATACATTGGTCGACGATGTGCTGTTCAAAAAATCATATCTAGGACCAATGCTACGATGTATAGGACCCCTTCAGGCCAACTATATAATCCGAGAAGTACACGAAGGTGCATGTGGAATGCATTCTGTACCACGATCCGTTGTAGCCAAGCTCATGAGACAAGGCTATTATTGGCCAACCATGCACCGAGACACTAGAGAAGTAATCCAGAAATGTGATTCGTGTCAAATACATGCTCCGGTTCCCAAATTACCAAAAACGGTGTTGACCTTCGTTATGGCACCATGGCCTTTTTACCAATGGGCAATGGATGTGTTAGGACCCTTACCCGAAGCTCCAGGAACGGTTAAATACGTCATCGTGGCAATAGACTATTTCACAAAGTGGATGGAAGCAAAACCGTTGGCCAAAACAACCGGCAAAGAGGTGAAAAAATTTGTATGGGACAACATTGTCTGTAGGTTCGGACTACCTAAGATAATCGTCACAGACAACGAAAGTAACTTCATTGGCGACCCATTCAAAAGCTGGTGTGAAAGGTTAAATATCAGCAAGATCAACACAGCCGTGGCTCATCCACAAGCCAACGGATTAGTATAAAGGGCCAACAAAAGTTTGATGAAAGGGTTCAAGTCGCGGCTAGGAAGAGAAAGGGACGGATGGGTCGATGAATTACCAAACATACTATGGGCATTCCGCACCACCTTGAAGACCAGCAATGGAGAAACACCCTTTAGCCTGACCTACGGAAGTGAAGCAGTTATCCCGGCGGAAATCGGCATGCCTACCTTTCGGACCATGATGGAAAACGCTGGAAGCAATGACGATGAAATCAACCTGAACTTGAACCTGCTAGAGGAACGACGGGAGATGACAGCAATAAGAGAGGCCAAATACAAAAAGAAAGTGGAACAATATTATAACCGAAGGGTTTGACCTGAAGCATTTAAAGTGAGAGATTTCGTGTACCGGAAAAACAAAGCTAGCAAAGTGGAAGACCAGGGAAAGCTAGGGCCGAATTGGGAAGGCCCCCATCGAATAACGGAAGCTTACCAACACGGCACCTACAAGCTCCAAACTATGGATGATATGGAAATACCCCGAACCTGGCACGCCATTAACTTAAAGAAGTGTTTTATGTAATAGGAGATATCCGAAAGACTTGCTGTAAGGCTTTTAAGCCATTTTCTTCTAATAAAAATCATATGCAGCTGTGCTCCTAGCAAAAAGAAGCTGCCATTTGCCTAATATTTTGTTGTTCAAACATGTCAAACCACTAAGGCCAAGTGCCTAACGGCCAAGAGCTGAATCGCTAAGGCCAAGTGCCTAACGGCACAGGTTGCCCTAACAGCCAAAAACCGAATCGCTAAGGCCAAGTCCCTAACGGCCAAAAACCGAATCGCTATGGCCAAGTGCCTAACGGTATAGGTTGCCCTTACGGCCAAGAGCCGAATCACTACTTCCAAGTGCCTAACGGCCAAGAGCCGAATCGCTAAGGCCAAGTGCCTAACGGCCAAGAGCCAAATCGCTAAGGCCAAGTGCCTAACAACACAAGTTGCCCCAATGGCCAAGAGCCGAATCGCTAAGGCCAAGTGCCTAATGACACAGGTTGTCCTAACGGCCAAGAGCCAAATCGCTAAGGCCAAGTGCCTAACGGCACAAGTTGCCCCAACGGCCAAGAGCTAAATCACTAAGGCCAAGTACCTAACGGCCAAGAGCCGAATCGCCAAGGCCAAGTGCCCAACAGCACGTTTTGCCCTAATAATTAAGGACAAATACCAACTAATAAGTATCCGAACGATTTGAATCCCAAGATGTTAGGAATACAAATATTCCTGTAAAAGTCTCGGTCACCTAATGATTGTAATAGCATTAAGGTAGCTCGTAGTTAGTTAGTTTATTAGTTAATTAGTATTAGATTAAGTAACACCATGGAAGAAGGAACGGGTCTTTACCCACTGTATGCCTGATCCACAGCCCGGGAGTGGGCGTTATATTGTAACTATAAATACCCCTCTCCACATGTGGAGAGGGTTGGACCTTTCATACATTTTCAATCTAATCTTTTCCTTTTTCTTTCAAGGTTCCACTCTTTCTCTCCTCTCCTCCCTTCTTCCATTTCTACGCCTAACTCACCACCACTTAATCATGTTTCCAACTTAATTAGTGTTCTACAATTGGTATCAAGAGCCAAGGTTTCATCTTAGGGCCTTGTAGAATCGAATTTGTTGATGTTTTGAGTGGTTTTGTGAGTTTAGTGCCACTTTCTTGGAATACATATTGGTTTCATCCATCTAGTGTTGTTATACATGTTTGTGATGTCCTTTTATGTTCATTAGTGTTTGTGGAACATTGTAGTGTAGAGTGTGTTACAATATCATCAAGCTATTGGAAGTTTGGAATTGTTTTTAGGCGTTTTTCTTAGTTGCGGTTAAGTCCACTGGTTCATTTCTTAGTTGCGGTTAAGTCCTGCGAGCTGCGATTAACTTTCTGCGTTTACTATTTCGGGAATACAAACAAAACGCAACGAAAGTGACAGTTTTGGACTTTTGTCTCTGCGGTTAGATTCTGCGGTTAAGTCTCCCTCAGCTTGCGTATTGCGTCTAGGTTCTGCGGCTAAATATTTTGCGTTTGGTTCTAAGTACTGCGGTTAGATTCTCTGCGGTTAAGTGTGTTGCGGTTAATTCATTGCGGTTAAGTGTCTTGTGTTCAAGTGCATTGCGGTTAACTTTTTCTGCGGTTAGTTATAATCTGCGGTTAGTGTCTTGCGGTTAGTATTTTTGGTCTGCGGTTCGTGTAGGTTGCGGTTGTTTATATTGCGACTGGATTTTGTTGCGGTTTGGTATAACTTGCGGTTAGTACTCTGCGGTTAGTATCTTTGGCCTGTGGTTTGCTCTGGTTGCGGTTAGCTCATACTGCGGTTGGATTGTGTTCTGCGGTTTGGTCAAGTTGTGGTTAAGTTGCGGTTGGTTTTTATTGTGGTTAAGTTGTGGTTAACTTATTTGTGATGTCGACTTCTTCCGATGACATTCAAGCTGCGGGGTCTGACACTCGACCTCCGATGTTGGACAGAACTGACTATGAATCATGGGCTCAAAGGATACGGCTGTACTGTCTAGGTAAAGATAATGGGGTTAACATTCTGAAATCCATCGATGAGGGACCCTTTCAAGTGGGTACTACTAGAGACACAATCTCAGAAGCAACTGATCAATTACCGGCCGTGTTTGGTCCTGATAGACCTCGCACTTACAATGAGTTGTCTGAAGAAGAAAAGAAACGCTATGATGCAGACATCAGAGCATCTAATATCATCATTCAAGGCCTTCCCAAAGATGTCTACAAACTGATCAACTTCAACACTGAAGCAAAGGCGGTCTGGGATAATGTCAAAATGCTTCTTGCAGGGTCTGAGTTAACTAAAGAAGATCGTGAGTCACAGCTATACGATGAATTTGAGCATTTCAAAATGAATCCAGGTGAAAGCATCACTGACTATTACGTCAGATTTCACAAGCTGGTCAATGACATGAGAGCTATCAAGATGACAATGCCCAACATACAGCTCAATTCAAAATTCGTGAACAACATGGCACCGGAATGGGATAGGTTCGTCACGGCTGTGAAGCTCAACAAGGGTCTCAGGCATACCAATCATGAACAGCTGTATGCGTATCTCCAGCAACATGAGAAACATGCAGCTTATGATCGGCTAATGCGAGAAAAGCTCAATCCGTCTGCAACAAATGAATCTCTTGCTTTTGTCTCCAATGTTCAACAACCCAGTCAAACCTCTAAAGATCAAGTTCAACCATCACAATCATCCTCCAAGTCTACCCCAACCCCTAGTCAATCATCAACTTCCTCACCATCTGCATTGAATACTCAACTTGATTCTGGGTATTCTCACACTGACATGATGATTGATAATCTCTCCAACCAAGTGTCTTTACTGGTCCAACAGTTCAGGGCTGCACTCCCATCTACTAACAACCAGCTCAGAATCTCATCTAATCCACGTAATCAGGCAGTCATTGAAGATGGTCGGGTAGTGGTGCAGAATGTGCAGGGAAGACAGAACTTCAACCAAAGAAATGCTGGTAGAGAGAATGGGCAGTACAGAGTTGGGAATGCTCTTCAAGCACAAGCTAAGCAACCGAAATGCTACAACTGTGGAGGGTTGGGCCACATTGCTAGGAACTGCACTTTCCCAAAACGTCCCCAAAACTCTGAGTACTTCAAAGACAAGATGCTGCTAATGCAGGCACAAGAAAATGGGACTGTGTTGGATGAAGAAGCTCTGCTCTTTCTGGCTGGTAATGATAGGAACACCTTTGACGCTGATGTGGACGATCAACCTGTTCAGGACATGGCTCTTAATGATCCAAATATCTTTCAAGTTGAAGAGTGTGATGCATTTGACTCAGACGTGGATGATGAACCAACTGCTCAAACAATCTTCATGGCTAATCTGTCTGCAGCAGCATCCTCTTCACAGCATCCTGATTCATCCATCACGTCTGCTATCTCTGAGGTACCAACATCTTCTATACATGATCTGAATGATTCTGCACCTGTACAGGGGGCATGTGGCTCTGTACAACTCAAGAATATTGTCAACACAGACATCACAAATATGGGTAATACCAATAATATCCCATATGAAATGTATGTGAATGACAATGGAACCCAAGTTGTACCGAGTGACATGCCGTCTATTGATTCTAGTAACCATGAGATGTATGAGCACTCTATATACAACCCTGATGATTCTCTGATCACTAGAATTAACGCCCTTAAGGATCAAGTAAACATTTATGAGCAGCGTGCTAAGTTTGAGTTGAATGAACGTGAGCAGAAAATGGAATGGCAACTGCGTACTTACATATCTGAAAATAATTCCAAACAAGAATCATTAAAAAGGGAACTAGTTTCTTTAAGGAACCAATTGAATCAAACCGTCAAACAAAAACTTGAGGTTCAAAAAGGTTTGACTACAATCAAACAAGAATTCAAGGATAAAGAAACTAAACTTCTAAATGACTTCTCAAAATTAAAAACGTTAAAAAATAAATTGGAAGATAAGTTGTACACACAGGGCCAAACCATTCAATCTGCTCAAATGTTGGAAAACCACAGGAAGTTAAGTGATGAATTTAGTGAACATGATACCTCCAAACCCAAAGCAAGATTCCTTAAAATAGGTCTAGGTGCACAACCAGCATTATATGATGCAAAAACTATGCTTGAACCTAACCATGCACCTCCTGATACTCGATCCTATGACCACATCAATGAGGCAGAGGATAGAACTAGGGAAAAACTTGCTGAACGGTTAAAGGATCCTAAATGCATTGCTAAGAATCTCGTGTTTCACTATGATTATGCCAATGACAATCACACTGCAATTTTTGTTCCTCAAAAGAGAATTTGTCCTGAAAAAGTGTTTTGGAATATTGACATTGAGAAATTGCAAGCTGAAAGAGTTGTAGGCAACACACGCACTATGTTTAGAATTGCTCACCCAACTGCCTATCCCCTGAACACACCCAGGCACCTTGTCCCTCTCACTCTTCCCACACAATGTAATACTCTAATTGGGCTGTATGTGCTTGGTCAATTGTTCAATGACTTTGAGAAAACCTGTAAAATAAGAATTACACCTACAGGGATTACAGAAGGGGAAAGGGGTTTTGAGCAAACAAAACAGTGTTACCTAACTGAAGTTATGCCATTTTTTAAACTTCTAAAAGAACATTTTGAGGGACTTAAAAACACCATTAATGATGATGTGAGTCAAATGAAAAAGGTTTTTGATGAAGTGGAAAGTGAGGGTAACCAACTTGCTATTGATCTCAAACACAATGAAATTGACAGGAAAAACATTCTCATCATGAATGATAATTTGATTGCTAATTGCATTGCTAAAGATGTGTTTTATACTGTTACCGACTCTGCGCTATCTGCTCGACAATTTCATGAAATGTCAGTTACTCTGAATGTCTTCCAAAATCGTGTGATTGAGCTTGAGGGGGAGAATTACAAACTTATTAAAAAAATTCAAAACGATGATCATGATAACATGGTCAGGAATTTCTCAAAACTAGAAGTTGATAATTTGAACCTACAATTAAAATATCAACACCTAGAAGAAAGTATAAAAATATCAAATGCCAAGATATCTTCGGATGTTCCTGAATTTGATACATGTTTTGAATTAGCCAAAAAGGATGAAGTAATTCAAGCTCACTCTAACACGATTCGGAAGTTGAAGGTCCAAATTGCACAATTAAAATTGAACAGAAGCGATGTGATCAATACCAATTACCAGAAGTCTATGGATTCTCAAAATTTTCAAAAACAGGGCATTATCAATGAATTACAACATGAAAATGAGTGGCTTCGTGCTGAAATGTCCAACGCTAAACAACGTTATAAAGAATTGTTTGAGTCAATCAAAACAACACGTGACCAAAACAATGAGAAAGTCACTTCTTTGTTAAATGAAATTGAGAATCTAAAGACCATGGTAAAGGGTAAAATGCTCGTTGTTTCATGTGATCATGCAATGTCCAAGATACCTGCTTGTAATAAATATGCGTGCGATGCTGTGAATGTTTCTCTTCCCCTTAGGAACAATAAGTTAGTTCATAATAACTATCTTAGAAATCTTAAGGATTGTCTGGCCATACTTAGAGAAACCATTGAAGATGAGAGGATTGCTAAACCACTTGATGATGGTATTATTGGTGCGTGCTTTCTCACTAATAGGGCCCAGGAATTGTTAGAATATGCCATAGGATCATGCCCCAAGAATGATACCAAGTCGGATAGGACAACTGCATTGCACCCTCTCAGTGGCAACAAGCATGTCACAGTTGACTTTCCCCAAATCATGCCTCAATCCTCCATCTTGATCACCAGTAAACAAGTAGCAACTAATCAGACTAATGTTCCCATCATTGCTTCTACAGGAGTAAAAGGTGTATCTAATGCTAGCAAGTCACAGCCTAAGAGCAATACAAAGAATGATAGGACTTTGCCGGCTAAGAGCTCACTTATGAAGGAAGTAGAAGAATCATCTAGGAACAATAAAGTGTTGCTTAGTGAAAGGAATCGAGTTATTTCAAACATTTGTGTGAACAATGATGTAATTAATTCGAATTCTGATGCTATTTGTAAGACATGTAACAAATGCTTATTTTATGGTGATCATGATGCATGTGTTGTGCCTTTTCTTAAATCTATTATACGATCACCAGATATGAATGTTTCTAGTGTTAAACGAGCAAAACAAGTCTGGAATAAAACAGGAAAAGTGTTCACTAATGTTGGTTATCAATGGAGACCTACTGGAAGGAAATTCACTCCGAGGAAAATGTGCCCAGTAACTAGGACTACTAACTCTAGAGATATGCCTATTAGGAAGTGGAGACCTACTGGTAGACTATTTCCTATAGAAGCAATAGATACCACCTCTAGTTCTAGTGCATCAAAATGTGAACACTTCAGTGAGATACCTGTTACTTATGATAATCCAATATTTGTGTGTTCTAACCAAACGGACCCCAATTGTGTGTGGGGCTCCAGCTTTTTCAGTTATCCACGATTGTCTGGTTTCAAATGCAGGTCGTACAAATCGTCCTTTGGTATTTGGACTCAGGCTGCTCAAAACATATGACTGGTGATCGCTCAAGGCTCAAGAATTTCGTGGAAAAATTTATTGGTACGGTTAGGTTTGGGAATGACCATTTTGGGTCTATAATGGGTTATGGTGATTATGTCTTTGGAGACAGTGTTATATCCAGAGTCTACTACGTGGAAGGTCTCGGGCACAATCTATTTTCTGTTGGTCAATTCTGTGACTCAGATCTCGAAGTCGCCTTCAGAAAGCACACTTGTTTTGTTAGAGAATTAGATGGTGTTGATCTTCTCAAGGGGAGTCGGGGCACTAATCTTTACACCATCTCCATCGAAGATATGCTACGGTCCTCTCCAATTTGTCTGCTCTCTAAAGCATCCAAGAACAAGTCATGGTTGTGGCATCGACGTTTAAACCATTTGAACTTCGGTACCATCAATGAACTTACACGAAAGGATCTTGTTCGAGGCTTGCCCAGACTCAAGTATGAAAAAGATCATCTGTGTTCCGCCTGTCAAATGGGCAAAAGCAAAAAGCATACCCATAAACCCAAAACCGTCAATTCTATCATGGAAGTTCTTCATACCCTTCATATGGATCTTTGTGGACCAATGAGGATTCAAAGTATCAATGGAAAGAAATATGTGCTGGTTATTGTTGATGATCACTCTCGATTCACATGGGTGAAGTTTCTACGATCAAAAGATGAAACTCCTGAAACCATCATCAAACTCATCAAGATGTTGCAAGTCCGTCTCAACAAGATAGTTAGAGTCGTTCGTACTGATAATGGAACAGAATTTGTGAACAGACAACTTACTCTATTTTATGAAGGTGTCGGGATTAGTCATCAAAAGAGCATACCAAGAACTCCTCAACAAAATGGAGTTGTAGAAAGACGCAATCGCACCTTAGTTGAAGCTGCAAGGACTATGCTCATCTTTTCCAAAGCTCCTCTATTTCTTTGGGCTGAGGCAATTGCCACCGCATGTTACACTCAGAACCGATCCTTGATACATCCCCTCCACTGCAAAACTCCCTATGAACTGGTCCATGGCAGAAAACCCGACCTTTCGTTTCTTCGAGTGTTTGGTGCACTGTGTTATCCTACAAATGACAGTGAAGACCTTGGGAAACTCAAGGCCAAGGCCGACATTGGTTTCTTCGTTGGCTATGCTCCAGAGCGAAAGGGGTACCGAATCTACAACAAACGTACCAGAGATATAATGGAAACAATCCACGTTACTTTCGATGAGCTGACTGAGCACCCGGTTCCTGGACAATCAAGTTCTGGACCCGTACCTAACCTTTTGTCCCCTGGACCAATTAGCTCCAGGCTTGTACAGAATTCCATTCCTGCTGCTCCTTTTGTACCCCCTACGAGTGAAGATTGGAAGAAATTGTTTGACCCAATGTTTGATGAATACTTTGAGCCTCAACAGATGAATGCTCCCGAAGCTACAATGGTTCAACCACCAGATGGGGTGGTGAATGATCAAGATGACCATAACGGTCCATCCACTTCATTGTCATGGGATTCTGAAGCCCCCGCCATCAGTCAATCGGTCAGCACGTCCAATGTCCAACCTTCACTTGCACATCGAGCGGCAAATGTAGATAATTCATCTGAAGTTAATCCTTTTGCTCCACCTGATAATGAGCCATTTGTTAATATCTTTGCCCCTGAACCATCAAATGAAACAACATCCTCTGATGAATCTAACACGGCTACCTCAGTTCCACAGTTTCAACCCCATGAATACCTTCGATAATGGACCAATGATCATCCTATTGACAACATCATTGGGAACCCCTCACGTCCAGTATCAACCCGCAAGCAACTTGCAACTGACGCATTATGGTGTTTCTTCAATTCTGTTCTCTCTAAAGCTGAACCAAAAAGCGTCAAGGATGCAATGTCTAAACACTCATGGTTCACTGCTATGGTGGACGAGATTCATGAATTTGACCGACTGGACGTCTGGGAACTAGTACCACCTCCCGAGTGTGCTATGATCATTGCTCTCAAATGGATATTCAAGGTCAAACTTGATGAGCATGGAGATGTTCTGAAAAACAAAGCTAGGCTCGTGGCAAAAGGATATCGACAAGAAGAAGGTATTGACTTTGAAGAATCCTTCGCCCCAGTTGCTAGAATAGAAGCCATAAGGATCTTTCTCGCTAATGCTGCAAGTCAAAACATGGTGGTTTATCAAATGGATGTCAAGACCGCATTCTTAAATGGGGATCTGAAAGAGGTGGTGTATGTATCTCAACCCGAAGGTTTTGTGGATCCAGAACGCCCTAATCACGTGTATCGATTAAAGAAGGCTCTATATGGGCTTAAACAAGCACCCAGGGCGTGGTACGACACCTTGTCTAAATTTCTTCTGTCCAACAAATTCTCCAAAGGGGCTGTTGATCCTACCCTCTTTACCAGAAAAACAGGCAAACACCTTCTACATGTACAAATCTACGTCGATGACATCATCTTTGCCTCGTCTGATCCCTCAGAATGTGATCGTTTCTCTCAAGAGATGAGCTCCGAATTCCAAATGTCTATGATGGGTCAAATGTCATTCTTTCTAGGACTGCAAATTTCTCAAAACCCCAATGGCATATTCATCAATCAATCCAAATACGCTAATGAAACGTTGAAGAAATTTGGATTCGACTCCAGTGATTCAGTTGATACTCCAATGATTGAACGTTCAAAGCTTGACGAAGATGATGTGGGAATTCCGGTCGATCAAACCATGTATCGAAGCATGATTGGCTCATTAATGTACCTTACTGCAAGCAGACCCGACCTTCTGTTCGCAGTTTGCATTTGTGCCCGGTATCAATCCAAACCCACCAAGAAACATTTGGAAGCTGTCAAGAGAGTCTTTCGATACCTTAAAGGAACAATCCACTTTGGCCTTTGGTACCCTAAAGAAACTTCTATGGCTCTCACAGCATATTCGGATGCTGATCATGCTGGATGTCAAGACACTCGTCGCAGTACATCTGGGGGCGCACAGTTTTTAGGAAATAAGCTAGTCAGTTGGTCTTCAAAGAAACAAATGAGTACATCCATCTCCTCCACTGAAGCTGAATACATTGCCATGTCTTCATGCTGTGCTCAGATCCTCTGGATGCGATCTCAACTTTCTGACTATGGGCTCATTTGCAATAAGGTTCCTATGTACTGTGACAACAAAAGTGCAATTGCACTCTGCTGCAACAATGTCCAGCATTCAAGAACTAAATACATTGACATTCGACATCACTTCATCAGGGAACAAGTTGAGAAAGGAATTGTGGAACTTTACTTTGTGAGGACTGAGTTCCAACTAGCCGATATCTTCACCAAAGCACTTTCTAGGGAACGATTTCACTTCATCCTCCCACGCCTTGGTATGAAGAGTCTCACACCTGAGGATTTCAAATGTCTACTGGAAGATCAAGAGGAGTAAAGGGGTTGCTTCAAATATCCTTGTATAGTATCAAATCAAAAAAGAAAATAGAAAATTATATAACCATAAAAAAAAAAAAAAAAAAAAAAAAAAAAAATTTACAAAAATTTCAAAAATATTCTTCTCACGACATGTCTCTTGTGTAATCAATATTATGTACGTTTCTAGAAATGTCATTCAATAATGACACGGAATCATACATATGCTTGAGCAAGAGTTTTTCGGTTTCAAATAAAGTTCTTTTCAAAAACATGTCGTTTCTCAAAACATTCTTTCAATATGGTTTGCTATTACTTCAGATAGCAACCCGGTTTTCAAAATTCAGGAAAACACGTCGCCAAAAAGACGGTTGTTCCTAACAAAGGGTGCCGTTCATCCGAGCGTGAATTACTTTATATTCATGCACCCTCGATCTAATGTACGTTTCAGTGCATTATTTCTTGATAAAGAAGAGAAGTCTTCTTTTTATCGCCAAATACTTTCCCTTCTATGATTTTTCCGGAAAGTGTTTGTGCAAAACTTGGTGGTACCATGAAATTTTGAATGAAAATCAAATTGAACTCAAAAGTTTGATAAAATTTCACTCAATCAATGACGTTAATAGTTTATGAAAATATTTATGCTTTAACATCCGTCATTGATTGAGGGGGAGAGTGATTTCTCAAAATTTTATGTATCAACAAAACTCCCCACACTTTGTACAAAACAAAAACAACAATCCGATTTGTGATGGTTATGTGTCAGAATGAGTAAATTTTTGAAAGAGCTTTCATTAAAACTTCGAATCTTTTGCAAACTCTTCAAATCTGACACATAACAACCTCCCTCACAGTTTGAGGGGGAGCATGAAAAAGTTCCTTTTATCAGAAAATATTAAACTTGACCGCATTTCTCTCCCAAAAACGCTTTCTAAATTATTTAAATCAATTGAGATCAAAAATCTCGAAAGATTTGAAATTTTTGATCGGGGGAGAGAATGTGATTTAAATATGAAATCTGATAATCAATAATAGGCTCCCACATATGTGCTAAACACTTTCGAATATCGATGCACATATTGAGGGGGAGCAAAAGGCGTTTGTGGAAGTTATACCAAAGACCGACCATTTATCTTTATGCATGGAGTTATAAGGTTGGTTAAGGTTAGGTATAAGTTCCCATGATCCACCAGAACCGGAAGGATCTTCCCAGGGACAATCCATAGATAGATTAGAAGTCCTTAGGAATGATTATGAAAAAAGGAGTAAAGTGAGAAAGGGAAGAGTGCGGACTGAGATAGAGCTAGGACTGGAACAAACCCAACAAGGTTCTAGTGATGAAATCTCGGTAAGCACTGAAGGGGTTGAAGAATGAAAAAGAAATATAATGAGAAAGGGTGAAAAGAAATAGCCCTCCAATTATTCAACCTTAGGGCAGAAACCGGGTTTAATACATATGCTACTGGCGGTTACTAAGGTAACGCCGGTATTGAAGACAAGACGTCATGGACCCAGTGACGCACTGCACCAAAACTTCCCAACCACTCAAGTTCTCTTAAAAGAGCTTGTTTCATTCTCACGGGGAACCCTGTGCAATGTATCGACCGCTCATTGCGAGCTATGTTGATACCTAAAACAGGAGACGCCTCCCCAGTCTCCAGGAGCGGATCAAAACGCACTATTGAGTCTAGAGCCATGAGATCATCCATAAATCTCGATAGGACACACTTCCTAATATGCTTATTGTTTCACACAATGTGGAAAATAAGTCAAAATATTTAGAGTCCTACGCATTATCCTTGTGGTATTGCCAGAACATCCGAGTGATATGAAAATATTCACAATGACGATGGAAATCCTTCTAGAGCGAACATCACTCAAGCTCTTGGTAGGTGACATGTGAGATCCATCTTGGATCAATGATCAAGTGACAACTGGAAAGCAACGATGGTGCGATTCAAATTTGAATCAAACTTGTTCCAGGATATGGATTGACGGATACTTTTGCCAAAACCTCTCAATGTGCTCACCAACTTATCTTTCGAGCACATTGATCGTGTAATATCTTTCAAACAAAAGTATTTTTGATGGAAATGTGATTCAAAGTATAAAACTCTCGTCGTGTCTCAAAAATGTTTATCATATGACACGCGAGTGATTTCTATAAATCAATTTCTCATCAATCCGTGAATATCTATTCACCGATTCACTCTATCGTGCTGTCTGCTTTGAGACGTTCCGGTATGAGAACATGCTAAGTATGAAGATTCCAAAGTGGATTCTTTGGAAAATTCATTACTACAAGCTGGAAATTCCTGTCAAGGAGAGTCTTCTTTAAAAGAAGACTCTACCTGATCACAGGTCGGTTTTCACAAAACCGGAGGGTAGTCTGACCTCGCAGAACGAATGACAAAGCCATATTCGTTCTCTATCTTTATTGCTAACTGTTTTACTTCAGGGACACAAATAAAAATGGCGTTGATGGCTCCAGTTTCCAGCTGAATCGGGTCAATCCATACCTCATGCTCACACATCCTCCACACTATCAATGAAGATGAGAGACTTGCTACAGCAAATGTTGAGAGACTACCAACAACGTTTCCGCAACTCTGATGGAAAAAAGTCTCCTGATCCACAACTCTAAAGTCAAGTCTCCTGATCTAGAAGGGTGTGAGCATGATGGTCCTTAGTCACTACATCACATGAAGGCGATGCTACTATGGATGAGCTGGGAGATTTACTTTGGCTGATGATCTCAAAGAAGCTCAAAGATCACACATCACAAAGGAACTCTAATCACAAGTTCGCTTGCTTGAAGTACGAAGTGTGCTGAAATGAGAAGAATCAGATCCTACGAGCTACAAAGACTAAAGAATGCTTAAAGACCAAAGATTTTAACTTCAAAGGTGACCTCGCTTAGGGGGAGATTGTTAGGAATACAAATATTCCTGTAAAAGTCTCGGTCACCTAATGATTGTAATAGCATTAAGGTAGCTCGTAGTTAGTTAGTTTATTAGTTAATTAGTATTAGATTAAGTAACACCGTGGAAGAAGGAACGGGTCTTTACCCACTGTATGCCTGATCCACAGCCCGGGAGTGGGCGTTATATTGTAACTATAAATACCCCTCTCCACATGTGGAGAGGGTTGGACCTTTCATACATTTTCAATCTAATCTTTTCCTTTTTCTTTCAAGGTTCCACTCTTTCTCTCCTCTCCTCCCTTCTTCCATTTCTACGCCTAACTCACCACCACTTAATCATGTTTCCAACTTAATTAGTGTTCTACACAAGACATATTGGAACAGCCAAGGCAATAATCAACTCAATGCCAATAGCAAAATATAAGAACAAATGCACATTCACAACCAAAGGGGAAAAATAAAATGATATATATATATATATATATATATATATATATATATATATATATATATATATATATATATATATATATATATATATATATATATATATATATATATATATATGATTCAAAAAGTCCGAAGACTATTACATTACTTGTTCCGAACGGCCAACAAAGCCTTACACTACAAAAAGTCGGAACACAGTTACACGCTCCACCCATACTTTCACCTAGGCCCAACATCAGCCATCGGACGAACAAACCAAAAACTAACATTAGCTTCACTAGGAGCTCAGAGTACCTTAACCCATAGTCTAAATGGAAGTACCCGAGCTCCAATAGACAATCACCAACGGAAAACTAGGAAGAATAATGATAAGCTTCACATAAGATTCACCACACCTGAATCCATAGTCAAAATGGAGGTATGTAAACCTGATGAGGCGAAAAGTGTACAGCTTTTAAGCGGTCATTTAAGCCCGAATTCATGATTATTTGATCAATTACTGCCCTAAATCGTTCCTTTTGTCATTTTAGGTACTTTTGAGGAGAAATCTGGAAAAATAAGCATTTTTGACGTTTTTGGAGCATAAAAGTGAATAAAACGGCAAAGTCTCAAAATCCTTTCTGGGAACAGTACCTGACGACGTCAAGATCTGACACATGACGGCGTTAAGAGTGGCAAAAAAGGTGGAAGTGGAAAATACACGTGACGGCCCAAAACATTTGTAGTGTATTTGGCCTAACGGCGTCACCAAGGCCGTCAGGGTCAAAACACATGTGACGGCCTAGAGTATATTTACACATGAAGGCGTCAAGACTGGATCTAGGCAATACGAATTTTATATTGGCGGCGAGTTGACGGCGTCAGACCCTACAACGTGAGGCCGTCAGGATGTTTTATCTATATATATTTTTCCAATTTTTCGTTGTAAAAGGGTGGAACATTGTGTGGAACATTAGGAGCACAAACCCTAGGTCGAATTTTCATCATATTGTAGGGGTTTCAAACCATTCTTTCATCCATGTTTGAATAAAGATAAGTCTTCTAATAATCATTCAATATGTCTATGTGTTGTTTGATTATATCTTATGCTTGTCTTTCTTTTAACATGCTAGGCTAGGTTTTTATTGTGTTTGCTTAGATGCAGTGAAACCTAGGTGTTGATTATTGGTTGATTGTTTGTTTATAATTATTGTGGATGATTGTATTCGATGTTAGGCTTAAGAAAATTGGCAGACTTCCATTGGTAACTTGCTTGAACGTCTTAAGAAACATGGTCGGAGGTGTACGACGATTTTTGGTTGTATTTAATGCATAAGTGAATTATAATAATCCCATGTTAGGAGCTTTTAGTCGGCTCGACATATGAGTGAAGTAGGATCTTATAGAGTTAGGGAATATTATACACGGCCCTACGACTAGTATTAAGGAATATAACACGTCATCCATGCGATTGTAACAATCTAATCAACCGGTAAAAGATATCTAGGGAGTAATGAAATCTAAGTAAACACATCTTTTCTCATTATTGTTTCCACCACATTAGTACTTTAGTTTATTTTCATTTCTTTTATTTTATTTTGATCGCATTTGTAGTTAATTGGGTTAGTTGACTAGCAACTAATTCCGCCCACTCTTTCAAAACTCGAGATTTTAATTGCTTTTATAAAATATAAAAAATACATAAAGAATCATCCCTCACCTCTAGACCTAGTTTAGTAGGCTTTTTAATCCTAGCGACACTATTCCTGAGTTGAACGATCAATCCCCTGGTACTTGTCACTATACTATACTACAACGATCAGGTACACTACCTGGCGGGGATTGCAAGCTTCTCAAGATCCCTTGAGAGGTAAAACCGGTTGCGAGGGCGCAATCCCGCGTATCAAAACCTTACAACAACAAAAATCTTCAAACAGGAGCGGAAGTATGTTGAGCAGTACTATCCTGGGCTTCCGGATTCTCAGTAGCAGGTTTCTCACCAACAACCCCATCGGCAAATTCCGATGCAGCCGCCTCCACATGGGCAGTCGCAGATACGGAGGGAGCAGATCAGGGAAAATCTCAACAAGCTCTTTGAAGGATCTATAGACAGTCTTGCGGATTTTCTGGATGTATGGATATTCTTGGGTAAGAGCCTGATCATATAAACATTGATATTTCCCATCGGCATCCATGTCAAGATCTTCTATGTCTCCCAGCAACTCTGCAGCTTCCTCCGGCTTTCTACCCATATTAACCCCGTCAATTAACCCCGATTGGTAGTGTAGATTGAAAGGTTCGACCAACGCTGTCTTAAACTCATGACTCCCCATAAAACGACGAACAAACTTCGGAAGAAACTCATTCACGATCCGGTTGCGATCAATATCCACATGACCAGACGAAATAGCCAAACCTTTGTTTTCATTTCGGAGCTCTTGACAGGACATCTCTTCGTCGCTCAAAGCCAGTCTAACTTTAGCAAGTTCAGCCTCTAATGAGTTAATTTTCTCAACTTGATCAGCCGAAACCCTCCTCCATTCTTCTTTCTCATTTTCCAAATCCGAGACTCTCCCATTTAAACGCTCCTCTTTAGCCAAACAACCTGCATGCTCAGATCTCAACTTCTTCAACTCCTCCGGCTCTCGAGCAGCACAACCTGCGTGCTCAACCTTGAGCTTCTCCAACTCACCCTTCATAGCTTGAAACCTTTTGAGACCATCTTTGACCTTGCGGTCGCAATCCTTATGGACTGCAATGGCTTTCCCGCGTTCCTCCACAACATTCTCAAAACGGAACAAGAGATCTGCCTGGGCAGTAGCATTTTTACCCAACAGAAGCTAAGCACGACTGGTGGCCTCATCATCATCATGGGCATCAATATACTTCTCTTCCCCAGGAGTGGCAAGATGGATCATCATATCCCGGCATACGGAGGAGTTGTTCATCCTGGTCCCTCTCTTAACCGACCATTCCGGAACAAAGGCCTCATCGGATGAATCACCCCCAATATCAACATCTTCATCATCATTCATCTCCTTGCCCTTCCCAGCAGTAGCACCCTTCGACTTACCTAATAACAATAGAAACAAATACACAATAAGAACCAACAGCAAAATAACACAAAAAAGAGAACGAACGAAATAACTTACCGGCCTCAACACCCCCTTTTTGACCACTGCTTCCCTCCCAACCCACGGAGGATTGCCTTTGCAGCGTAAGTGAACGGATGGGAGAAGGGTTGGGAATGCTCTCGGTAGAATCCAAGTCAATAACCAGAGACTCAGCAGTAGGCCTACTCCCCGGGTCTTTTCACCGAGCCGGACGACTTACCACCAGCACCAACCGTAGGCTTTTTAGAACCCGTCCGGGCTGCCTGTTCCTTCTTCTTGTCCTTAGCAGCCAGGACCTTTTCATCTGGAACCTCAACCCTCTGGAGCTCAGCAGTCTTCTCCGGGATATCAACATTTGAAGCCAAAGGCTGAGTCAAATGCATCTTCACACTTTGACCCTCCCGGAGCTTGTTTCCCTTCACAACGTTGACATTCTTGCGGATAGAAGGTTTCTTCAAATAACCAGCCATGGTAACACCTACGAAAAGAAATTCGAAGATAAAGATATAATAAAAAAATAATAATAAATATGTATATATATATATATATATATATATATATATATATATATATATATATATATATATATATATATATATATATATATATATATATATAACAAGACAAAGGCTATACCCCTTGCCTCCTCATCCCTCAAAGCAGCCCGGTAACCGGGAAACTTCCAGTAAGAAGATAAGCCCAACAGATACAAAAAATTACGCGGAACTTGGAAAGGCTCAACAACACATTCAGCTAGCTTCTCAACATGAACAACATTAAACTCGTTCTTCGGAAAAGGATCCGAAACATCTGAATCATGATGCCTCCAAGGCATAGCAAAAGGGAATGCGCGCCTATCTATCAAGAAAAACTCCTCCTTCCAACCTTTCAAGCAAGACGGAAAATCGTCAAAACAAACCTTCCTATTGCTACCCGTCCGTTTCTCAAATGAGAACCAACAACCCTGCTTGCTTAATTTATAAAATACTCTGAATAAAGTAGTAGTCGGAGGAATATGCATACTCCGACAGTACACCTCAAAGAGAGTCACACGATGTAGACCGAGAGGAACCAATTGAGAGATATGAACCTTGAAATATTGAAGGACTCCCAAGAGGAAAGTGGAGAAAGGAACGTTAAGACCCCCCTCAAAAAAGTACTCAACATAAAGACCGATGGCATCAGCCGGTAGCTGATCCATCGTCATACCCTTCGGTGGAACCCTCGGATGAAGGTCCAATGGTACCCCAAATGCCTGAACCAAAGCCAACACATCCGACGGACGTGTTTTAGAATATCTCTTTTGAATGTCGTGCTTAACAGACAAATCATCCCCTCCGGCAACATCATCCGGACCAGCCGATACGGAAGACTCCGACATAATAGAGACGAGTAGAGGAGAAGTATAGTGATGAGGCGAAAAATGAACCACTTTTAGGGGGTCATTTAAGCCCGGAATTGAATTTATTTGATCAAATATTGCCCTAAATCGTTCCTTTTGTGATTTTAGGTACTTTGGGAGAGAAATCTGGAAAAGGAAGCAATTCGGACGTTTTTGGAGCATAAAAGTGAAGAAAACGCCAAAGACTTAATTTTCCAAGCTGGGAACAGTAGGTGACGGCGTCAAGAGCAACATCCTGACGGCGTCAAGAGTAATTTTCATGACAGCCCAGTATAGAAATGAAGGCGTCACAAGGAAGAGCGTCAAGAGTAAAATACGTGACAGCCTGGAAAAAGTTATACATGACGGCGTCAGATGTAGATCAAGGCAGTCCGAGAATTCTTTTGGCGGCGAGATGACGGCGTCACCAATTTGGTCTTGACGCCGTCAGCCTCAGTTTTCTATATATAGTTTTCTAATTTTCATTTATTAAAAGGAACAAGTTTGGAGAAACCCTAAGGCCGAACCATATACGATTATTACAGGTTTTTCAAGGGTTTTCAGCCCTTGAACCCTTACATGTGTAATTGAGATAAGTGTTTTTCTAATTCAATCAATATGTCTATGTGTTGGTTGTCTATATCTTGTACTTGTCTTGATTCCACCATGCTAGGCTAGATTTATCTTGTGTTTGCTTAGATCTAATGAAACCTAGATGTTGATTATGTGTTGATTACCTGTTTATGGTTGTATTGGATGAATGAATTCGATGTTAGGCTTAAGAAAACTGGCAGATCTCCAAATGGTAACATGCTTGAACGTCTTAGGAAACATGAACCGATGTGCACTAGGTTTTATTGGTTGTATTTAATGCATGAGTATATTCTAATGATCCCATGTTAGGAGCTTCTTAGCCGGCTCGACATAGGAGTGAAGTAGGCACTCATAGGATTGGGGAATTAAGTGCGCCACCCCATGAATGGTATTAAGGAATACAATCCGTCATCCACGCAACTATAACAAGTAATTAACGTGTAAAAGATATCTAGGAAGTAGTGAAATCTAAGTAAACACATTTCTCCACTTATTGCTCACAACCTTAGTTAATTTAGTTTTATTTTCATTTCTAGTATTTTATTTTGATTGCATCTTTAGTATTGGGTTAGTTGACCAGCAACTAATTCCGCCCAAATCCTTCAAACCCGAGATTTTTACTTGCTTTCTAAAAAATATAAAAATACAAAAATAATCATCCCTCATCTCTAGAACTAGTATTTAGGTTTTCTAATCCTAGCGACACTATTCCTAGCTGAACGATCAATTCCCCGGTACTTGTCACTATACTATACTACAACGATCAGGTACACTGCCTGGTGGGGGTTGTAAGCTTCTCAAGATCCCTTGAGAGGTAAAGCCTGGTGCAATCCCTACGCATCATATAGCCAAATGAAAAACACTTAGAGATGAGCAACACGTACCTCTTAAAACGTAACGAAAAAATAAGCACTTGATGAAACGTTCGGAAGACGCAGAGCGAAAAGTGTGTCAGAAAATTACAGTGGTAAAAATGAAATGAAATGGACTATTTATAGGCAAGAAGGAATGGGCGCGAAACGACGTGTCACATGTAGGGTTGACGTGTCATCATTCAAACCATACGATTCAAAAATGCGCACACGTGTTCAAATCTAAAGGACTCAGTAAAAACGACAGCGCTCCTTAAACGACACATTAATTACATTTGGCACCTTCTACACAAGTCTAACCCAACAAAATCATGGCATACCCTCCGGAAACAAAAAAGACAAATTGAGTATCACACCGTTGGTATAACCAACACTATGATACTGGGGGGACATGTTAGTGTATGTATCCTCCAGATCCATGCCGAATGGCTCGAACCAATAGTCGAACGGAACGGATCGTTCCAAGCGAAGCTGATCAAAATTCTTTAGATGGCGTCATCCGGACGACCATATACTTCCGGATGAACTGACCATCCGGACATGCGATAACTAAGCAAATCTAAGTACAAATGGTACACAAGTACATAGTAGTGGAGCACATACAAGCAACCATTAAGGGATTAGTACTAACTATCCTAGTACTCTATATGAACAGCCTATAAATAGAGGAGAAATCCTCACTTAAGGTTAACTAATTCTCTCGCTCTCTAAACTCTACTTATACTTTCTCTCTCTAAAAATATATACTTACTCTCACGCCGGAGGTTGGTCCTGGGATACACACCCGGGGCGAGACTAACGGACGTATCTGTCTTGTAGGTAACCGAAGGGACATATACCAACGAAGGACCACCTGGAACCCGAAGGACCAGTCATAGTCCGGAGGATCCATTCTGCTTGTCTGGGGTAGAAGCAAGATTTTACCTCAACAAACCCACAACCTCTTGATTAGTTGGCACACTTACATGACCAACGGTGTTGGTAAATTTACCTATGATGTCTTAACAATGACTCAATATTTTCCAGTGAGTTACATTCTTGTACTTCCAGAGGTAAATGATTCGGTGCTCTCTTTGGGTCATGTCAAATAAAGAACAACTTCTTTTGTGAAAGTCAAAATGTGTAAACACTACTAGAACAACTCCCATATGCAATGAGTACAAAAGTTAAGTAGTTAGAGAGTTTTTACAACGCGTCCCTCATTAAGTCTCTGTTAATATTAGAGGTGTCAATTTGTATTAAAAAAAAAAAAAAAAAAAAAAAAAGAAAAAAAAACCTTAATTTGAGCTAATTTGTAAAAGATTTGGGCATATTTATCTCTCATTTTTTTTGAAATTAACATATATTTTTAAAAATTAAATGGCACAAATGAATACATATTTTCTCTCAATTGGAGAACATTACAATTGTTTTAAAAGAAAACTTATATATATATATATATATATATATATATATATATATATATATATATATATATATATATATATATATATATACATACTATATTTAATTTTTTAAACATAAATGAGGTGTTACGTTTGAGGAATTTATTTCGTCGTTTTGTGTCTTTTTTAAAACGATTCGTATAACACGCGCACATTTGACCCGCGCCCGTTTAAACCGTGACCCGTGCCCGTCATTTTGCCACCTCTAGTTAATATGGCATGATTTAAATAACTTCTCAACAGAGTCTTAAATTACTTGGGAGGTAATTGAATTGGGTTATTGTTTAGGCACTTAGATGTGAATTGTGAAATAATCTGCATTTTCACCATTTCATGTAAGTTTTGTATGTACTAAAATAGTAATTTCCAGACGAAAGTATATACGCTTACAATGATGAAAATATTGTATTTTTCATAAAAGGCAAACAAGTAGTTTGTTGTAACATCACTTTCTTATGGATAATCTGCCTTTAAAAATTCCCAAAGGACATAGGCCATACATTTTTTCGGACTAAGTAGACAGTCAAGATAGTTCAATGTAAATTGAAAGTACCATCAATGTAATAATATGGCATTGAATTTATCGGTACTATTAATAATGCAAGGTACTGATGATATATAAAATGTTAAAAATCAAGAAGCGACAAAGGGTGTAACAAGTGCAATTGTTCAGAAAATATGTGACATTGCAAGTTGAAAGAAAACAAGGAAGCAAATGACAAAAATCAAAGGTAAGTGGTAAAAAATAGTAGTCCCACATCGGTTGATGTATTATGCTAGGAGATGGTTAATTAAGGTCGAATTATAAACCTCAACATATGGTTTCATTTGAGATGTGAACACATTATGTGACATTTCACATCTCCTATGAATCTGTTTTTGTATATTTTCTGTAAATATTTTTAATTTGCATTACTTATTTCATATATGTTTTTATCCGTGTTCTCAAAGATATGAATGTATTATGAGACGTCTCACACCTTTTCTACTTTTAAAAATTCAGTAAATGTTATTTCACATATGTTTTCATCCGGGTTCTCTAATTCCTTGGGGTATGGGTGCATTGTGTGACGTTTCACATCTCATCTACTCTTCAAAAATTCGGTTTTTCATTTTTTTAACCGTTAATGTTTTTAATTGCACTACTTGTTTCACATATGTTTTCACCCGGTTTCCCTAAGGTATGGATGTATTGTGTGACGTTTCACACCCCATCCACTCATAAAAAATCGACATTTTTTTATTTTTTTATACAGTAAATGTTTTCAAACTACATTACTTATTTCGCATATGTTTTCACCTGGTTTCTGGGTATCAATGTATTATGTGACGTTTCACGCCCCAGCTACTCGTGGAAATCTGTTTTTGTTTTTGTTTTTTTAATGGTAAATGTTTTCAACGGATGTATGGATGTACTTCGTGGCGTTTCGCACCTCATCTGCTCTTAAAAGTAGGGATTTTTAATTTTTATTAACGGTAATGTTTTTTTATTACACTACTTGGTTCGCATATGTTTTCATCTAGTTCCCTGAGGTATGTGTGTATTGTGTGACGTTTCAAACCCATCCACTCTCGAAAACTAAAAAACCTAGCTTTTTTAACGGTAAATGTTTTATTTCGCATATGTTTGCATTTGGGTTCCTTAGGTATCAGTGTATTGTGTGACGTTTCACACCCAGCCACTATCAGTGTATTGTGTGACGTTTCACACCCAGCCACTCCTAAAAGTATGTTTTTTTTCCCTTAATGATAATGTTTTTAACGAGTTTAATTTGGCCGCGTGTTGCAGCAGCCTAAAAGATAACATTTTAAGTAAAACAATTAGTTTAGACATCTTTTATATAATAAAAGAATTACATCATTTCGTAGTGTTTTTGCAAAATCCTTCTCATTGAAAAAAAAATAGACCAATAGGAGAACTCGATTTTGCCACGTAGGCGAAATCGAGCAATATGATTGGTCAATAGAAAGTCAAAATTAAATTGATTTTGGTCAAACTTAATAAATTTGGTTAAGAAAAAAAATGCAAAAAAATATAGATGTCAAATTTATGAAAACAAAAACTTAAAAAGAGAGGAAGTAATTCATAAAACTTTAGTGGTTGAATTTTACATAAAATATATGGAGCTAAGTGTAAAATTACAAGTTCCATGTTTTTTAATAACTTCAGAAAAAACACAAATAACCCGTTACACTTTATACCCCTTGTACTTCATAATATGAACTTTGTTTAAAATGACATGAGTATTAGTATTAGTTTCAGACTTTCATCTATTTAAATTACACAATTTTGTAAATATGCAAATTAGTTTTAATATTGTTAGTTGTAGACTTTCATCAATTAGAATACTTTTTTAAATCAGGACTCATGTTATTCTATTTAAAAGTCTTATTTATGCGTACACGGGTTTGAATATTAATACTGCTAAATTATTAGTAACGGGAATATAAATATCAAATGGTAAGCACGAGTTACTGTGATACAAAAATAAATATATGCAATTCTACTTATAACAACGATTTTAACTTCATTAACGCTCATTTATGTGCTACTAAACTCACACATTTTGTACAACATATATGTAGGTGATAACCTAACTTTATTCATTGACGTGATGTTTCATAAATAAATAAATAAAATAACGTAATAGTTGGCCGTTGTAAAGGAATTAAAGTATGTACATGAGAATTATTAATCAAGAATATATAGTTTTTAATCAGGTTATTACGTTACTATATTGCGATAATGTTATTGAGTTGGTAATCACGAATGTGAGATACCATTCATCTATACTTACGATTTATGTGTTAACCTCTTTTTGCTTCTCGATAGAATCTGAAAGAAACCTTTACAGAACTTTGGCTTATGTCTTATCTAGCTGATAGTTTTTAGTAACCTTTTTTATGGTTTAATTTTTTTTGTTATACACACCAACTTTTAGTATTTTTTTTTTAATTTTTTTTATTATTATTATTTTTTAAATGTTGTATCGAAAACTTCTACACTAAATATTTGTGTTTTTACTATAAACACACTAAGCTATGATAGAATTAGTTGTGAGTTCATAGGTTTGTTACTAAGCTTCTCGAAAAAGCTTATAGCTTTATCATAAACTTATTGTGTTATGGTAATTGAATAAGTCAATAAGCACCTTTAATAAGCATAATCAAACACCCCTTTAGTTATAATATGAAGTTTTCTTATTTGATGTTATAACTAACTATGTTGTTATCCTCACTATAATGCAACATGTAAGTGGTTTTTGCAGTTTTATGATCTTATCACACACACTAAAGTGCAATGCAATTTGTTGTGTGCGTTTTTAGAAGAGGATTAAGTATCAACACATGATTATCATGGGAGGATTTTCTACGTCTGCTCAAGGTATGAATGTATAATTAAGTTGATTGCTGATTTAGATAATACATGAATGTATTTTAATGTACCAAAGATGTATTTTAGTGCATATATGGGAAATTTTATGGTAGGAATTCTTAGCAGGTGTCTTTGAATGAGTTAATGAAACTTAGCAGGTATTTGCTGTCATTCATAACACTATGGGCATCAATCAACGGTCTAAAACATGGGTGTCTTTTACCTTGATGATCTAGACCAATTGTAAAGAAAGTTGCACTAAAGTGAAAGGTCGGTAAGGATTTAAACAATCCTAAAAGACTTGCGAATGTACACTTTGTCATTTTTTTCATGCATTTATAATTTACTTATACAAGTAATTATAATTTTCTTATATAGTTCGGTCACAGAAAAAATTATTTTTATACATTAAGACATAAACGTAAGATTAAATTTGAGTTCTACCCATCGCATCTTTTTTTATTTTTCTTTATATAATAAAGAAGCTATAGTGTAAGCATCTATGTTAATTTGGTAATTTTAAGATCAAACATGAGAAGTAAATAACACAAACTTATAAAAATACTATTTTTCAAATAAAAATGTACATTAGTAAACATGATATGATGGTTATTCATAAACAAAAAATAAATAAATCTTCAAAGCTATCTAAATATGCTACATATTTTAACGAAAATATAAGTAAAAGAAATATAATGATTACAAAACATATCGTAAATTCATAGCATGAATTTGCAAAACTAAAAGCATATATCACTAAAACGTCATGTAAGTCAAATATCATCATGTGAATTTATTTGAATAATAAAATATAATTTTTAACCAAAAATCATGTTCCTAAAATAATGGGTAGATTATAACACATATACATATGATTTTTTATTTTTAGTCCACCAAGTAAAACCAATTGAAGCATGTTAAGAGATTCATTTCTTAATAGATAATAATACATAATCAAAACGAAATTTTAAAAACCCTGTGCATGCACAGATATTATAACTAGTATCAAAATATAGAGAGAAACCAATTCCAAAATATAATTCGCATATACGAGAGAAAAGTAAATTAAATAGATAGATTTTGTTATAGTTCTTCCTTAAAATTAAGTTATAATAACTTGTTGTTTTTATAATAAAACTGCAATTTTGTTGATAATAATAGATTTGAATATCAATTCTATGTAAGCAAACAACAACACAATTCATATTTTAGTCTCTCATTAACACCAATCTATCACTCATAATAGCATAATATAATTATTAAAGCAATCCCATAAATTCTTTTACTTTTCATTTGTATAGATGCAAAAGATAAAAGAACCAAAATACTCGACTACATGAATTTATTACATAACCAATCGACTACATGAGTTTATTGCATGATCAATGACTTATATTTAGGAAATTGCTATTCATTGAATATTTCATTTGACCATCTTTCAAATTAGTACTTAATCTTACCTAAAACTTGACATTTATTGTTTCAGTTTGGTTTTTCATATAACTATGCCGCAAAAAAACCATATGTATCACACAATAAGTGTAACAAGATGAAAATCCGATAGTTAGATTAAGAGAGACGTAAAAAACCCAACATCATATCTAGTTACATATTAGATTCGTAAGTAAATTTAATTACTCACCAGTTCATTGGTGCATTGAGTGTTGGCATGTGCTATTCAAGTAAAAGGCTATTATTGTGGACGTATGGCTCGGACTGGGCCAGGAATGGCAGACAGCGACTCACTCTATACCTAAACCCTAATTCATGCCCTATAAATACATGGCTGGGATTCTCTTCTATGATACAAGAAAACAGGTTACTCTAAACCTAACTATTATATGCTATATCGCATCGACACTAACTTGACCGTCGGAGGTGTATTCCGGGGCTACGGCCTCGGATCCACTCCTAACGGGTTCTCTTTGTTGACAGGTCTACTCAGGGCTTGAGAAGACGACTAACCGCCCAAGAAGAGTCGTTGAATTCAGTCCGCGCCAGATTATGTATCAACAGATTGGCGCCATCCGTGGGACCTGACTATGACAAGTTTCGTGCTCTCACATCGCGCCGTGACAAACGGCTGCATGGTTCAGGACTACGGTTACCAACTGCGTAGTTTTTTTTATTACTCGCTGTCATGGATCAATGCAATTAATTGAGGTTTGACGTTTTCAATATTAATTCTACAATGATTGGATAAACCTCATATTGATTTATTGTATGGATACTTTAAATTTACATGGTCCACTTGCTACCGGACGATCCTTAATTAATTGTTTTCACAATTTTTATCTCATCATGGGACCACCGTGGAGATTTTTTAAGATTAAAAAAGGATATCAACAATATTTTTTGCATATCTTTTAAATCGGTAAGCATGTATCTTTTATTCAAAAGATTTTATGTAAATCTTTTAATTTGGTAAACACGATTTTACCTAAGTCGCATTAAGTCCGCACGATCGGACCTACTTTATCTTTAACCGCGAACAACGCAGTCACAATAAATCTACCCACGTTAGGTCGTGCGTCCGGACATCTTCGCAGATTGGCGCCATGAGCGCACTGTCACGTACAGGCACCACGATGCTAGTCAATCGCCATGAGCGCACTGGACGAAAGCCGTGGTCCTCTGCGATCATCCACAAAATGTTATAGTCTATGCGGTCACGATAAATCTATCTGCATCTGTATGTGCGATTAAAACTATTAGTCGCGGTCACGGTGTGTCCATCCGCGCCATTGTTTTTATTATAATAAAAAAGAAAAAGATCAATTAATCGCCATGAGCGTACTGCGTTCACAGATTCACTACGTGCTACTTTTCTTATATAGTTTGTAAAACCTCACGATAGGTGTAATTCACACTACTCCTTCTCTTATGTATTAATTATATATGCTATGTGCTATATATTGTTTCACACTAATCTTTTACTTCATTAGTTTTTATATGTTGCAATTCGCGGCATATACTTTTAATATTTGCATTAAGTGTTTTTCAGGATTTGAATAACTCAGTTTAATGCTCCTACGCGAGTAGCACCATCAAACTTAGGGGGCTACCAGGGTATATCCTACCACTGTTTCCGTACAAGTCACGCAGGCATATTTGGAAGCAAATCGTACGTAAGAGGTATTGCAAGCCCGGTACAAATACGGATTTAAATATTCGCACCATCTTGCCGCATGGGAGACGTCCTCTGTAGGTTGTAAAGACGATTGTAATGTTCGCGCACACCACGCACCTCAGTCGAGAACAACGCGCATCCTTGTCGCGTACAGCGCGCATCCTTGTCGCGCACTGCGCGCACTTCTGCCATAGAAGCACGTCTTCTGTCGCACTATGCTGCATCGCTACTGATACAAAAGGTACGCCATTACCCAGGATGCAACATACGAGATCCACCTTCACAATTGTGAGACAATCACAATCGCAATCCCAGTGCGCACTGTCGCATGTGGGCTGCGTAGTATGGTCCGTCATATGTGCACACAAGTTGCGCACATATGGGCCAGGTTGTCATGGTTGATTGGGCCTACGCGGCCATGAACATAACTTAAGTCTAGCATAAGATTGCCACGCACTATGTCATACTAAACTTGGGGGGCTTGTGGACGTATGGTCCGGACTGGGCCAGGCCCGGCAGACAGCGTGTAACAATTCACATTTTCAGGTTAATTACTATTCCCGGAAAATTGTACTATTCACTTTTACTATTCATTTTCCCAAAATTTGATTTTTTGTTTCTTGGCCTCGAGTGATAAATCATTTCCATGGCAAATTAAAAGTTTGACATTCATCAGATCATTTTCGCGAAAGTTAATAAGGAATTACACGTTTTAGGGTAAAACGTCATTCAAAAATTCTACGCACAACGAAACTCGACCGCGTTAATTTTCCCCGTATCAGAAAAATGTTTGATACACTCATGATTTATTTGAGAATAAATCATGACTAAGAAAAACATGACCAAATAA
The DNA here is from genome assembly GCA_030686995.1 of Artemisia argyi. Taxonomy (NCBI): domain Eukaryota; kingdom Viridiplantae; phylum Streptophyta; class Magnoliopsida; order Asterales; family Asteraceae; genus Artemisia; species Artemisia argyi. Next base: position 218,356,161 of record CM060708.1, read on the forward strand.
ACCTCGGCCGTGAAAAACTGGGATTTTCATTTTTAAGCGTTTTTACTCAGCCGTAACCCTAGCTTATACCTGCACCGCGTTTCTAAGACGATTTGAGTTTTCACATTTTTGGAATAAGTCAACATATTTTTCCCTCCTCCTTTGACCAAAAATCATTCCTTGATTTTATAAGTCATTTCTTGATTTTTAGGCTTACGGTTTTGTGTCTAAAAGACATTTAATACCAACCGACACTAGACTGAACCCAGTCTAGACATTATAAGTCATTTTAAATCATTTATATCCTATTAGAAAAGTAACATTTTACTTTTCTCAATTTTACACAATATTCGTACGTTTTACGTATTACGCGTTTTAGACCCGTGTTTCCAGTTTTAGTAGGGTTTTACCACCCCAATGGAACCTACCACTCATTTTATACTTTATTATGGAACATATTGACATGTTTAACAATACTTTCAAGTTCCATATTTTTACGACACCCGGTTTTACATTTTGAGGCTTAATCATTTACGGTTGGCATTTTTCGGAGTCAAAACACATCCAATATCTTGGATAATATCAAGCAAGGCACACCTCACCCCCTAGACCTTATGGAACCGCCAATAGGGGGGGGGAGTCATCCCTTGGTGTGGCTTGATCTTAGGCTAAGTAATCTTGGATGAATGACATGTATACAAGCTTCCTAAACAAGCCTTTGACAAGTCTTGATAAGTAACCTCCTCATGAGCATATAAATACCCCCCTCCCCCCCCCCCTTTGTGCCGTCCATATCACCCACCAAAACCACTCCACACTTAGCTTAAGTACTTCTAGTTTTATGCAAGATTCAAGAGCAAGTTCAAAGATAGAAACCCTAGTTTGGTTTTAGGTTATCAAAACACTTCCAAACTACATAAACTTTGGTGATTTCCTCAACTTTCATCATCTATCTTTCAAGAATACAAGAGTAGAAAGATTGCATGAAGTGAAGTGGGTTGAAGCTAAAGTCTATCAAAGTCCTTTTCCTTACATGCTACTTACCTTTCTTATTTGAAAGCCAAAAGTTGTAAGCCAACCCTAACATGCTTCTTGTTAAATATCATAATCATGTTATTTACATATCATTTATGCTATATTATGTCTTGTATTCATGTCCATGATGTATAAAAATGAATAAAACAAGTTATTGTATATGATTGTTAAGATAAGTTATTGAAACAAGTAAAATAGTGACTTTATTGGTGTAATCTGATCAAAATGGAAAAATTATGATATTGGATCATTACATATTGTAGTAGAGGACTTAACAAGGAAACCATAGCAATTTGAACCACCTAAAACGAGTATACGAGTCAAAAGTTATGACGATTTGAAGTTACCAAAACTTTGCGGCAAAACTGCCAAAATAGTTTCTGTGACAGAACCTAAAACACGCAAAAAGAGGCCTTTCTGGTCCGTTTCATGAAAAGTTAAAGCACGAAAGTTGTCCGGAATCACGTTTTCTTCAAAAACTCAGGAGCACGTTTCCAGAAAACTAATAACGAATGAGATTTTTCTCAGTTTCTTAACAGCTATTTACATATATAAGTCACTATATAAAGGTTATGGTTTATAAAGACCAAAGAGGTCTTATGACCTAGAATCAAGACCACAACCATGGCTAGAGCTAAGGTTGAGTCGCAAGACCATGGAACAATGACCAAAGGTCATGGCAAGGCCATGACTAAATGACCATATAAACTTACTTAGGCGAAAACATGAACTAAAAGTTGGCGATAACTTTAACAAACAATTTGGATCTACTTCATCTAAAAGAACCATGAGATATCACAAGTATTTGTCATTCAAGTTATAAGAAACTTACCCTAATAACAATCTTCATGTAAAAATAAACTTTCCTAAGTTTATTCAAATATTGGACATGTAATTTTCGGACCAAAACTTATATATATATATATATATATATATATATATATATATATATATATATATACTTTATCAACTACTACAATAGTAGGGAGCCTCATGTGAGGAGTTCATTATGTAAGCCGTCGAGATGAGTTGTGGATTTACGAATTAAAGTGTCCTGGCTCCTCGAACGTTTACTAACATGACTTCTGAATTATATCGGCCCGAACGGTAGTAAACGATATATAGAACATACATGTTTCATGAATCATTTCTTTCAAAGACTTACACTATACATCATACCACATCATGGACTAAATGCAAGATATATATATATATATATATATATATATATATATATATATATATATATATATATATATATATATATATATATATATATAGGCACATCTTCATATTCATTACTCAAATCCTAAGTCGCAACATTCTATTATAGGTTGCTCGTAGAAACCTTCACGATCCAACCATTACCTTCATTACTTGCAATCTTACTTAAGGTGAGTTCATAGCCGCACTTTCCATTACTTAATTGTTTTACAAACCCTCGGGGGGAATACATGCTATTTTAACCGAACACAATACTTTCAAATTGTATGCTTGCCTGATTGTTTTATTATCACTAAGTACTAGCATTTCTAAACCGAGATCCCTTATTATGAACCATTTAATCACTAGCAATAGTGAGCGCGAATATTGTGAATAGGCCTATTGGGATTGACGAATCCCATTTGTATTGACTAAATTCATACAAATGCATTAATATTTGAGACATGGGTATGACAGCAAAGTACCTACCGGGATAAATCTGCCGATCGATATTGGTACACGTTAACGTTTTGGTGTCATAAGCTTAGTAATGATAATAACTGTTTTGTTTTCCAACCATTGGTGTGAGCCTATAACTCACACTACCAACATATTGTGTTCAACCATTAAACAAACTCTATGAATATCACTCAACCTTTGTGTTGACCTTTTAAGCATGTATTTCAGGTTCATGATGATCAAGGATGGCACAGAAGGGCACGGATGTTCAAGAGGGCTATAAATTTTATTATCATTCAAAAGCTCATCTAATGTGATTTGTAAACATGGAACCATCTGGGACCTCATTTTGTAATCTCTGATATTTATATAATTTGAATGATAAATCTTTTAAAACGACTCAATTAGAGTTCGTTTTCTATTATTGTGACTATTGTGCCGTCGAGTAACACCCAGTTCGAATTCCGCTGCAACCATGAATTGGGGGTGTTACAGATTGGTACCAGAGCCATGGTTATAGAGAAACGGGTCTAATTGAGACCTAAACTATAACTACAAATACAAGCAAAAACATTTTTATAGCCTTCTGCTCTCCGTGTCTTCCATCCTCCAGACGATTATGGACTTATTAAGCATGTTATACTACACAAACATATTAGTATATTGATATATGTACCCTTAGCATAATTGAGCATTTCCCCGTAAGCATTTTATACTACATGAACATATTAGTATATTGATTTATACACACTTGTCACATTCTGAGCACTTCCCATAAACATTTGAATTATTTTAACATAGTAATTCTTCTCATAGAAATCATGTGCGTACCCACTTCTCCCGACTATGTTCCCACTCTACCTAATAACTTCCAAGTCTTACCACCCTCACCCGAGTTCGGATTTGACTTCGTAAATGCCTTCGCTTCTGATGACGAAGAAGAACCTTTCGAAGATTTAACCGACGAAGAAGAAGAGGAACCAATGCCAACTAATTTTGCGTTAAATATTTCTAATTATTTTGAGCAAAATTGGGTTGAGGCAGACTCCGAGGAGGATGATGAGTATGAATATGTACTAGCATCATTATCACCACCACTATCACTTCCCTTTCATATCCCTACATATGATGAGTTGGATCACTCATTATGGATCGTATCACGACCATCATGATTGTGGAAAACTCGAAGGGGGGGGGTTGAATAGTTTTGCGTCTTTTTCGTTTAATAAGAATTTGCTTTTCAAAGAATTGATGGTAATTATAAAAACCTTTGAAGCTAAAGTATAGATACAAACTAATTCACATATATCATATATAAACTACTTATTTAAAGTGTTGAATAGAAATTATAATTTCATATATCTCACTTAATTACAAGTTTGTACTAATATAGATATATGTGTCTTAGTAATTGTTTATACTTATATTTTACTAAAGTATAATTAATGTTTTAAATGGAACCTAGTTTGATCTTTATGTAAAATCAATATATGCACAACACACAATATTAACAATATATGAAAAGCTAGTAAGTAAGCAAGCAAAGAGTGAGAGATGGAAAGATCAAACCGAGAGACAAAGGATTTATATTGGTTCGGCTACAAGGACACCTTCCTTGCCCTACTCCACTCCCCGAGCACCGAACTCGAGAGTTTTCTTCACTAAGTCAATAACCTCCTTTATGGCGGAGAAAACCGTACACACCAAAAGCTTACACCAATTAACGACACAAAGCAAGATGTCGAGTTCTAATCGTAGCTAGAACCAATCTCACACCAAATATCACACCACTTCTTCTTCACACCTTTGCACTACTTCAATACTTCTTCACACCACAAGTATCTTCACACCTTCAAGGCACTAATGTCTTGACACCTTCAAGCCACTAATGTCTTCACACCTTTAAGGCACTACTGTCTTGACACCTTCAAGTCACTAATGTCTTCACACCTTTAAGCCACTAATGTCTTGACACTTTCAAGTCACTAATGTCTTCACACCTTTAAGCCACTAATGTCTTGACACCTTCAAGTCACTAATGTCTTCACACCTTTAAGCCTGTCTTGACACCTTCAAGCCACTAATGTCTTCACACCTTCAAGCCACTAAAGTCTTCACAACTTTAATCTACTAATGTCTTCTAGTCTTCTTCACTTGGAACCCTCAATATCTTCACAACAAGTCCCTATTGCTACAATCTCCTATCACCAATACTATCTAACCCTTCTTCTTCACTTCAAGTTCCACTTTACACTTACAACAATTCTAGATTCTTTAACTAAATCTAGCTAACTAATACATACACCTTATTCACCAAAGAATGAAAGATTTACAAGAAAATATAAACAAGCAACTTAGATAGCCAGATGATACTAAGTTGTAATACTTCTAATAGAAGTATTCTTCTCTTTGCACTTTGAATGTTGAGGCTTGAATCACTTTGAAACAAAGATCAAAGTATATAAGATCAAAGGATTTTTAGAGAAAGGAAATGGATGTTTAGATCAGAAAGTTTCTAGTGCAAAAAGGTTAGAAAAATATGTGGAATGATCCAATATTTATAGGGCCAGAAAATATTGTTCGGGAGCGTGCCGGTCCCCTTAATTATAGGCCGGTCCCCTTAATGATTAAGGGGGCCGCCTAGTAAAATTAAGGGGGCGCCCTCCTGAACGTTTGAAAAGTTTTTCTGGATAAAATTTGCCCTTTTTGGTTGGAAATTTGAAATCACATTTTCGTGGTTTAATAAACCTATACCAAAAATGATTTACAAATATGTATAAAATGTTAAAAACATTTTATAAAATGTTATGTTCTTAAGACAAGATTTCCTTTGATCTTATAATGCACTAATCACTTTGTTTATTCATACCTTAAGTGATTAAATGGTGAAAGTGAGTATTTACTACTAAATACTTGTTTACGTCATAACCTTTGGTTTGATGAGTTTTCGTTTTGTGATTATCAAAACTTAGAGATATCGAAAGATATGAATAATGTTTTTAGTCAATTATTTATATCAACAATCTCCCCCTTTTTGATGATTACAAAACCTAAACTCATTAAATCCAAAAATTAATTTTTAGACAAGTATTTAGTGAGTTTATATTCACTTCTCCCCCTTTTTGTAGAATCAAAAAGGTTTAAGCCGATAAGGTAAAGGCTCCCCCTTGATGTATGCTCCCCCTCATTTGAGGGCACCAAGGGTTCTAGTTATGGAATTCTTGCAAGAAAAATATTAGAAGCACAAGAATAGCAAAAGCAAACTCATATATCATAATACCAACAAGTAATAAGCATGGCAAAAGATAATAAGGAATACATATTAAGTCATTCATTGATAGAAAATGAGAAATATAAGCATATAAAAATGCTTAGTGGATTAGTGGAGATAAACTTTTGGTTTCATGGATGTTGGTGAGCTTGGAGATGTGGAACTTGTAGGTGGTGGATTTGAAGTTGGGTTTGTTGGTTGAGGGTGTTGATGTTGTTCAAGTGATGGTGTTTGTTGAGATCTAGTAAGAAGATACTCAATCCAAGTGAAGTGCTCATTCAAGGCAATGGTTTGTTGTTGAAGGAAGATGCAACAAGGGCAATTGTTAACATGCTTCTCAATTTGGTTGTTGTTATGTGGTGATAATGGTGAGCTTGATTGTGGTGGATCCAAATTGCGTTGTGCAAGATGTAATGCTAAAAGAGCACTAAGCTCATGAGCCTCTTTTAGCTCCTCAACGAACTTCAAGTGTTCGGAGGAAGGTGATGTTGGTGGAGCTTGATAGTTGTCTTGGGTGAAAGATTGAACTTGCAACATGGGAGAGTCATGTGAAGTTGTAGGATGTGGTGGTGGTACTCTTGGTGGTGGAGACATGATTGAGCTTGGGTAATCATGAAAACATGATATGGGTGGAAGAGATGTTTCATGAGTTGATGGTGTTTTTGTTGAATGAGCAACATGAGAAGTGTTGATTGAGAAATTGGGATTATTGTTTTGGGATTGAGCATGCTCATCATAAGAGGAAGCATGAATGAGGGAATGAGTGGGTGATAGGTTGTGAGATGAATCATTATTGTGGGTTTGAGGTTTGGTAATTTGTTGACTTGGAACAACATCACTTGAGTTATGACAAGAATCAAGTTTCCTCCTCCAAACGGGTTTGACGGAGATCCTTGCGGTTCTTGAAACCTTAGGTTTTTGGTTGTTGGGAGATGACATGTTTGAGTGTGATGGCATTAATGATGGGATAAGGGTATTTTTAGTGTATGAGAGATGTTGAGAAGGAAGGCAAATTTTGAGGGATAGCATTGGACAAAATATGTTTGTGAATTTTGGGAAGTATAGGCTGAAATGGATCAAAAAGTGATAAAGAAAACAGTATCCTCGACCATCAGATGGCCGGTCCCCTTAATTAGGGGCCGGTCCCCTTAATCATTAAGGGGGCCGCCTTATATAATTAAGGGGGCCGCCCATCTGGTGAATTCCAGAATCCCATAATTGGGTTTTTGGCAGAAAATTTTCAGAAAGGTTTTGTTTTTGGGTTTGGATTCAAGTAAGTTCAATTCCTTGAGGTAATATAGGATGCACTAAACATATATATATAGGGAATGTCATAATAACAAATAAAGAAGACAAGTAATTACCAATTTTCATGCAATCTACTTATTGGCTAATTATGTTATACAACTTAGGAAGGCAATGAAATATGCTAACCATATATTCAACTATATCAACAAGATAATATATGGGCCAGTTAGAACATATAAATGAGTGCCTACAAATGACAAAATAAAAGTAATGATTGTATGGACTTCAAGATTTGTTACAAACAAGATCCATATAGGCAAACCAAAATTCTCATGAAATGATTTGATTAAGTTGTGAATGTCATTTTATAGAAGTGTATAACACATGTGAGATAATCAAATATAATTTTAAGAGAATGTTTTTAGTTTTATTCAACAATGCTTCAAAATAAATTCAAGTGCATATTAGAGTAAAACAAAATTGAGTTTTGCTTCATAACATGTTGTCAAATTGGATAAAAACAATTTCAAATTTTGACTTTGATTATCATAAGGTAATGGTAGCTTATGTTGTTTGAAGTAGAAGCAAATCATGTTCAAGAGAGTTGGTTAAGCCCATTGTCACACATAATCATCATTAATGGCAACTAAAGATATAGATGAGTAATGGAGAATTCTAAAGATCTTAAAGCAATAAGATTATGAGGGACAAGGCTAATTATCTATGGATGCAAGATTAATACACACACACACATATATTTTATATATATATATATATATACATACACACACACAATACATCATAGAGTTAAGTGCTAACTAGTTTTAATTTTAGCATATCAATTAATACAACGAAAAATGGTCATTTAGCCTACAAGATAAGCCTTCGACTATTAATCATAGGTAACATTCAACATAAATGATGAATAAGAGAAATAACAGGCTCAATTACATGTATACATATATTAGTGTTAATGACGGGAGAACAGAGCAATTTATAAATTTGATCATACTAATATACTAATCATGGCATACTTAGATATAAAATGACATTAACAAGTTTATGAAAAGAAAACTTACCTCAGGTCCAGCTTTCCTTTAAGAGTGGGCATAGGAGCAATAGAAGATGTCTTAAAATTTTGCCCAAAGCATGTAGAAGTAGCAAAGACGAATCCCAACGCAATAGATATCAAGAATGGTACAACAAGAATTCTTCGTCATGAGGTAGTAACTAACACACCATAAAGTCAATGCTCCAAGAGTGAAGAGTAAATCGCCAAAACCATAGATGACCGCAACAAAGTCATAAACACCACGTGTGTAGAATGTGAAACAGAATAACGGGAACCAATGGTCATCAAAAGAAAGAGAGCGAGGAGAGCGATTCAAAAAGTAGTAAACCCTTCGTTCGTTAATTACCTAAACATGACAAAGAGCTTGGTACCCAGATTCTCATGGGTCCGAGATGATTAGTAGAGAACATCCAATGCATTTAAATGCACATGATGAGGATGTCATCGAGAAGTACAAGAATTCATCATTTGTTTGTTTTGACAAGCAAACAATAACTTTCTTGACTAGAGAAATAAACAATGGATATAAATAATAATAGTTCTAAAATTTTCCACTAGGTTTAACAAATTTTATTTGTTTTGATGTATTTGTTGAGTAATCATCTTCAGTAAATCCTAAGCCGGTTTTATCATAAAATGACTTTTGAATGTTAAGTAGATATTTTAAAGATTTAGAACTATTTTCAAATTTAGCCAATATTTTTGCTTTTTCTTTTTCCATTTTAATTTCATATTTGTAGTCTTGACAATTTTTACATTCAAGATCAATTTCAATATTACTTTCAAGTCTAGACATTTTATCTTCTAAAATTATTTCTTTTTCAAAGTTATTTTCAACGGATGTTGAAGATTTATTTTTAAAAACAGTTTTTGATTCAATGTTGCAAAAGTGCTTGAAATTGTTTTCAAGTTTTGAAAATTCTAATATAAATTGATCATAGCAAAAATGTTTGGTTTTGGATTGTACCTTATTTGTAGTTGTACAATCTTCACATGCTCTACGGTGATCAATTCTGTTGTTCATGTCGCTCCATGTTTTGTTTAAAGTATTGCTTGGATCTTGGAGCATGCAATCCTTGCCGTCACTACTTGTATTTGCATTAGTAAGAAAATTCATGTAAGCCATATCTACGTCATCTTCATCGTCCTTGTTGCACCATGGTTTATTGACATTCTTTCTTCAGATTTGACACATGTGTTCTTCGTTATTGGTACCTTCAATGACCATATTTGAACTAGTAGTATATGTGTTTATTTCAACTAGATATTTATCTATTAGGTTTTCTAGAGTAACTATTTCATGTGCAATATCAAGCTTATCATCTTTGGTTTTACATTTTTCTTGGTGAAATTTTAAAAGATATTTCCAAATATCATTTGCCGTTTTATAAGGAAATAATCTTTCATATTCATCTCTTGGTAGAGTTTTGAGAATAAGTAATTTGGCTTTAGTGTTTTTATCAAATTTGGTTTGAAGGTTATTATATTGATTTTCAAAATCCATTTTGGTTGGTTTAAGATCACGAATTAAATGATATGCCAAAGATCAAGATCTATTGATTTCACATAATTTTCAAATTTGTTTTTCCATTTAAGAAAATGATCATTTTCAAATAATGGTGGTTGTTGCATAATGTAGGACCATAAATATCACAACTTTATCACACCAATAGAAGATTAGAAGAAGAAAGATGGAAAGATGGTGACTTATATGTAATTCATATGTATAACTAGAGAGATGAAATATGAGAGCTTTTTATTAGAGAAACACACACAAATACACACACAAGCACACACCTCAAATGAGCCTTTGAGGTGTTTAAATAGTAAGATACATGAGAAGCCTTATGGGCTTTCTATGGGCTTGGGCTTGGACTTGGTTACATGATTAAATAACAAGGCTTATGAAACATAGCACATGACATATTAGCTTGCCAAGTCCAAGGCCCAATGACTAAACTATTACTAATCTTAACAAACGACACAAAGTTACAATATGAGAATGACCATCACTTCATAATACATATTTTTATTGCTAACAATCTCCCCCTAAGGGGTGGTCATTCGAATGATGCTCCACGTGAGTGGGTCTTCCGTGTTCTTTGTCTTTAACTTTGTGTGTCGTTGTAGAATAGTCTTTAGTCTTTGTTCCTTCATGCTTTGTGATCTTTGATAACTGAATTTTCATCGTTCTTTGTTCCTTTGCGATGTGGGATTATCTGCCTTTCGTCACTTCTGCGTCTGTGGTGGTTGTTTGCCATTCCAACATGCTCATACATCTTCAGTCTTTGTGATATTCATATGCACGTAGTTCCCTTTCGTTCACTTTGATCTTTAGTCTTTATACTTTGTAGATTCTTCTTTTTGGCGTAGAATCTTTCTTTAATCTTTGTGTTGTATAGATCTTTGAGGGAGCTTTCTTTAACTTCCAGATGTATGTATGAGCACGTGGAATCTGTCGCCATGGAGATGAAGTGTCCCTGCATATAAACAGTTAGCAATAAAACATCCGGTACTTACAGATAAGGAATTAGAAATTGTCAACAGCATAGTGTGAAGACTCCTTCTAACCCTTACCAAGGCCGTTCCCATATCAGATACTCTCGAGAGAGCTTACAAGACCTACTTAGTAGCTCAATGACTGGGTGAGTCGCTGGGGATCACTCCACGACTGTAGACCGTTTGAAACCACCGCGAACACTAAGCGTAACCCATAAAGAATTACCGAAGTGACCTGCTGTCAGGGCTGCTTGATGTTGACCCTGGCAGGAATTTCCATTCAATCATTGAGAATCACAAAAGTGAATCCTCTCATAAATGTTCTGGCAGATTGCTAAGATCTGCGTAGGACTCTTAAGTTTACATCTGGCATCCTTAATGTTGAACAACCAGTGTAGAAATATCATGTGTTCCTATGAGATCTTTTGATGAATCTCGAGGCTCTAGACTCGATAAGTGCACATTTGGTTTCCTATGCGGAGATTAGGGAGAGGTCTCCTGCTTCAATATCAACCATCTCTAAGAGACAGGTCGATAGATTATGCCAGTTCCCCGTGAGAATGAAACAAGCTCTTTTAAGAGAACTTGAGTGGTTAAGAAGGTTTAGTGCAGTGCGTCACTGGGTCCATGACGTCTTTGTCTTCAATACCAGTGTCACCTTAGTAACAACCAGTAGCATATGAGTTGAACCCGGTGTCTGCCCTAAGGTTGAACATTTGGAGGGCTATTTCTTTTCACCCTTTTTCATAACTTTTCTTTTTAATTCTTCAACCCCTTCTTTCTCCTTTCTCATTTTCTCCTTTTTTCAATCATACCTAAGGACTTCTAATTCTAATCTATTGGAATTGTCCTTGGGTAGATCCCTCCGGCTCTGGCGGATCATAGGACGGTTTTTCCTAACCTTAGTCACCTTATAACTCCATGACTATCCTATGATTGATCACATGCCATAAAACCTTTTATGGAAAATCTCTCAAAGTGTTTATGATAATAAAACACATTGTAGTTACCACTTTGAGAGTTTTGCAATTCTTTTGAAGGACTCCCCCTTCACATGTGCTCATGTAATTTTTAAGAAATTTGCACATGCAGGAGGAGTTTGCACTTTTTGAATTGATCCACCTTCAGTGAACATGACCGATTCGAGACACGCTTACATCACTAGTTAGACTAGCTTGAAATTATTACCCGTCCTGGTCAAGTCCAAAGAAAGTCTCTCGATACGGTACATTCTACTCAGACAAGTCCTATTCGAGACACGCTTACATCACTAGTTAGACTAGCTTGAAATTATTACCCGTCCAGGACAAGTCTTTTCGATTAATGACATTTTAAGCTTCGTCAATTCATTGGTTATATCTGAGTCGAGCTCTTCTGAGATTCAGCCACAATCTTTAAACATCTTTGATCACATTTTAATCATGTCTTCTCCCCCTCAAAAATAGCATATCGTGATATTTTTGATATCAACAGATTAAGAAAAAGCTTTTGGAGAGAAGGACAGATTTTGCATGAATTTGGAACATTTTTCTTTTTGTACTCCCCCTTAATGATAGCATATTTAAAATTACTTAAGGGTTTTGAGGGAGTTATCTTGAGCACTAATTTTGAGAGATTTTGAGAAATCTTTTGAACAATCTTGAAAAAGTGCTCAAGAATTTTGTTGGAAAACGAGTTTATGCTTGAAATCTTTTTCGTTTGTTTAGACTCGAACTTTTTGAAAAAGAGTTCATCGTTGAACGTACGAGTCCTTGATTTGAAAATAATCAGAAGTCATCATTGAAGTCCGGGTTTCGTACTGAAGTATACGAAAGCCATTGTGAAGAAACTTTTGGGAAACGACATGTTTTAGAAAAACATTTTAAAAAAGAACTCCCGCTCAAGCATCTGTACATATCCGTATCATTGTTGAATGACATTTCTAGAAACGTACAGAATATTGATTTATACGAGAGACATGTCGTGAGAAGAATATTTTTTGATTTTTTGATTTTATATTGTTTTTGTATTTTTTGAAAATTTTATATTTTTGTATTTTGTTTTTGTTGGTTTTTCAAATTTTGTATTTTGTTTTTCAAAAATATTTACAGCGAAGCGATTTTGAAAACATTTTTCAAGAAGATTCGAGAAGACGTTCTAGCTCCTCAGGAGTTAGGCTTCGCATGCCAAAACCTTTCTTTTGGAAGGGCTTTAGTAAATAGATCGGCGAGTTGGTAATCAGTCTTAACGAAAAATAATTCAACAGTACCCTCTTCCACGTGTTCTTTGATGAAATGGTAGCGGACTTTGATATGCTTCGTCTTAGAGTGATGTACGGGATTGCACGAGATGGCTATGGCACTCTTTGAGTCACAATACATAGGTATTCTGTCAAAAGTAAAGCCATAATCTGTGAGCTGTGTCCGCATCCAAAGAACTTGGGCACAACACGCAGATAGAGACACATACTCGGCTTCGGCGGTTGATAGCGCAGTACAATCCTGTTTCTTTGAAGACCAGCTTACAAGCTTTTCACCCAAAAATTGTGCTCCACCTGATGTACTCTTTGCTGTAACTTGATCACCAGCATGGTCTGCATCTGAAAATGCTGTTAGATTAAACTCCGAATCCTTCGGATACCAAAGTCCCATGTTAATGGTGCTTCGTAGGTACCGAAAGATCCGTTTAACCTCTTTGAGGTGAAGTTCGGTAGGCTTTGCCTGAAACCGTGCTAACAAACAAACAGCAAATTGAATATCTGGTCGACTAGCGGTTAGGTACATGAGAGAACCGATCATGCTCCGATATTTTTTCGGATCGATGGGTTTTCCAGACAAATCAGCACCTATTTTTGGTGAAGTGACCATTGGTGTACCAACAGAATCACAATTTTCCATTCCATGTTTTTTCAAAATCTCTATCGTATATTTAGCTTGATTGATAAAAATACCACGAGGGGATTGATGGATTTGTAAACCAAGAAAGAATTTTAGTTCCCCCATCATGGACATTTCAAATTTACTTTTCATGAGATTTTCAAAATGTTTTGAATGGTTAGGATTGGTTGATCCAAAAATAATGTCGTCCACGTAAATTTGAACGATCAAAATGTCATCTTTGAACTTTTTGGTAAACAAGGTGTCATCAACCGTTCCTTTTGTGAAATTGTTTTTGAGCAAGAAAGATGATAGTTCGTCATACCACGCTCTTGGAGCTTGTTTTAAACCATAAATTGCTTTCTTAAGCTTGTAGACGTAGTCTGGATGATCTCTGTCGATGAATCCCTCTGGCTGACTCACATACACTTCTTCTTTCAGAGTTCCATTCAAGAATGTTGTCTTAATGTCCATCTGATAGACTGTGATGTTTTTGTGAGCTGCATAGGCTAAGAAAATCCGGACTGATTCGAGTCTAGCTACAGGCGCGAATGATTCTTCGAAATCTATCCCTTCTTCTTGTGGATAACCTTTAGCCACGAGACGAGCTTTGTTGCGAATAACAGTCATTTCCTCATCCAGTTTGTTCTTCCACAACCACTTGAGATCAAGTACTCGTTTATCAAGTGGTCGTTCAACAAGTTCCCAACTGTCATGTAACAGGTATTGAAGAAATTCCTCCTGCATCGCCTCAATCCATGGGTTTTCTGCCATTGCTTCCCGAATGTTCTTAGGTACTTTGGTGCTTATTGAGCAAATGTAAATGCACAATTCGAGATCGGTGGCAAGTTGTCTCCTCGTCTGAACTGGCATTGAAGGATCACCAATAACATGTACTAACGGATGGTCTTTTGTCCATTGAAACGTAGAAAGGTACCTTGGGTGTAACGAATGTGTGTTAGATGGTTCTTGTAACCTTGAAGAAGATTCAGCAGAGTCTGTTGCAAACGGGTTTTCAAATACTTCTTCTAACGTAACATCGTTTGAATTATTTGTTGGTTCTTCTTGAAAATTTGTGTTTTGATTTTGCTCATCAACTCTTAGTAGAACAGTTTCAAGTACTGGAGGTGCTTGAGTAGATGTAGATGATGTTGATGTAGTTGGTGCTTCAGCTTCGATTGTTGTGGATGCATCTTGTGGTGGTGGTGGTAGTTGATGGTTTTGAGCGGGTGCAGCGGAATGTTGTTGAGATGCATTTGTCGAAGGTCCACCATAATATTCATCAAACATTAACTCGAAGAAATTTTCCAGTTCTTGTTCTGAAGGTTTATCCGTGTTTGTTGACTGAGCTCCTTGAGGCACGAGTCCTGAACTGATGTGTCCAGAAGTCTGCATGTTTGGTGCGGGTCCTAATCCGTTATGATTAGAAGCCATTGGATTAAGCGCGGGTTCTAGAGCGTATCTCTCAGAAGCCATTTGTGAAATCTCGTCAAACTTCACATTCATCGTCTCCATTATCTTTTTCGTTCTTCTATTATACACCCTGAATGCCCTCGAGTTTTCTGAATATCCAATGAAGATTCCAATATCACCCTTAGCTTTTAACTTCCCTAGATCTTCTCTGTCATTCGTCGGATAGCACAAAGCGCCAAACACGTGAAGGTAAGAGATGTCAGGTTTACGGTTGTTCACTAGCTCATATGGGGTTTTATTGAATCTCGGATGGACTAGGGATCGGTTTTGAGTAAAACAAGCAGTGGCTACAGCATCAGCCCATAAGAATAGTGGTGCACTAGAAAAAATCAGCATTGTGCGAGCAGCTTCCACAAGAGTTCTATTTCTTCTTTCAACTACCCCATTCTGCTGTGGAGTTCTAACAACTGATGTTTGGTGTGTGATTCCAACATCTTCGAGGTAAGTTCTTAACTCCTGGTTTGTAAATTCTGTGCCATTATCTGTTCTTATAATCCTTACTGGAGCTTGAAGTAGAACTTGAATACGCTTCAGAAAGGTGATGATGATGCCTGGTGCTTCGTCTTTTGATCTCAAAAACTTTACCCAAGTATATCTTGAATAATCATCAACAATAACAAGAATATACTTCTTCCCATTAATGCTTTCAACTCTCATTGGGCCACATAAGTCCATGTGCAACATATGTAACCTTGCTTCCGAACTGGGTACGGTTTTGGGTTTATATGATGCTCTTTTACTTTTTCCTTGTTCGCATGATGGACATAGGTGTTCCTTGGTGTATTTGAACTTAGGAAGTCCGGTGACGATGTTGTCTTTGGCTAACTTGTTGATGGTGTCGAAATTGAGATGGGATAAACGTCTATGCCACAGCCAGGACTTAGTTTCGGTTGCCCTTGTCATAAGACAAATTGGTGATGTAGAAGCCATTTGGTTGATGTCGATAGCATACAAGTTTGTACCACGATTACCAGTTAAGAGATCATCACCAACCAAATTTCTTATAAAAACCGTGTTTCTTCTGAATGCCACTTCTAAATCTGCATCACAAAACTGCCC
Organism: Artemisia argyi; assembly: GCA_030686995.1. Taxonomy (NCBI): domain Eukaryota; kingdom Viridiplantae; phylum Streptophyta; class Magnoliopsida; order Asterales; family Asteraceae; genus Artemisia; species Artemisia argyi. The sequence continues at coordinate 218,372,314 of CM060708.1, forward strand.
AACTGAAAACAAGTTGTGTCCCAACCCTTCGACGTAGTAAACTCGAGTGATTAAAAAATTCTCAAACCGAAGATCTCCATAACCCTGGATAGCTGCTACATGATCATTTCCAAAGCGTACAGTTCCCATGAATTTCCAGACAAAATTGATCAGCAGCTTTAAATTCCCGGTCATGTGCTTGGAGCAACCCGAGTCGACGATCCAAAGACATATTTCGATAACCTGCCAAGAACAGAAGAGTTTGTATTTGGAAACCGTTTTGAATTTGGTTCCATAGGGTTAGGAGTAAAAGCAGAATCACACTCATAGACAGTTGCTACTTGTTTAGCTTGAGTTATTTCTAATTTGCCGTCCTTAAGAGTGAACTCTCTACCCGTCGGAATCCACATACAAAACTTAAGATAGTTCCTAGGCATTCGACTGATAGTGGTAGTCCTAAATCGTGCAACTAATCGTTCTAAAGATCTGGATCTAGCACTAGGTCTTTTTGGAACATTCTTCTGTTCAGGCGTAACATTCACATTCTTAGAAACACATTCATCATGAACATCATTAATTAAACATTTCTTGCATATTAAACAAACAGAGTCATTACATGCATTAGAAATAGTACTTTCGACATTACATTCAGATGAAACATGTCTCTTATTACAAAGCGATAAATTCCTAGGGTGTTCTTCTACTTCTTCAACTTTATTCTTGCTACTACTCTTAGATGCAAGCGAGACTCTATTGTTCCTTGTATTGCTCTTAGGCTTTAGTCTGCTGCTCCTAGAGGTGCTTTCTAATCCTGTAGAAGGTAAGGCACACACATTAGGATTTATATTGTTGTCCTTTTTAGCATCACTAGACTCTTTAGAATTATCCTTTTTGCACGCATTTGTCTTAGAAGTGGAGGCAGACGCATTAGTGGGACTAATCCTAAAAAGGCCAGGTGCTAACACTTTAGGAGTTTCGACAACCGCTTTTCCTTTATCAACAATTTTTACATTATCACTTTTCTTAGGCAAGGGTGTTGGAGTGACTAGTTTTGTCAAATCCTTTTTCTCATCGACTTTTGGAGCAAACCGTGAAATTGACATTTTTGGTTTTTGAACCGTGTTTGAAACATTTGGTTTCTCCGTAGTCGACGGTTTTGCAAACTTAGTTTCCTCACCCTTTCCTTTTTGACTTTCAAGCTGAGCCCTCAAAAGATCATTTTGCTCTTTCATGTTCTTTAAGGCACGCTCATACGACAATTTGTCATACTTGCATTCTTCCTTTTTTCGATCAAGTTGTTTAAAATATGACACATTTTCTTTTTCAAGCTTTATAAGAGCATTTTCATATTTTGAAACAATTTCAGAGGTCTCAGCTCTCAGTCTTTCATCGTCTTGAACAGAATATGTTTGTAAAATGATGGACATAATGTCAGTGGTCATAACAGCTTCGAAGAGAGAATCATTTAGGTTTTCCAAAACATTTATGTTTTCACGAGAATCATTAGCTTCGTTTACCAGGGATTTGTGGTCCTTGACAAAGTCGGCCGTTTCTTTTAAGAAAGCTTGTTCAAAATGGATTACCCTCGCACTGATGTTATTCAGTGGGATAGTAATTTCGTTTTCAAAAACTTTTTTCTGCTCAATATGAAAACTGGAATGCCAGTTGTTAATATTGATTGTAGTTTTAGAAGCAACGATGTTTTGAAGTTCTTGAATTCTCTTTTTAACGTCATCCAAAATTTCTCTAGCCTCACTTGTGTTAAAAGTGTTGTTTGAAGAAATTTGTTCCATTTTTGAAAGAGATTTGGAAACAATTACTTTCTTAGAAAACATTTTTGAGAATGGTCGTTTTATGGAAAACACAGATGGTTCTTTTTGTGGAACAAAAGTAATTCCCGAAAGTTTGTTCAATTTGTTGTAATCAATGGGTTTCAAATCCTTTTGTTTCATTTTAGAAATGCTCTCTTCGACATGTTCTATCGTTTGCACAGAATCCCGAACGACGGGAGGATCATGTTTGGTGTAAATCAAATTACCATTATACAAAACATTCTGTTCTTGCTGAGCTTTCTTGAGATTACTGGAGGTGTTGTTACCGAGAGCCACTTTATGTTTCGTATGGTAAACCGGATTAGTTTGATTTGAAATCATTTTCATTGTTTGACTTGACTGACCCTACTTAACCACCAATTCTTCTAAGTGAGCAATCATGTGTTCTGACTCTACGATTTCTGCCAAAAGTTTGTCTTCTTTCTTTGCAAAGTCCTTTTTCAGCTCGTCCCTCTCTTTTTCAAGATTGGTATAAGCTGATTTTTGTTTAGAAAGTTGGTTTTGTAAATCAGAAATTTCCGCGTTTAAAGATTTTATCTTTTTGAAAGAATTAACATCAAGTGTGTCAAACTTGAGTTGCAATTGTTTTTCTCTTGAAACGGAATTTTGATAACCAGTTTCTAATTCAGACAATCTTTTGTTATGAAATTCAAAAGCTTTAACGTTTTCTTTGTAACTCTCAAGCTCAGCGGTCAATTTAACATTCGCGGCCTTAACATCGCGATTGACCTTTTGCACATTCTCAATTTCAATACGACAATTATTCAATAATGATTCAAATAAAGCACGTGTTTCCTCATCATTCTCAGCATGCTGTGAAACGAAGCCTCTATTATGATTCACATCTGGAGTTGCTGAAGGAGTATTGCTACTACTTGGTGTGTCCAGGGATGTATCATAAATAGGTGCTTGCTTCTCAAAATGCTGTTCCTCATGAGGAGACATATCAAATATATCATTATTGTGACATGTGTTGAAATTAGATACCTCAAATGGTGCATTGGTGTCATAAACAGGAAGTGTGTCAGAATCCGTGTCATACTTAGCTTCCTGAAGATTCGCCATGAATATGCAGTTCGCATCGATATCTTCTCTATCTTCCATGTCATCCATAAGAGCCATAAAGTCATTCTCCTCTGCGTTTAACTGAAACCCTGCCTCATTCTTTTGTGCCAACAGTAATGCTTTCTGCAAATACGTTGTGTCTTTCTTGTTCGGCTTAGTAGGACAGTTCCTTGCCATATGACCTACACCCTGACAGTTAAAACACTTTACCGGATTACCCTGATTCACATTTCCCAAATTCCCAACTACTGAAGCTGCAACATTTCTATTCTGATTACCCATTGCCTGATTACCAACATTCTGACCCCTCTGATTTCCAACAAACTGACCCAACTGATTCCCTGCATACTGACCATACTGATTCATCTGATTACCTGCATACTGACCTGCATTCTGCATATTCTGATTACCCATATTAATCCCAGTAGCATATCCCTGTTGGTTCCCATAAACTCCAACCATTTGGCCTCCATTGCCCATATTGAAACTCGGCTGAGCAATCTGCTTGTTGCGAGTGTTCGATGAAATCCTTTGGTTGTTGTTAGTTGGTGTGGAATAACGTCCTTGGAATGCCTTTGTCAGAAAAGCAAACGCTTGAGTCAAGGCTGCAGTGGCTTCATCATTTTCAGTGAATTCTGGTTCTTGGAACTGTGGATATTGTTGTTGTGGAATAACATGTTGTTGTTGCTGTGGGTAGAACTGTTGTTGGTAGACCGGTGTTGGTTGTTGAATGTATGATGGTTGCATGTAGTTGTGAGTGGAAGATGATGATGGTTGTTGTGTGTTCACTGGTAGCGGTGTTGGTGTAGTAGCAATTAATGCGAGAGGATCATGATTCTTTGCCAATCTTTCTTTCCTTACTTCATTAGCCTCAGCTTGATTTTGCTTCAGAAAATCATAAAGTTGATCATAATTCACCTTATGTAAATCCTTTGTTTGATTGACAATTGTAACATAACGACCCCATTCTTCTGGAAGGTTATTGATGAATTTGATGTTTGTTGCAATTGTTCGAGGTGTCAACTTGTTTCTGATTAACTCATTCATCAAAGTGCAAAACCTTGTGTAGTATGATTCAATCTGTTCACCTTTAGTGGATGTGAAGTTCTCCCATTCAGTAAGAAGTTTGTTCTCAACGTCTTGTTGTCCAATTTCTGTTCCATGACATATCCTTCTAACACGTTCCCACATAGCATAAGCAGTTTCACAACTGTCGACCGCAGCAAAGATCTCCCTTGGTAATCCAAGTTGGATTAAATGCATTGCCATATCATCTGCGGCGATCTGCTTCTTGTCTTCCTCTGTGTAATCTGCTTCTGTTTGTTCACGCACGAATGGTTGAGTAGGAGGTGTTGTATTTGGATTGCCTTCAATTTGAACTTGTCTTGGCTGGAATGGTCCTTTTTCAATGGATTGAATCATTAATTTACCATCAGGTTTTGTTTTGATGTAACGAAGCATGCGACTTGTCCATGAGAGATATCCACCTTTTTCAAGCATAGGAGGTCGGTTTTCCGCACCGGCTGCATGAATATCTTGCTGAGATGCCATTGATGAAGTGTGGATGGATAAAGTTGATTCTTGGATCGTTCCAACGAAATAGGAGTAGAGTTTAGAGTGAGTTGATGCAAGTTTTTATGGTGAAAATTTTGACTGAAAACCTTAAAACCTCAATAACTTCTTCTCGGAGCGTTTTTAGGCCTCGAAACTTCGCCTAAATCGATAAATCATTTAGCGTGTCGTTCTCCTTTGTCTGACGGTCGTTTTGACAGCTGATTCGTCGAAAACGGAGTTACGGTTCAAAAGTTATGGCCGTTTGAAGTTCAGTCGTCAAAAATCAACCAAAAGTTCTCGAAAATGTTGTATTCTCGATAATTGACCCAAGTTCTCGATACTTTTGCAAGTTCTCGATAAATTCTCCAAGTTCTCGAAAATTTTCAAAAGTTCTCGAAAATTTTTCAAAAGTTCTCAAAATTTTTTTCAAAAGTTCTCGAAATTTTATCAAAAGTTCTCGAAAATTTTTAAAAGTTCTCGAAATTTTTTCAAAAGTTCTCGAAATTTTAGCAAAAGTTCTCGAAAATTTTTCAAAAGTTCTCGAAATTTTTTCAAAAGTTCTCGAAAAAAGTTCTCGAAATTTTATCAAAAGTTCTCGAAAATTTTCAGTTATCGAGAATTTCAAAACTTATCTAAATTGTACAATTTAGAAAGTTATCCCAAGTCGAAGTGTGTTTTCTAACTTATACAAGGAAGAAAAACACCGAGTAATCCACGGAATCGTCTGAAGATACTTGAAGAGAAGTTCTCGATAAAAGGTAACATAAATCGTATGACTTAAAGCACACCGAAATCAAGTTTTTAATCCAAGATTCTTGTACTTCTAAGCTAAAAAACACCAAAACTTGAAGAAAGTTCCAAACTTGATGATTTTTATCAAACTTTTTAAGATCTCGAAAACAAGTACAAAAACAAAGTCGAATTTTTTAAGCTAGAAATTTTCAAAAAGATTAAAACTTTCTTGTTAGGTAAGGTTTATAACACTAGTTTGTAATCAAAAAAGTGTTAAAAACCAAGAAAAAATAAGAAAAGTAGGAATTTTTCTAAAAAATTCGTGTATAAAGCTTAAAAAAACGAGACACAACAACCCCTCAACCCTCCTAAATCATTGTTAGGCGATTGATACCACTTGTAGGACCATAAATATCACAACTTTATCACACCAATAGAAGATTAGAAGAAGAAAGATGGAAAGATGGTGACTTATATGTAATTCGTATGTATAACTAGAGAGATGAAATATGAGAGCTTTTTATTAGAGAAACACACACAAATACACACACAAGCACACACCTCAAATGAGTCTTTGAGGTGTTTAAATAGTTCTTAACATAAGATGCCCTATGGGCTTTCTATGGGCTTGGGCTTGAACTTGGTTACATGATTGGATAACTAGGCTTATGAAACATAGCACATAACATATTAGCTTGCCAAGTCCAAGGCCCAATGACTAAACTATTACTAATCTTAACAAACGACACAAAGTTACAATATGAGAATGACCACCACTTCATAATACATATTTTTAATGCTAACAATATTTTAAAATACAATCTATTTTAAAAATCTTGCTAGACGTTACAAGTTTTAAAATACAATCTATTTTAAAAATCTTGCTAGACGTGGCTCCTGATACCAATTGTGGAAAACTAGAAGGGGGGTTGAATAGTTTTGCGTCTTTTTCGTTTAATAAGAATTTGCTTTTCAAAGAATTGATGGTAATTATAAAAACCTTTGAAGCTAAAGTATAGATACAAACTAATTCACATATATCATATATACACTACTTATTTAAAGTGTTGAATAGAAATTATAATTTCATATATCTCACTTAATTACAAGTTTGTACTAATATAGATATATGTGTCTTAGTAATTGTTTATACTTATATTTTACTAAAGTATAATTAATGTTTTAAATGGAACCTAGTTTGATCTTTATGTAAAATCAATATATGCACAACACACAATATTAACAATATATGAAAAGCTAGTAAGTAAGCAAGCAAATAGTGAGAGATGGAAAGATCAAACCGAGAGACAAAGGATTTATGGTGGTTCGGCTACAAGGACACCTTCCTTGCCCTACTCCACTCCCCGAGCACCGAACTCGAGAGTTTTCTTCACTAAGTCAATAACCTCCCTTATGGCGGAGAAAACCGTACACACCAAAAGCTTACACCAATTAACGACACAAAGCAAGATGTCGAGTTCTAATCGTAGCTAGAACCAATCTCACACCAAATATCACACCACTTCTTCTTCACACCTTTGCACTACTTCAATACTTCTTCACACCACAAGTATCTTCACACCTTCAAGGCACTAATGTCTTGACACCTTCAAGCCACTAATGTCTTCACACCTTTAAGGCACTAATGTCTTGACACCTTCAAGTCACTAATGTCTTCACACCTTTAAGCCACTAATGTCTTGACACCTTCAAGTCACTAATGTCTTCACACCTTTAAGCCACTAATGTCTTGACACCTTCAAGTCACTAATGTCTTCACACCTTTAAGCCACTAATGTCTTGACACCTTCAAGCCACTAATGTCTTCACACCTTCAAGCCACTAAAGTCTTCACAACTTTAATATACTAATATCTTCTAGTCTTCTTCACTTGGAACCCTCAATATCTTCACAACAAGTCCCTATTGCTACAATCTCCTATCACCAATACTATCTAACCCTTCTTCTTCACTTCAAGTTCCACTTTACACTTACAACAATTCTAGATTCTTCAACTAAATCTAGCTAACTAATACATACACCTTATTCACCAAAGAATGAAAGATTTACAAGAAAATATAAACAAGCAACTTAGATAGCCAGATGATACTAAGTTGTAATACTTCTAATAGAAGTATTCTTCTCTTTGCACTTTGAATGTTGAGGCTTGAATCACTTTGAAACAAAGATCAAAGTATATAAGATCAAAGGATTTTTAGAGAAAGGAAATGGATGTTTAGATCAGAAAGTTTCTAGTGCAAAAAGGTTAGAAAAATATGTGGAATGATCCAATATTTATAGGGCCAGAAAATACTGTTCGGGAGCGTGCCGGTCCCCTTAATTATAGGCCGGTCCCCTTAATGATTAAGGGGGCCGCCTAGTAAAATTAAGGGGGCCGCCCTCCTGAACGTTTGAAAAGTTTTTCTGGATAAAATTTGCCCTTTTTGGTTGGAAATTTGAAATCACATTTTCGTGGTTTAATAAAGCTATACCAAAAATGATTTACAAATATGTATAAAATGTTAAAAACATTTTATAAAATGTTATGTTCTTAAGACAAGATTTCCTTTGATCTTATAATGCACTAATCACTTTGTTTATTCATACTTTAAGTGATTAAATGGTGAAAGTGAGTATTTACTACTAAATACTTGTTTACGTCATAACCTTTGGTTTGATGAGTTTTCGTTTTGTGATTATCAAAACTTAGAGATATCGAAAGATATGAATAATGTTTTTAGTCAATTATTTATATCAACAATTGATTCAACAAGAAAGTCAGCATGGAAACTACAGCCTCTCAATCTTCATCGACTCATACCTCTATGACACACTAAACCAAGAAGTTGCCGATCAATCAGTGCTGCTCGGACCTTCTAACCCGCAATAGACTAGTGTGATGATACTAGTTATCTTTTGTACTACTAAACTGATTAGACTCAGTTAGTAAATGTTATGAAATCCATGTAATAGCTAGCGATAGTAGAAACGTTGTAATTACTATACTGAAAGTATCAGTTAGTAAATTTTGAAGAAGCTTGTAATAGGTTTCGATTTTGTAAATCAACCAACGTTGTATGAATAAAACTCTTGTTTTATACTATCATGTGTTATGCCTTTAAACCTCCAACGTAATGATTCTATCATTTCCCATAAAAAATCATGCTTATTTCACAACTCTCTACTCACGACGTATCTTCTATATAATAGAATCATGGCGCCAACGAAGAAGACACCACCAACAATGACTCAAGCTACTATTCGCAAACTAGTTAAAGATAGTGTAAAAGCAGCAATAGCAACTGAACGAGCAGCCATAGCTACAAAGGCCGCAACAGCCTCTAAAGCTGCTAGAACTGCTGAAACTACTAGAACTGCTAAAGCTGTTCGAATTGCTGCAACTACCATCAATACTAGAGGACCGAACCCATCCGGTCCTCCAGTAATAAATATTGATCCAGTAAGTAAGAGCTGCACATTCATGGGTTATTTAAACTACCTGTTAGGTCACCATTTAGTAAACACAAGCATAACAATGATAGAAATGAGATGAGAATGAGAATGGGATGATTATGAGAGATAGAGAATTAGAATTGCAAGAGTTTCCTTAATATTTCACATAACCAACCAAGTTTACAAATGGCCTAAGACTAGTATTTATAAGAAAGGAGCTTGGGCAACACTCCTACTCGTTCCCTTCTCATGATTCGTATGGGCTTGAGGCCCATGGACCTCATTCTTAAGCCTAGTAAACTTAATACAAAATGTAAATGATAGTAAATAATAACTAAGCAACCTAGCATTATTACAAATGACCGAGACTTCATAAAATAGTAAAACTATGATCCCAACAATCTCCCCCTAAGGGTCGGTCATCACGGTTGCTTGACGTCTTCTTCTTTGTCTTTGACTTGTGACATGTAAAACTCTAGACGTCTTTAAAAATGATTTGAATGATAATGGATGTACTTTGCTCTTTGTCTTTGTTCTTTGGTGATGATGTAGTAATTGTGTAATGAAGTATTTTGCCGTTCGTCACTCCTGCGTCTATGGTGGTTGTCCGCCATTCCAACATACTCATACATCTTTGGACTTAGACTTTCACGTACAAGATGTTCCTTTTCATGCATTGAGATCTTTGTCTTTATACTTTGTAGATTCTTCTTATTGGTGTAGAATCTTTCTTTGAACTTTGTGTTGCTAAGATCTTTGGGGAAGCTTTCTTTGACTTCAAGATGTATGTATGAGCATGTTGGAATCTACCATCATGGAAGTGAGATACCTGCGAGTAAACAGTTAGCAATAAAAACAACCGGTACTTACGGATAAGGAATTAGAGCTCATCAACAGCATATTGTGAAGACTCCTTCTAATCCTTATCCAGGCCGTTCCCATATCAGATACTCCCGAAGGAGCTTACGAGACCTACTGAGTAGCTCAATGACTGGGTGAGTCGCTGGGGATCACTCCACGACTGTAGACCGTGATGGAACCACCGCAAACACTAAGCGTAACCCTTGTGAGGTTACCGAAGTGACCTGCTGTCAGGGCTGTTTGATGTTGACCCTGGCAGGATTTCCGTTCAATCATTGAGAAATACATGAGTAATCCTCTCATAAACGTTCTCGGCAGATTGCTAAGATCTGCGAAGGACTCGATAATTTACAACTGATGCCCGTTGATGTAGAACACCAGTTGTAGAAATACTAAGTGTTCCTAAGAGATCTTTGATGTATCTCAAGGCTCTAGACTCTATAAGTGCACACCTAGGTTTCTTATGCAGAGACTGGGGTGGAGTCTCCTGCTTCAATATCAACCGTCTCTAAGAGATAGGTCGATAGGTTACGCGGGTTCCCCGTGAGAATGAAACAAATCCTTTTAAGAGAACTTGAGTGGTTAAGAAGGTTTAGTGCATTGCGTCACTGGGTCCATGACGACTTTGTCTTCAATACCGGTGTTGACTTTTGCAACAACCAGTAGCATATGTATTGAACCCGGTGTCTGCCCTAAGGTTGAACATATGGAGGGCTATTTCTTTTCACCCTTTTCTTTACTTTTCTTTTTAATTCTTCAACTCCTTCTTTCCCTTTCATTCTTTTCTCCTTTTTTCGTATCATACCTAAGGACTTCTAATTCTAACTATGGGAGATGTCCTTGGGTAGATCCCTCCGGCTCTGGCGGATCATAGGACGGTTATTCCTATCTTAATCACCTTATAACTCCGACAGTAGCCAAGAAACCTTTGATTGAAAATCTCTCAAAGTGTTTGTGTTAATCAAATATTTTGTTTAACACTTTGAGAGTTTTGTGTACACTTTTGAAGGGCTCCCCCTGCACATGTGCTCATAAGTGTTTAATAAATTTGCACATGCGGGAGGAGCAAGCACTTTTGAATTGATCCACTTTCCGTGAACAAGACCGATTCGAGACACGCTTACATCACTAGTTAAACTAGCTTGAAGTTATTACCCGGCCTGATCAAGTTCACAGAAAGTTTCTCGAGACGGTACATTTCTACTAAGACATATCCTTTTCGAGACACGCTTACGTGGCTAGTTAAAGAGATACATTGTCAACCTTTAGGTGACAACTAGCTCTAGTAACTAACTTGATGTTATTACCCGTCGAGGATAAGTCCTTTCGATATTTCTAACTTTTGATGTCTCGTCAATTCCTGGGTCAATACTGAGTCTAGCTCGCACATGATACAACTTTAAAGCTTTGACTTCGTATATTTTGATCACTTTTTCATTTTCTCCCCCTCAAAAATAGCATATAAAATGATGTTTTTGACAAAATTTTAGATTAAAATATGCCTTTTGAGTCTTACGGGGAGATTCACAAAGAACTTCTGATTTTGAGCAAAGTATTTTGTTTTGACAAGTGCTCCCCCTCAACAAGTGATTAGGTCTTATTGAGGTGAAATACTTGTCCTTTTGAGCAGAATTATGAAAATCATAAATGTTTGGTTAATTCTACTCAAAAGTAAGAAGCCTTCGCTCCTTATATTTAGGATTGAGGCACTGATGCGTACCTCAGGGTCCTTTCTTTACAAGTACGGGTTGTGCACTGTAATGCGTGCACAAGCCATTGTGAAATTCAATCAAATGAAACAATTGATATTGAAAAGTTAACCAAATGTACCAAGTTAATCTTCGTCAGGAAGTGGAGCGTCAAAGTCAGTGAACTTGGGTTCTGGTCTTTCGAAGTTTCTGACAGGAAATGATGGTCTGGCACCGATATAGCTTTCTAGTCGTCTGATCTGTTCTCGTCGAAATAACCTTTCTTTAATCTTTAAGACAAAGTTACGAACTTGTCTTCTTATGATGGATTTCCATCTAGGTTGTTCCCCCTTAGCTATCTTACGGCGATCATCATTCAACCTTTTGACAAGCCCATCACGAACAGACTTGAGTGTAACATCACAGAATTTGTGTACCTCATCGAACCTCATGAAACTTTGTAGCTTTTTGCTGTTGATGTAGGTGAAACCAAAAGGTTCTTGGTTGAGAGTGAACTGTGGTGTTTGATAGATACCCTCAAAGTAGAATTGCGGCTTTGTCAAATTGATCTTCTGTTGGTAACTTTCCACTCCAAGCTGAAGATCTTCCACTCTTTCTTGAACAATCAGTCGTTGGATGTAAAGAAGTAGTGATGCCATGAAGTTGTACTGTACATCTCTGTCAAATCCACGCATTCTTTGTTGAACCTTTTCGAGATACATGTCTTCTATGTCATTGAGATTAAGGTCAGGAAAGTCTGCTTCGGAGAATTTGTACTTCTTTTCATCTTGTCGTTTAACAACAATTTCACGCATGAATATGTAGTTAAACCGTTTCGACTGTTGAATCTCCAAGATAGCGATGATCTTAGATTTCTGCTTCACATTTTCCAAGGATTTCTCTCCTAATCTGCTGGTATAACCGAGACGACGTCGTTCTGGCCAGTGTTGAATTTCGTGTAGGGCATCTCTGTCGTAAGCTACGATGGAGTTGCTGAAAACACGAGTAGTTTCTTCAATAGCAAGAATTTCGTATCGTGCGGCTGGTACTGAGATTGTGAGTGAGGAAGCATATTTCTTCTTGGATGTCTCCTGAGTGAGCTGGATGTTACGAAGATCTTTGTTGAAGAAGAAGCTGTAAGGTATCTTTGGTTTGTCTGGAAATCCTTTCAAAGGTAATGGTTTGGTCCAATCGGTGAAGTAAGGTTTTTCATGATTCTTGGAACTGAGATCGATATTCACTTCTGGATTTAGCCAGTCAAAGTCGGCAGACATTGCACTAGCTATATTCTGCATATGATACTCGTATTCAACTTTGTTTCCAGATCTTTTCTTGAGGAATTCTTGTGCATCCCTATTGATTCTTCTGAGCTCTGCCTTTGTGAGTTTGTCGATCTGAAGATCCTTCATAATGACTTGGGTAAACTGTAGAGTGTTACCAGGAAGTGGTTCTTCTTCTTCGAGAGGAGGTTGAGCTTGGACCATTTCTGTCAGCCAATCATTCTGAGGAGTGTCATCATTGTCGAGCCATGAATGACGTATTTTCTTCTTTGATTTCTTGGACTTAGATGTAGCATCTTTGTCTTTAGCCTTGGATGGTGACGATGGTTCAGCATGAGAATCAAGAATAGGTGGAGCACAGTAATCGGTGTCAGGTTGACCCTGGTAGTCATCTGTAGGTTCCATGAATGTTTCCGCTTCTTCAGTTTGACCTTGACCAGTAGCTGAGGGTTGTTGTTGATTTCCAGGAGGAGTGGAGTCCTTTTGTGGTTGTAGAGTGGATGAAGGGCCTGTTCCAGACTTAGGTTTCTTGCCTTTAGAGTTTGGGTCAGGATCGTCATCTTTTCTTGTCCTTTTCCGGGTTCCAGCAGCATCTTTGCAGGACTCTTTGGATATGTAAGCCACTATAGCATCATACAGTGCCTTTTCTTCAGCAGTTTGTGTGGGTTTGGAGGCAATGTTGTCAAAGAGTTTGGCAAGCATGTCATTGAAGGACAGTTCAGGGACGGTTGGAGCCACAGAAGAAGGTTTTGCGGTATGAAGCGTGAATGGTGTAGTAGACAACATTTTTCTCGTAACACTTCTGATTCTGTGATCCAAGTTGTCATTGATTGGTTTGAGAAGGTTTGCTACCTCAGGAGTGATCATATCAACCAGATTTTCAGTGAGAAAATCATGAGTTGCAGTTCTGATAAATCCTGTGTAATCAGAGTATAAGAACTTGTCGATCAGCTGCTTTGACTCCTGGAAGTCCTCAACTTGTTTGGTGAGACTTGTGACCATGTTGGTGAGTTTGTTGACTTGCTCCTGAAGATCAACTGGTTGTTTCGGTTGATTGATTGAATGCTGTTTTGATGCGGTTTCAGAAGGTGTGGGAGATGAATGTTCCGGTGATGATTCGGACGATGACTCGTTGTGAGAGTTTGAAGAAGAAGCAGGAGGAGTCGGATCCTTTGGTGGAGAGTCTTGAGGAGGTGGAGGTTGTGCTGAGGAAGTCTGCTGAGAAGATGACTTAAGAAATATGTTGGTGTCGAACGCGTTCTTCTCTTCGTTTTCCTTTCTACGACGTTCCTCTGCTTCCTCTGCTTCTCGTGCAAGAAACTCTGGAGTAATGAGGTATTCATGTTCCTGATCCGTAGCTATGTTCTGTTGGCCGCCAACATTCTCCTCTACGTTAGCAGTCTCTGTCATACTGACATCTCCAGTTTTGTCAGTGTCTTTAACGGTGTTATCTGGCTGTGGGGCTGATTCTAACGTTGTGGACACAACGGGAGGATTCATGCTGCTAGTAGCTCCTTCATGTTCCGACTGATTGATAGGTGGTGGAGTTAAAGGTTGAGACATGAGTCGGCTTTCGAGAGTTGCTTTCCTTTGTTCTTTCCTGAGCTGCTTTTCTTCAGCTCGAGTGTCAACAACTATACTCTTCAGTTTGCGTTTATCGACCAAAGGTTCAACGATTGGTTCGTCTTTATCATCATTAGGCTCATTAATAGTGATCCTTTTTCTTTTCCTTGTCTCTTCTTCATAAGTTTCAAGACTTTGTTGTACGGCGATCTCTGTTGCAGGAAATCCTTCATCAGGTGCTCTGTATCTCAGTTCATAGTCTGGTTCTTCTTCTTCAGATTCCGTATCGAACTCGGATTCGGTGTCAGAAGGTGGAGGTGTAGGTTCATCACGAAGAATGTACTTTGGAGTTACTTTCTTCTTTAGCTTGGTAGCAGGTTTGGGTTTGGATGTAGGTTTAGGTATGGTTGAAGTCTTGGGTTTTGACATTGGAGCAGCCTTAGATCTAGTATGAGGTGATCCAGTGGTGCTTGTAGTACTTCCAGACTTTACACCTCCTTTGCTTCGAGTCTTTATTGTGGCTTCTTCCTGTACCCCTTTGTAAGCGTTATCATACAGCTTGTAGTTCAGACTCTTCTTAATTTTGTCATTAAGTAGGTATTCGGGAAGCCTCATTCCTTTGATCTTAGTTGAGGAAGTGGTCGTCTTAATGAATGAGGTGGTGAAGTCGTCCTCGAAGAGGTGCTTCGGCTCATTAGGATCAGCCATCCTCTTGATGAATTCTGGAGAGTTTTTGCAGAGATGTTTTATGAGAAGCTTGGTGAATCTTGTGAATGGTATCATAGTCTTCACACGTTCGGTTTGAATACTGTGGACGATATCATTCATGATAGGAACTGCAAAGTCAATAGGTGTCAGAGTCACCATTCCCCAGAATGTTTGCAAATGTTCAAGCCTTGGATGTTCATGACCACTTTTCCTTCCAGATATAGATCTTACCACCAACAAACAGAATGTTCTCCAAGGCTGAGGGATATTCTTGGCATTAAATTGGGAAAGCTTGACTAGCGGTACATCATCATCAACCTCATATCCTAATTCAATGAAGAAGTCAAGAAGATCCAGGTCAGGTAGTATAGGAGCAAATTCGTTGTCAGTTTGTGGCATGAGAAGGGCTGTTCGAAGAACGTCATGATCTACAGTGTATTCTTGGCTATCCAATGTAACAGTGAAAGACTCATCATCCAAGTTAGCCTGAGCAGTAAGCCAGAACTGATGAAGGTAGAACAGCGGAACTGAAGTAGAACAGGTGAGCAGAGGTTTGCATGGATGTGCAAGTAGGATATCTTTCACAATCATGCACGATTTCTCTGTGATTTTCAATTTGTTGAAATCAACTCGGGGATTGTTATTGCCAATCGTGACATTGTAGTTTTCGGGAGTGATGTCATCCATGGTGAGTAATGAAAGAACTTGTTCAGGGACATTCTCGTTGTGTTCAGCCATGTTAATCTGAAAAGTATAGTCATAAACCAAACATCCAAATTTGTTACTTGTTAGCACAGTTTTGAGTTTGGTTATAGATCACTACTTAAGACAATTAAGCACAAATGTGTCATTTTGTTATGAGTGAAGTGTCACATAATGCATACTTGAAGAATCATAGTACATTTAGAATCACGAAATCGACTATACAATGCAATGTCTCGCAAATAATCACGATTGATATACACAATTCATAGTTACTTCACATTACTCAACAAGAATGAATCACAACAAGGTTACATGTATATGACAAGGCCTAAACAAGATTTCGAGAAATTATACAAAACCCATTTATCGCAAACTTGTATAGAGAGAAGATTTCGAAAACATAAAGAACCCTTTTATCGCAAACTTGTATTGAGAGAAGATTTCGAAAAAATATTACAAAGATTTTTATCGAGAAAGTTAATTATCGAGAAAAATCCTTGTCTGTAAACTTTATCGAGATCTTTTCTTTTTCCAAGGATTGCGAAAGTTTTATATTTTCGAAAAACATCAATTTACGATAAAATTTATCGAGAACCTGGTGATTTCGAAATATATAGTTCAAAGAGTAATTTCGAAAAAATAATTTCGAAAAAACTGAAGTCGAACAACATTTATCGAAATCATGAGTTTCTCGATAAGTTCATCATAGATTGCGAAAAAACTTGAGTTTCTCGAAAAAAATTCTTATAGAAGAATCATTCGATTTTGAAGTTAACCGTACGTTTCTTTTGCGAATAGCTTTTCCAATGATTCAGGCCTGTCACCAAGATTGATAAACACCACTTAGATATAATCAATAGACACGTTAAACTAAGATCTCGATAATTTTCAAGATCAATTTTCTCGAAAATATATCAAGTTTGAGACAAATGAGAATGAATGGTTCTAGCATGTCACAAATATGAGTATGAGACACGTTATAACAGCATACAACACATTTGACTCATGTAGATCGAAGTTATCAAGGAGCGTGGCATACTAACTTATCGAGAACCAAGTATCAATGGCGTAGTTCAATAACAACAATACTAACATGCATACTTGAGACCTTAGAAACATATCCCACCAATAAAATAAAGCAAACAAACACAGAATCTCACTATCACAAATCGACCCAAAATTTAGATTTCTAAATAGAAGTAATCATGATGGAATGCGTGTAAAAATGATATGGATATGTTAGAAACAAGCCTAATAACGAAACCCTATCAAGAATTACACACCTAAACATGATTAAAGCAATTTTCGAAATCTCAAACCCTAGTTCTCGAAATCAAAAAGTCATGAGATCGAACCGTTGGATTATCAATTAAACAAGATCCTATATATGTAATACCCTAGTGATTAGTTAGGAACTTACAAATTTATGATCACAAGCTTGGATGACTCGTTTGAATTAGGGCCGTAGGTTTTAAGAGGGGTTTAAGGGGTTTTTGTAAAAAGTGAGGTTTGTGAAACACCGGTTTGTTTGTTTTATTATTTTTGAACTTTTGAGCTTAGTCACTTTAGGTCCCTTAACTTTTAGATATACCTACTTGAGTCCTAATGTTAAATGGTAAACATGTGTAACATCAAGATATACATCCGTTAACCTAACTTATGAAGACCTTATTACGGGATGAGACAAAGTGATGTATAAAGAACGACCACACACTCCGAAGTACCGTAAAATACGAAAAAAACATGCAAGTATACCAATTAAAATTGGTAAAAAATTTAAGCGTGACTCCCCCTCAACACTTGTAAAATTTTAACAAAGTGTTGAAGTGAAGCGATATACTTGCATTTTTTTTTTTTAAGAAAAAAAAATGAAAAATCTTTTTGTGTTTTGATTTGTTTATATATAAAAAAATATTATACAAAGATAGTTTTGATGTTTGACGATCAATTGTGTTTTAAAAACTTTTCCAGATCTTCTGGAGTCAAACATCGCATACCAATTTGGTGAACTAGACTAGCAAACCTTGATGGTGCTAAAGATTTGGTAAGTAAGTCCGCCAATTGGTACTCAGTTCCAACAAAATAAAGTTCAACGGTACCCTTTTCCATATGCTCTTTGATGAAGTGATATTGGAGATCGATGTGTTTGGATTTGCAATGATGTACTGTGTTGCAGGAGATAGCAATTGCACTTTTGGAATCACAGTAGATGGGAATCTTGTTGAATAGGTGATGAGGCGAAAAATGATCCGTTTTTAGGGGGTCATTTAAGCCCGAATCCGAATTTATTTGATCAGATATTGCCTTAAATCGTTCCTTTTGTGATTTTAGGTGTTTGGAGAGTGAATTCTGGAAAAGAAGCCATTTTGGACGTTTTTGGAGCATAAAAGTGAAGAAAACGGCAAAGTACCAAATTTCCATGCTGAAGATACAAGGTGACGGCGTCAAAAGTAATATCTTGACGGCGTCAGACATGAAGATTAAAATACCGAAGGTGGTGACGGCGTCAAACGCCTTCATGACGGCGTCAAAGTGGCAAGAATAAAATACCGTGGTCGGTGACGGCGTCACATAGGCCGTCATAAGTAGATCAAGGCCGTCCGAGGAAGTATATGGCGGCGAGGTGACGGCGTCACATGTAACTCTTGACGCCGTCAGCCTACTTTTCCTATATATAGTTTTCTAGTTTTTTCATTAAGAGGAGAAAAAAGTTTTGGTGAAACCCTAAATACGATTTTGGTGTATCTTTTACAGGTTTTTCAAGGGTTCCAAACCCTTGAGACCTTGCATTGTAATTGAGATAAGTGTTCTTCCAATTCAATCAATATGTCTATGTGTTAGTTGTTTATATCTTGTTCTTGTCTCAATTCTACTATGCTAGGCTAGATCTCTTTTGTGTTTGCTTAGATCTAATGAAACCTAGATGTTGATTATGTGTTGATTACTTGTCTATTCTTGTTTTGGATGAATGATATTATATGTTAGGCTTAAGAAAAATGGCAGATCTCCAAATGGTAACATGCTTGAACGTCTTAAGAAACATGAACCGAGGCGTACTAGGTCTTTATTGGTTGTATTTAATGCATGAGCCACTGTTTACAATCCCTATAGTTGTGCTGGGTCATGGTGTAGGAGGAGATAAGAGCTCATAGAGTTGGGGAGTTATGTATGCCACCCCACGAATGGTATTAAGGAATACAATCCGTCATCCATACAAGTGTAACAAGTAATTAACGTGTAAAAGATATCTAGGGAGTAGTGAAGTCTAAGTAAACACAATTTCTCCAACCACTGCTCACAACCTTAGTATAATTTAGTTTAATTTCATTTTTAGTATTTTATTTTAATTATATAATAGATTTGGGTTAGTTGAATAGCAACTAATTCCGCCCACTCTTCCAAAACCCGAGATTTTATTTGCTTTCATAAAAATTTAAAAATACAAAAATAATCATCCCTCACCTTTAGAACTATTAATTAGGTTTTCTAATCCTAGCGACACTATTCCTAAGCTGAACGATCAATCCCCCGGTACTTGTCACTATACTATACTACAACGATCAGGTACACTGCCTGGTGGGGGTTGTAAGCTTCTCTAGATCCCTCGAGAGGTAAAGCAAGGTGCGATTCCCACGCATCAAGTTTTTGGCGCCGTTGCCGGGGAATAGTTATTGTCTAGGTTAGGATTTCTTTTTATTAGGTCTACTTGCTAGATTCATTTCTAGTAAGATTTTTATTTTTATTTTTAGGTCTTCTTTAGTCTATCTTATTTCTTCGTGCCTTTGTTCGTAACTCCTCACCGTCCACCATCATGGCAACCAACGAATTCTCCAACCTTAGGATCACTAGGAGTCGTAGCACCACTAAAGACCTTGTCTTGCCTTATGCGGAACCCGAAAGAGAAATGTGTAGGTTAAGACGAACTCACTCAACACCTGAACCATCCAGCATTGCTATCGACTTTGATGCACCTCTCTCTGAAGAAAATTCAGAAAATCACATCACAACCCCTAGCTTCCACAACGAGACGAATACCCCTATAATACCTCCTCCTAAGCGTCTCAGGGACTATTCTTCCCCAACTCCTCGTGGGTTTTCCAATGCCATTGTTTACCCAAACGAACACACCAACGAGGTCTTGCATGTAAATGATGTTTGGCTTGTCAAAAGTGTGTGTAAGTTCCACGGACTTGATGAGGAAAATCCAATACAACACATCAAGGACTTCCTAAAAATAGTGGACACCATCCATACGGATGGGGCTACTAGAAACACATCCCGACTGCGATTTTTCCCCTTCACCTTATACGAAAAAGCCCAAGAATGGTATAACAAACTCCCTTCCGAGTCTATTTTCACATGGGAGCAACTCATATCCAAGTTCTATGAGAAGTTCTTTCCACCTGGAAAAACCTCAGCATTTAGGGATAGGATCCTTCGTTTCCGAAAGGGGAAGGATGAACCCTTCCATAAAGCGTGGACTAGATTCAAAGATTTAATAAGACAAGTTCCACATCATGGCATTGAACTTTGGCTCTTGGTCCAAATCTTTTACGAAAATATCTCCTCTAATGACCGGAACGGAATCAACCAATCTAGGAAAGGAAGATTGGCCAATCTTAGTGCCGAGGAAGGATGGGACAGGATTGAAGAATATGCCCAAGACCAGGATGACACTTGGGATGAACCTGAGTCGACTATCGGCATTTCTGAAACCACCTCGGATCGATTAAACAAAGTTCACAAAAGAATGGATTGCCTAGTTGGATCGCAACCACCTAAAATGCTGTCGAATCCTTACTTGATCTGCGATTACTGTGGAGGTCCGCATGAGGTGGAGGAATGCGGAGGAGCAGCCACAACTGAACATGCGTGCTTGTCTGGAGGAGACATTTATGCTGATCCCTCCCTTTTGCCTTTCTACCAAAATGACGATTACACCCTTTGGGGAAATCTGGTGAGGAAAAGAGAAGGGGAAGGAGGCCTTGAATTCAAGATTAGGAGCAATTTCGAAGATGACCTTGGTCACTTCACTCAAGAAAAAGACCTGCAAATGAAAGGACTTAATGAGCTTTTCGACGAACAGCAGGAGGATGTCGAAGAATTTTTCAACAAGCTTAACTCAGCCTTAGATAACCTCCAATCGCCATTAGAAAGAAGAAAAGACCCCATGCTAGTGATAACCACACGGGCCGGAACGACAACCAAGGACCCTCCTTACCCAAACTCGTCCCCCGTCACTCTCTATTCAGACAAACCTGGGGAGGAGGAACAGGATGTCGGCATTGGCACCCCAGACCAACCACCCGTGACAACCCCCTCCCCATCAGCCCTTCCTAACCCACCTGTGAGAATTCCATACCCATCCCGACTAAGGAACCAGAAAACTGAGAATGATAACAAGAGGTTCTTGTCATACCTAAAAGACTCAGTTGTCACCATACCTCTCCTGGATGCTTGCTATCACATGCCAAAGTATAGCACATACTTCAAAAAGCTGCTCGCTAACAGGAAGAAGCTAGAGGGTTTTGTAACCCTGGGGGAAGAATGCTCAGTGGTGACCCATCGAGGGCTACCAAAGAAGGTAGACGATCCGGGCAGCTTCACCTTGCCTTGCTCCATAGGACCTCTATCAATCAAGAATGCTCTTGCCGATTTGGGAGCAAGTATCAATCTCATGCCTCAATCTATGTTCTGTAAACTAGGATATTCCGGATTGAAGCCTACCCGTATGAACATCCAACTAGCCGATAGATCAGTCAAGTACCCCGAGGGGATATGCGAGAACGTGCTAGTCAAAGTTGGGAAATTCAAATTCCCGGTCGACTTCGTAATCCTGGATATGGAGGAGGACGACGTGGTACCTATCATTTTAGGTAGACCATTTCTTGCTACCGCTCGTGCAGTCATCGACGTCTACGATGGCAAATTGACCTTACGAGTAGGAGACGATAGCACAACCTTCGACATTAAGGATTCTATGGACCTCTCCCTCGAAGCATCCAACCGGCTCTACTTTATCGGGGAAGTAGATGAGCTCACAGATGTCATTGATGATTGCATCGATGAACAAATAGATGAAGGCTGGCTACGGGACGAGAGTTTTCTGCCTTTGCTAGAGGTGGAAAAGACGGAGGATGTTAATGCAGTCTCCTTCTACCCCAGACAAGAGGCAACGGAACATCTCGAGCTCCGAAAGCCCGAGAACAAGCTCAAACCTTCTATTATCGAGCCCCCTGACGTTGATCTTAAAGAGCTCCCTAATCATTTGGAGTATGCCTTTCTTCAGGGAGAAAACCAACTCCCGGTAATCATAAACTCTTCCTTGAAAAAGGAACAAAAAGTTAAACTCTTAGAGGTCCTGAAGAAATACAAGGGGGTACTCGCATGGAGTGTGGCCGACATTAAGGGGATTGATTCAACTTTTTGCACACATAAGATTCTTATGGAGGAAGATTATAAACCTACGGTGCAACCCCAGAGGCGAGTGAACCCTAACATTAAGGAAGTAGTGAAGAAAGACGTTATTAAACTTTTGGATGCAGGACTGATTTACCCAATCTCGGATAGCCCATGGATCAGTCCTGTGCAGGTTGTACCTAAAAAGGGTGGAATGACTGTAGTAAAAAATGACAAGGGTGAGATGGTGCCCCAGAGAACTGTCACTGGATGGCGGGTATGCATTGACTATCGAAAGCTCAACGATGCCACGAGGAAAGATCACTTTCCCTTACCATTCATTGATCAGATGTTAGAGAGATTATCTGGACACGAGTACTATTGCTTCTTGGATGGATTCTCTGGATATTTTCAAATCCCCATAGCACCCGAGGACCAAGAAAAGACCACGTTTACTTGTCCCTATGGAACATTTGCCTACAAAAGGATGCCTTTTGGGCTATGTAATGCCCCCGCCACTTTCCAACGTTGCATGACCGCAATCTTTCACGAACTCATGGAAGACAGCATGGAAGTATTCATGGATGACTTTTCAGTCTTCGGAAACTACTTCGACCGCTGTCTTGCTAATTTAGAAAAGATGCTTAAACGTTGTAAGGAAACCAACTTGGTGTTGAACTGAGCAAAGTGTCATTTCATGGTAAAAGAAGGGATTGTGTTGGGGCATAAGATTTCAGGGAACGGGATAGAGGTGGACCAAGCTAAGGTTGAAGCTATATCTAAGTTACCATACCCCACGACTGTTAAGGCAATACGCAGCTTTTTGGGGCACGCCGGATTTTATCGGAGATTCATCAAAGATTTCTCCAAAATTGCCCGGCCAATGACTCAATTGCTTGTGAAGGATGCTCCGTTCGATTTTTCCCAAGAATGCAAAGATGCTTTCGATCTCCTAAAAAGGGAACTCACTCAAGCTCCAATCATGATCACACCCAACTGGGAGTTACCATTTGAAATAATGTGTGACGCTAGCGACTTCGCTGTCGGGGCTGTATTAGGTCAGCGACGTGACAAGCTTTTCCAACCTATTTATTACACTAGCAAAACCATGAATCCCGCCCAAGAGAACTACTCCACCACCGAAAAAGAATTATTAGCCGTAGTGTTTGCATTCGACAAATTCTGACAATATCTTGTCCTTTCAAAGACAGTCGTCTTCACTGACCACTCGGCTCTTAGATATCTGTTTGCGAAACAGGACGCCAAACCACGACTAATTCGGTGGATCTTGTTGCTACAAGAATTTGATGTTGAGATTCGCGATAAGAGGGGGGCAGAGAATCTAGCCGCCGATCATCTATCTCGTCTTGAAAACCCCCTGGATAAACACGATACAAGTGAGATTAAGGATTCGTTTCCTGACGAACAACTGATGTCTATCCTTGATTCGGAACCATGGTACGCCGACTTTGCCAATTACTTCGCAAGTAGATGTAGACTTGTTCCTGAACACCTAACTAAATACGAGAGGAAGAGGTTCTTTTCCCAGCTAAAATATTACTTCTGGGATGAACCATTTTTATTCCGAAGGTGTCCTGACCACATTATAAGGCGTTGTGTTTCGGAGAATGAGGCTGTAAAAATCATGAGGGAGTGTCACTCCGGTCCCTCTGGAGGGCATCATGGGATAAACGTTACTGCCCGAAAGATTCTCGATGCAGGATTCTATTGGCCCACAATTTTCCGTGATGTAAAAGATATGGTACAAGCGTGTGATGCATGTCAACAGGCTGGAAATATATCAAATAGGGATGAGGCACCTCAGAACTTTATACAAGTTTGTGAGGTATTCGATGTTTGGGGGATTGACTTTATGGGACCCTTTCCGTCCTCAGGGGGAAACGAGTACATCCTAGTCGCCATTGACTATGTTTCAAAATGGGTTGAAGCACAAGCCCTTAGGACTAATGATGCTAGAGTGGTCATTCATTTCCTGAAAAAGCTTTTCGCAAGATTCGGGATTCCGAAAGCTCTCATCAGGGATAGGGGACACATTTTTGCAACGCACAAATGGAAAAGGTCATGAAGAGGTATGGAGTACCCCATCGATTCTCCACCGCCTATCATCCACAGACCAATGGCCAAGTCGAAAACACCAACAGAGCTATTAAAAGAATACTTGAAAAAACGGTTAGTCAAAACAGAAAGGACTGGTCATTCAAACTCGACGAAGCCTTATGGGCATTCCGAACTGCCTACAAAACACCTATTGGAACGACCCCATTCCGCATGGTGTATGGTAAGGCATGTCACTTACCGGTAGAATTAGAACACAAGGCTTATTGGGCGCTTAAGGCATGCAACTTAGATTACACAACTGCTGGGAATAATAGGTTTTTGCAATTACACGAGCTTGATGAGCTTAGACTAGAAGCCTATGAATCCTCCATCACATATAAAGAGAGAGCTAAAAGATGGCATGATCAAAGAATTAAGAAACCCAAAGAATTTTCAGAAGGAGACAAGGTCCTATTATACAATTCTCGGTTGAGATTATTTCCGGGAAAACTTAAGTCTAGATGGTATGGGCCGTTCACGGTAAAGAATTCTTCTAAATTTGGAGCAGTAGTGTTAATTGATGATGAGGGTAGGGAATTCACAGTTAACATACAACGTGTAAAACATTACCAAGAGAATAACAATGAAATGATTAATGAGGAGGATGTAATGTTTGATGATGAAGTCACGTAGTAACCCATGACTTTGAGTCTAGCTACAAGACTCGTAAATAAAGAAAAGCGCTTCTTGGGAGGCAACCCATGTTTTGTGTGATTTTATTTGTTTGATTGTTATTTGTTTCCGTATGCATGTTTTATTTTTATTGTTGGTTAATCATGTTTCTCAACTAAAATGTGGAAATACTTTATTATGTTGTTTGGCCTAGTCTTAACTTCAACCTAAAGGTATTTTTGCAAAAGATAAGTGTAAGGGGAAACCCCAAATATGTTTTTAAGAAACAAACCGATCATGATTCTCCACAATATTTAATGAACATGTATATTCGTATTTGTTAGAGTCAAATGCTTGTATTGAGTCATAATGAAGTTTTGCAGGATTTTCCAGGAAGTAGGACAAAGTTTTTCCCGAAATTTTCTGGAAACTTAACATAAGAATTTCTGCAGGTCCATTCTGACGGCGTCAGAGTTTTGCTCTTGACGGCGTCAGTAGTTAAAATCTGGAAATTTTACCGGTTTTGTTTTTCTAACGGAGTCTTATGGTTTTTGTGAATCATTAAGTTTTATAATCTCCAGGAAATCTGCAAACTTCATTCCACAAGCATTATATCTTACTTTGCTTTCTAGGATTTAGTAACTTATATAGGATGCCGCCGATTTTACGCGAGGTTGCCTTGTCTATTGTTGTCAGGATTTACAGGTTATTTATGACAAGAAGATGATTTATATTCTGGAAGGGAAGCTTTGATTGTTCGTTTTCTTGGAGGAAGATTTAACCTGGCCAACCTATAATCCATACCGAGCGAATCAGGGGAGTATTTGATTTCATTCTCTTGACCTCTTAACTTTTACATTCTTTACTTAAACATTGGGGACAATATTCATCCTAAGTGTAAGGGGAGGGTAAAAAGATGATACCTTACATATGCACTTTCGCTTGAGTTTGTTTTGTTTGATAGTAGATGTGTAATAAAACTATGAGAAATACTTGTTAGTGTAATTTTAGCGCCAAATTTAAAATTTTTTACAACATTTAGGAGTGAAACTTTAGCCATAGCAAGCGTCTCATGGATAGGAGATTGTATGACTAGCACATAACCGTATATTCAGAAAAATTTTCCACCCAAAAATGTGAGGTTCGCCTTTAGATTTGATAGGAAAAGCATTTACTATTAGTGCTTATGAGTGTACCGGTAGCATTTAGATTCTAGAACTTGCGTTAGTGATGCATCCCGAGACCGCGAGTGAGACTACATTCGTGTGGTAGGATTTACTACATGATAAGAGGCATTAGGATCACCCTTGTGTTAAAACCGTATTATAATTACTTGACCATTTAAGTCATATTACTTGGCTAGTTAAGTCAACTAATTTTTCCCACACCCTTTGCGTGTAGTCATTTTTAGTACACGATACCCCTAGTACACCCCTCCGAGCCTATCTTTTCGTTTCTAACTTTAAGCATCTTACTTAAAGGAAGAATTTGTTACACCCCACTTAAATATACACCCAAATCGCCTTAGCCTTCCGTGTATGCGCTCATTTTTAGTGCATTATTGTTATTTGTTAAACCCTAAGTTAACTTTCTAATTGATTACATGGTTGCTAAGTCGAGTCATATCATTGTACATATTGTTTTGGGACTATTGGGACTCATGGGTAAGTACTTATTTTATGGAGTAATGGGGAAGAACATAATATATTACCCCCATATGTACGTTAATCTTAAAAGTGCTCCAAGTGTTTTGATTTTCTTAATTCGAGTCATTAGATTAGTTAATTGTAAAGTATGTAAAGATTCAAGTGTAAGGGGAACGTTTATAACCCTATGATGTATTATTTTGGATGGTAGGGTAAGAGTGTATGAAAAAAAAAAAAAAAAAAAAAAAAAAAAAAAAAAAAACATACGGACTACCATCCCGTGTTTATTCTATGTTTATTTTATGTTTTTGTTATTTTTCATTTATTAGCTTAAGTCGAGTCTAGTCTTGGCTTAGCAACGCCATCTTGTACATGTAATTAACCAAGTTTGTTAACTCGCCACCAGTAAAATTTCCTTTATCCAACAAAACCGTGTAATTCATATCCCTATACCTAACGTTACAACCCTTTAAAAGACCTCTTTGATAGTTTATCCTAGGTGCTTACGCCATGTGGTGGAGGTTTGATCCTTTCCCAAGCCTATGGTAATCTATTTTGCTATGACAGGTAGTGAGAGATATCTTCCATTTCCATAATGTTATATTACTTTATTACACCCGAGAGATGTGAGTATCTAAACACTATTTGTGAGGTGCTTGTGTATGACCTCCGTGCTTGTCTATTGGTCTTTAGTGGAACGATTATTTGTTGTAATTACTTTTATATTAGTGTTAAATGACCCCTAACTTGTCTTTCGAGTAGAATAAAAGCGCATTTGCTTGAGGACAAGCAAATCTCAAGTGTAAGGGTATATGATGAGGCGAAAAATGATCCGTTTTTAGGGGGTCATTTAAGCCCGAATCCGAATTTATTTGATCAAATATTTCCCTAAATCGTTCCTTTTGTGATTTTAGGTGTTTGGAGAGTGAATTCTGGAAAAGAAGCCATTTTGGACGTTTTTGGAGCATAAAAGTGAAGAAAACGGCAAAGTACCAAATTTCCATGCTGAAGATACAAGGTGACGACGTCAAGAGTAATATCTTGACGGCGTCAGACAAGAAGATTAAAATACCGAAGGTGGTGACGGCGTCAAACGCCTTCATGACGGCGTCAAAGTGGCAAGAATAAAATACCGTGGTCGGTGACGGCGTCACATAGGTCGTCATAAGTAGATCAAGGCCGTCCGAGGAAGTATATGGTGGCGAGGTGACGGCGTCACATGTAACTCTTGACGCCGTCAGCCTACTTTTCCTATATATAGTTTTCTAGTTTTTTCATTAAGAGGAGAAAAAAGTTTTGGTGAAACCCTAAAGACGATTTTGGTGTATCTTTTACAGGTTTTTCAAGGGTTCCAAACCCTTGAGACCTTGCATTGTAATTGAGATAAGTGTTCTTCCAATTCAATCAATATGTCTATGTGTTGGTTGTTTATATCTTGTTCTTGTCTCAATTCTACTATGCTAGGCTAGATCTCTTTTGTGTTTGCTTAGATCTAATGAAACCTAGATGTTGATTATGTGTTGATTACTTGTCTATTCTTGTTTTGGATGAATGATATTATATGTTAGGCTTAAGAAAACTGGCAGATCTCCAAATGGTAACATGCTTGAACGTCTTAAGAAACATGAACCGAGGCGTACTAGGTCTTTATTGGTTGTATTTAATGCATGAGCCACTATTTACAATCCCTATAGTTGTGCTGGGTCATGGTGTAGGAGGAGATAAGAGCTCATAGAGTTGGGGAGTTATGTATGCCACCCCACGAATGGTATTAAGGAATACAATCCGTCATCCATACAAGTGTAACAAGTAATTAACGTGTAAAAGATATCTAGGGAGTAGTGAAGTCTAAGTAAACACAATTTCTCCAACCACTGCTCACAACCCTAGTATAAGTTAGTTTAATTTCATTTTTAGTATTTTATTTTAATTATATAATAGATTTGGGTTAGTTGAATAGCAACTAATTCCGCCCACTCTTCCAAAACCCGAGATTTTACTTGCTTTCATAAAAATATAAAAATACAAAAATAATCATCTCTCACCTTTAGAACTATTAATTAGGTTTTCTAATCCTAGCGACACTATTCCTAAGCTGAACGATCAATCCCCCGGTACTTGTCACTATACTATACTACAACGATCAGGTACACTGCCTGGTGGGGGTTGTAAGCTTCTCGAGATCTCTCGAGAGGTAAAGCAAGGTGCGATTCCCACGCATCAATAGGTAGCCATAATCCTTAAGTTGTGATCTCATCCAAATGACTTGAGCACAACAGGCAGACATGGCTACATATTCAGATTCTGTTGACGACAGTGATGTGCAGTCCTGCTTCTTTGATTGCCATGACACAAGTTTGTCTCCGAGAAATTGTAATCCACCAGATGTACTTTTGCGTGTGTCTAAACATCCTGCATGGTCAGCATCTGAAAAAGCAATTAGTTCAAAACCAGAATCCTTCGGATACCAGATTCCCAAGTTAATGGTTCCCTTTATGTATCGAAGGATTCGTTTGACCTCACTGAGGTGTTTTTCAGTTGGTTTGGACTGATAGCGAGAACACATGTAGACAACAAATACTATATCAGGTCTACTAGCTGTGAGATACATGAGGGACCCAATCATACTTCGGTATTTGGTAGGGTCAACTGGAGTCCCATGTAAATCTGCATCTAGTTTTGTGGTATAGCCCATTGATGTATTATAAGTATCACAAGACATCATTCCATGTTTCTTTAAAATTTCAAGGGCATATTTGGACTGATTTATAAAAATTCCACGGGGTGATTGATGAACTTGTAGTCCTAGAAAGAACGAAAGTTCACCCATCATGGACATTTCAAAATTATCTTTCATTAATTTTGCAAAATCATTAGAGTAACTTCTTTTTGTTGAAGCAAAAATGATGTCATCGACATATATTTGAACAACAAGTAAGTCCTCCCCGTAGGTTTTTGTAAATAGTATTGGATCCACCGATCCTTTAGAAAATTTATTGGCCAATAAGAAAGTAGACAGTTTGTCATACCACGCCCATGGGGCTTGCTTAAGTCCGTAGAGTGCCTTTTTGAGTCGGTAAACGTGATTAGGACGCTCAGGATCAACAAAGCCTTTAGGTTGGCTAACATAAACTTCTTCACGGAGTTCTCCATTAAGAAATGCTGTTTTCACATCCATTTGGTAAACCATCATGTTCCTGTGTGCAGCATAGGCCAAAAAGATTCGAACAGCTTCATGTCTAGCCATTGGAGCAAAGGATTCAGCGAAGTCAAGTCCTTCAAGTTGGGAGTATCCTTTCGCTACCAGACGTGATTTGTTGCGTATGACAGTCCCTTCGGCATCAAGCTTATTTTTCCAGATCCATTTTAACCCAATGACAAAGACTCCGTCAGGTCTTTCAACTAATTCCCAGACTTCTAATCGTATGAATTGCTGAAATTCCTCTTGCATCGATTCAATCCAGTTGTCATAAGTCATTGCTTCTTTAATGTTCTTAGGTTCTTCGTGACAAACTGTGAGTGCATAGATACAAGTTTCTCCATCAGTGTGAAGTCGTTGTCTTGTCATTACCGGTGCATCTGGATGGCCAATAATATGAACTAGTGGATGGTCTCGAGTCCATTTGTGTGTTGAAGGGTGTAGTTGATAAGTATCTCGCATGTTAGCAGGATCCAAATTGCGTGTTGATGACTCAGCTATATCAGGAACTGTAGGAGCTGGTGCAAACGGATTAAAGAACGCATCAGGATCATGCTCTGCGGGTTGTGGAACTGATAGTGGTGTTGGATCTTCAGCTGGATGGTGGGAGTTAGAACCAGTTTGTTCTGCTATAGATGGTGATACAATTGGAGGACCGTCTCTCTCAACACTTGTAGTAATTTGTTGAGGTGAGTCTGGTACTGGAATGTTTTCAGGTTGAGCAGCGGAATTAGGTGAGACCTCAGTAGGACGGTATTCAATTGTGTCATCAAATAGTGGAGCAAACAAAGTTTCTAATTCTTTGCGGTTGAGTGGCAATGGTTCAGCTGAAGATGCCGGAGAGTTAAGACGGTTGAATTCGGGTCCTAAGCTGTGTTGCTCAGAAGCCATTTGTGTGAGTTCATCGAAATTAGCGTGAATGGTTTCTTGAATTTCTCTTGTACGACGATTCCATATCCGAAAACCTTTGGAATTTTCACAGTATCCAACGAACACTCCAATGTCAGCCTTTGCTTTAAGTTTACCTAAATCATCACGATCATTTTTCGGATAATAAAGTGCTCCAAATACATGAAAGTAATCGATGTTCGGTTTCCTTTTGTGAACAATTTGATATGGTGTTTTGCGATGGCGTTTTGTGATCATGCAACGGTTTTGAGTATAACATGCGGTTGAAACAGCTTCTGCCCACAAGTAATCTGGTAATTGAGCATTAATCAACATAGTTCTAGCAGCTTCCACTAACGTCCTGTTGCGTCGTTCAACAACTCCATTCTGTTCTGGGCTTCTAGGAATAGATGTTTGATGTTCAATTCCCACTTTCTCATAATACGACCGAAGTGTCTGATTCTTGAATTCAGTTCCATTGTCAGTTCTGACTATTCGTACCGTGTTGCGTAACTGAACTTGAATTTTAGTGAGAAAGGTGATGATCATTGAAGGAGCCTGATCTTTACTTCGTAAGAAATAAACCCAAGTCCATCTGGACAAGTCATCTACAGTTACTAGTATGTAGCGTTTACCGTTGATACTTTGAACACGCATCGGTCCACATAAATCCATATGAAGCAATTGTAAAACATGATTCGTACTTTGCTCAGGTTTTGAAGGAAAATGAGCCCGAGTACTTTTTCCTTGTTCACAGGCTGGACATAAGTGATCTTTAGTAAAACGGAATCTTGGAAATCCATCAACAAGTTTATAACGAGCAAGGTCAGTCATGGTTTTGAAATTCAAGTGCGAAAGACGTTTGTGCCATAACCAAGATTTAGTTGATTCTGCTTTGGAGAGAAGATATATCGGAGATGTTGCAATCATATCTGACATTGATATTGTATAAAGATTGGAGCCACGTGAGCCAGACATTAGATCGTTTCCTTGTAAGTCACGAACAAAGCAGGTTTTCTCACGAAATGCAACTTCTAGATCCCCATCACAGAATTGATCAACAGAGAAAAGGTTGTGTCCAAGGCCTTCCACATAGTAAACACGACTGATTTCAATGTTCTCGCTGATGTAGTCACCATATCCCATGATTAAAGCGTAATGATCATTCCCGAATCTGACAGTACCAATAAACTTTGAGACAAAGTTGTGTAACAATTTGAGATTGCCTGTCATATGTCGGGTGCATCCGCTATCAACAATCCAGAGAACAATCTGTACCACCTGCATCACCAAAAGAAGACACGGATGGAACAGAAGTAAGGGTGGAACCCAAAGACAGTGCGGGTTCCTGTTGGTTAGAATCACATGTATTCAACAGTTTAGGAATCCATTTAAAGTTTGGTTTGTATTGTAACCAACGTTGCCAGTTCCAACTAGTTTTTGCTTTCTTAATGTTAAATGCACTAGTCGTTGGCTCATTCCTAGATTTGTTCTCGGCACCTATGGGGGTAACTGCAACTTCATTAGAAACCGTAGAAGACGGCTTTCCTAAGTTAGACTTAGAGGCAGTAGTGGGCCTAGAAGGAATGCGTGTCCTACGTTTCTTATGACGATTGAGAAGAGAATTAGCTATACATTTTGTATGATCACCAGATGATACGCTTTTACGACAAAACACACAAGATGCATTAATATTCAAAACATTTAAAGGTTCATCATTCGTTACATTTAGATTTTGATTACAACTTGCCAGATTAGAATCTAAATCTGATGCAACATGATTTTTATTCAAATTCCTAAGTTGATCTTCTACTTCTTGAGCTTCTAGTTGTCCTCTCTTACGTTGCAAGATCCTATTCTTCTTTTTACTTTTTCGCTTGGGTCTGCTAACGCTATTAGTGGAGACTAGTCCTGTAGAAGTGGAGTTATCAACATTAGTGGTTTGAACAACATTTCCTTTAGTTGTTTTGTTTAATTGATACAATCCTGGTGCTATCACCGTGGTGTCTACCATTTTTCCTTTTTGAAGTAGCTTAACTTTCTCTTTTAAATCAATGATGATGTGATTTTTGTCCTGAATTTCAGACTCAAGTAAACCATTGCAATATTTGATGTCATCGCGGTTTTGTTGCCATTCGGCGTTTTCAATTTTTAAATCCGCAATTTCTTTCTCGTATTTGAGACACAAACTTTTGAAAGACTCATTGTTTTTGCAAAGCTGACAAGAGTTAGAAATATTTTGACTTTGAAGTTTCAATTCCTTTTTAAGACTCTGAGCTTGACACCATTCAAGCCTTTGTTTGAGTTGACAAATTTCTTTTGAAAACTGTTTTGTCACATCATCATTCTTTTTCCTCAGATTGTCATTATCATGTTTCAGTGTCTCAATTTCCTTATTCAACAAGTTATTATCAACACAATGATCATGCTTAAGCATAGAAGTACCAGAATTATAGAGATCATTCATGATAACAGACAAAATATCAGCATTGAGAACTTGTTCCAAGAGTCGATCAGCATCATTTTTTAAAACTCTATTTCTATGCTTTTGAACCACAATGTCATTTTCAGTTGCATTGAAAACGTTTATCATATTTTTGACCTCCTTTTGAAGTTCCTGATCCCAACGTGTAGCACAGAGACGGAGGTGTTGAACAATTGGCTTCATTTGTTTTTGAAAAATATCTCTCTTTTCTCGCTCGTAAGCGGATTGAAAAGTTTCAATTTTTATTTCAAAATTACGTTCAATTGTTTCCTCTAAAATTTCGATGTCTTCCATAAAGGTTTTGAAATAATTTAAGACACGACAAGTTTTCGGTAAATGTGTAAGTTCACCGGATGATGGTAAAGGACCATTTATTTGTGCTACAGTTTGGACAGGGGCCTCATTATGAGATGAAACATATGACTCTTCGATAAACCATGATTTCTCAGGTAAATCTTTTTGAGTAACAAAAGATTTAGAAAGAGGTGGAGCTTTTGAATAGTCATATGGTGTCCAATATTGAACATAACTCATTTTTGATCGACTCTCGTCTTCAAGTTCTTCTTCTTCCTCAGTATCAAAAACAACAGCACGCACAATTGTATTATCAAACATGTGATCTATACTGTAAATCTTGGGATTTTCTTTAAATGTTGTGTGAAGAAACATTGATTTGAAATCGCAAAGTGCAAATCCTTTATCGGGTTTCGGTTTTAAAGCAAATTTCTGAATTGTTGTGACAGAGTTCCCGTGTTTGTAAACAATGTGACGAAATTCTTTGAGTTGTTTTTCAAGATCAACAATATCACCGAGTAATTCATCTATATACTTCCTTTTTCGTATTTTATGTTCACAAAACTCCTTTTTGCAATTTGACAATTCTATTTCTGTTTTTGAAAGAGCTGTTTGAAGACGTTCAACTTGCATTTTCAATTCACACTTTTCACGTTCAAGTTTCGAAATCAACTTTCCGTTTGACTCAATTACATCTTGCATTTTGCGTTGAAGATCTTGTTCTTTGTTGTAAGAATCTTGAAAAGCTTTTTCAAAACTTTTTGCATGTTTAATCTTGTCTTCTTGATTAGAAAGCTGAATTTTATAACACTCAATATCTCTTGCAAGTGACGCATTTTGTTCTTTCAAAACTTTGTTTTTTTCGTTGCATTTTAATATTTGCAATTGTTGAGCATCCAGTTGTTTAGATAACAATATGAGATCAGGGTCTGGATCAAATAATGGTTCATGTTGTTCTAAATGATCATGTTTATCGTTCTCAATAGGATCATCAAATGAAACAACTGTGTCATTATCAAGTATGACAACTGTGTTTATTTGTTCATCTGTTTGAGACGTTGAAGATGATTTAGATGGAACAACTTGCGCCATATCTGATTCATAAGCAGGAGGTGAGACTATTTCATTAATAAAGCATGCATTGAGGTCATGTACCTGAGACAGGCCATCAGTGTCATACACTGGACCTGAATCATTGAGCTTAAGTTCCTGCATGTTGGCCATAAGCATCACAGCTGCATTAGCTTCTAGATCTTCCATGTCATCATCATTGTGCACATTTGCCATGAAGTTGTTATCTTGTTCAGGGAAATGTCCGTCTTTTTCATCTTGAAGAGCCATGAGTAATGCCTGCTTGTGAAACTTACTACCTCGAGTTCTCGGTTTGGGACATGCTGTAGCTATATGACCTTGTTCATTACAATTGTAGCACCAAACTGCATTCCCTGAGTTGGAGTTCCTTGTTGCAACTGAGTCAGACCTTTGTTGAGAAGATCCTGAGTTGTTCCTGAACCCCGTATTGTTACTAAACCTCTGATCATTCCCATAATTTCCTGAAGAACTTCCTGAACCAGATCGACCATAATTACGATTCTAAATCTCCACTCTTCCATCATTGACAACAGCTTGATTCCTTGTGTTAGAAGATGAACGTTGACGGTTGTTTGTTTTGTTGGAGAATTTGCTGAAAGCACGAGCAATAAGAGCAAGTCCCTGATTCAACGTATTAAAGTCAGCATCGTCATCATCATTGGAGTTGGAGTAGTACACAGCATCATTGTTGTTTAACGGAACAAGTTGAGTAGAAGCATTCTGTAGAGATGAATCATAAGGGACCATTTGGTTCGAGGTGGAAGATTGTGGATAACTGAAGTAGTTTTGCTCTTGAACATATGCATGATTTGACATTGGTGGTGGAGCATAGGGAGATTGAGCTACGAGAGCCAAAGAATTTGGTGTAGAAGTTGGTGTGTATCCTCCTCGTAGAGCTCGATCTTTTTCCACTTCAGGTTCATGGTGTTTCAGAAAATCATACAACAAACCATATGGAGCATCATGAAGATTCTTCGTTTGACGAACAAATGTCACATATTTATGCCAATCAGGGCCAAGACTACCAACAAATTTGGAGTTCACAGTGATCCTTGGTACTGTGATTTTGTGACGTTCCAGATCATTGACCACATTTGTGAAACGGTGATAGTAGGATTCAAGTGACTCTCCTGGTTCAATTGTGATGTCAGTGTATTCCATGTAGAGTTTGGATTCCATATCATCTTTGTTCAATTGAGTGCCTTCCATAAGGAGATGAACGTGTTCCCACATAGCTTTGGCTGTTTTCTGAGCATCGACACTTCGATAGATCGGATTAGGTATACCTTGAAGTATATAAGCCATTGCATACTCATCAGCTTCACGATGTAGTTTCTGTTCTTCAGTGAGTGAAGATTCTGGAAGAGATCTATCACCAGGTGGACGTGGAGGATCAGCATGTGGATCACCAGCTTCAAAGCTTGTCGGCCACTCAAATGGTCCTTCAAGTATCACTTGCTTCAAGAATTTCCCATGAGGTTTCTTTAATTCAAGGAATCGTAAGAATCGACTTGACCATTGAACATAGTTCCCAGGTGTTAGCACTGGAGGTGTTTCAAGTGATCCTGCCTCATGTCGGGATTGTTGAGTTGTAATAACTTCACACATTCTGTCAAACCAGTGAGGTTGTTTGGAGGAAAACTGAGTGTTTTGTTGTGGCACTTGATATGGTTGTTGTTGAGGAATGATCTGATGTTGTTGCATCATTAGGTAATGATGTAGTGGATTGTATGTTTGTTTTTGAGAAGGTTGTTGACACATTTGGTGCGGAAGGTATTGTTGTTGCTGATACTGCTGATGTTGATGTTGCTGATACTGCTGATGTTGATGTTGTTGAATATGAGGGAAGTAATGATTAGGTGGTTGAGACATCTTAGAACACTCGTGTAGAAATGGATCTTGTAGAAAGTGTAGAATTAACCAAGTATCGAAAAACTTAGCACAACTTCGGATTGCGAAACCTATGGAATTCCAATGATTTCGAAAAATGGCTCAGTTGTGATTTTCGAAATTTGGATTGCGAAACTTGTCAGGTTTTCGAAAAATCAAGGTTTGCGAAACTTTGCAGGTTTTCGAAAAAAAAAATCAAGGTTTTGCGAAACTTTTTAGGTTTGCGAAATACTAAGATTTCGAAACTTAATAAGTTTGCGATAACTGTGTGATTTCGAAAATTGGATGTTTTTCGAAAAAAAAACACAAAGTTACGAAAAACAGTTTTCGAAATTATACAATTTCGAAAACTTTTCCAAACGTCGAAGTACTTAACTTTCTTATACAAGAAAGAAAATACCGAGTCCACACAAACGAAGTCGAGGTAGTGCACGTAGAGAAGATCTCGAAATGGTAGCAATAAAGGATCTCGATAACTTGGTAGTTTTTTGTTTTACAAAGAAAGCAATCCTAAAACTCGTTTTTATTTCAAGATACTTGTATTTTTGTGTGTAAAATGAATAGATCTTAAAGAAAGTTGAAAACTTTAAGAATTTTTTCAAAACTAAAAAAAAATTTCGATAAAAGTACAAATTACCAAGTCGAATATTTTTGTAAAAAAGTTTGGAACTTTTTGGTTTGTTTCAATTTTAAACACAAGTTTGTAAGCAAAGATGTGAGAAAAACCAAGAAACAAACAAGAAAGTTTAAAATTTTCACAAAAAATTCGATTTAAAAAAACGACTTTAAGATAAAAATCAATGAAAACAATAACTACACCTTCCTCTAGCGAATGATACCACTTGTTAGGTCACCATTTAGTAAACACAAGCATAACAATGATAGAAATGAGATGAGAATGAGAATGGGATGATTATGAGAGATAGAGAATTAGAATTGCAAGAGTTTCCTTAATATTTCACATAACCAACCAAGTTTACAAATGGCCTAAGACTAGTATTTATAGGAAAGGAGCTAGGGCAACACTCCTACTCCTTCCCTTCTCATGATTCGTATGGGCTTGAGGCCCATGGACCTCATTCTTAAGCCTAGTAAACTTAATACAAAATGTAAATGATAGTAAATAATAACTAAGCAACCTAGCATTATTACAAATGACCGAGACTTTATAAAATAGTAAAACTATGATCCCAACACTACCAACCCACCAATTGCAAAGGTACTAATGGAGCCGTAAGTGTTAACCCCTGGTTTGAAAAATAGGAGTCAGTATTTTTGATCAACAAATGCACCGAGAATGATAAAGTTCAATATGCCACCGGTCCACTGTTGGATGAGGCATTATCATGGTGGAATTTAGTATCTCAACCAATGGGCATCGAAAATGATTATAAGATTCCTGGGGATAATATAAAGAAAGAGTATTGCCCTCACAGTGGAATGCAGGAATTAGAAGTAGAATTCTGGAACCATGTTGTTAAAGGAACCGACATCCTGACTTACAACCGTCGATTCCATGAATTGAGGATACTATGCCCAACAATGGTTTCGACAAATGAGAAACTGTTATAAGAATATATCTGGGGACTCCCACTAAGCATACAAGGGAGCATGATTACATCTGGTCCCAAAACACTTGATGAGGCTATGCGGATGTCTCGCAGCCTCATGGATCAAGTGGTGCGTATGGCAGAAACCCAAAGACAAAACTTCAACAACTCCAACTACCGTAACAACAATAACAAAAGAAACAACAAAAACAAGCGACCATGGGATGATAACCGTGGAAGTAACAACAACAACAACCCAACTCAAAACAACAACCATCATAATCAGCAAAACAAAAGACAAGAGGCTGCAACGGCTTATGTTGCTGCACCAACCAGAGGTGGATATACTGGGACTCAACCACAGTGTACTAAGTGTAACTTCCATCACTCAGGTCCTTGCCCAGCCAAGTGCAACAATTGCCAAAAGCCAGGACATCTTGCCAGAGATTATAGAGGCAAGGTTGTAGCTACTGTTAGCAATACACAGCCGATAGCTATATGCTTCGGATGTGGAGAAAGTGGACATTACAAGCACCGATGTCCCCAAAACCAAGGTCAACAAGTTGAAGACAACCAGGGGAGAGCATA
Organism: Artemisia argyi; assembly: GCA_030686995.1. Lineage (NCBI taxonomy): Eukaryota > Viridiplantae > Streptophyta > Magnoliopsida > Asterales > Asteraceae > Artemisia > Artemisia argyi. Next base: position 218,410,495 of record CM060708.1, read on the forward strand.
TATGTTAGGAGGAGAAGGAGCTTATCAGAATCTCAACAACACTGCAGAACAATGAAGTTTAGAAATTAGCAGTCATATTTATTTATGCACTATGTTGTACTACGTGTATGTCATCCCTAGTAATGGGAGTTTTACGACTTAAGAATATTTACTGTTCAATAAACAACTCTTTGTGATAATTCTCATCTATTGTAGTTTCTATCTCCAAACCAATTTGACTGATTAGTAGACTATTTCCATTCTATAAGATTTACCCAGTTATCCTATAAACCATTCAAACAAATTTTACTTCAAGCTATTTTGTTACCACTTTATTGTTTCACATCATTTTACTCCAAGATATTCTACCACCATCTTAGAAAAATTACTTTGTTAATACCACCCTATAAATTGACATCATATCTTCTTTAACCAGCTTCATCTCAAACCACTAAAATTCATCAAACCAAAATGAAGGACACAAGCCTCGTTCATCTTTTCACCATCGTTATCTTCATAACCGTTGCAACCACAAGCTCATTAACAGATCTTGATGCACTTTTAAAGCTCAAATCATTCTTAGTTACACAACAAGCACCTCATCAGCTTCACAAGATTGAATACCATCTAAAACTTTTAAGAAACACAATACTAAGTAACTAAACCGAACATCACATTATCGGTCCTAAATTATACATAGCCTGATCACCTATGTCTAATTCAGGAAGGATCATGTTATGCTGGGAGCAGTCACCTATATGTTTTCTTAGAAACAAACTCCTCATAAGTAACCACACCTCTTCATCGACACCACTCCAACGTATAACACACATAGAACTTCGGGACGAAGTTCCCCGTAAGGGGTAGAGACTGTAACAATTCACATTTTCAGGTTAATTACTATTCCCGGAAAATTGTACTATTCACTTTTACTATTCATTTTCCCGAAATTTTCCCTGAAATTTGATTTTTTGTTTCTTGGCCTCGAGTGATAAATCATTTCCATGGCAAATTAAAAGTTTGACATTCATCAGATTATTTTCGCGAAAGTTAATAAGGAATTACACGTTTTAGGGTAAAACGTCATTCAAAAATTCTACGCACAACGAAACTCGACCGCGTTAATTTTCCCCGTATCAGAAAAATGTTTGATACACTCATGATTTATTTGAGAATAAATCATGACTGAGAAAAACATGACCAAATAAACCTCGGCCGTGAAAAACTAGGATTTTCATTTTTAAGCGTTTTTACTCAGCCGTAATCCTAGCCTATACCTGCACCGCGTTTCTAAGACGATTTGAGTTTTCACATTTTTGGAATAAGTCAACATATTTTCCCTCCTCCTTTGACCAAAAATCATTCCTTGATTTTATAAGTCATTTCTTGATTTTTAGGCTTACGATTTTGTGTCTAAAAGACATTTAATACCAACCGACACTAGACTGAACCCAGTCTAGACATTATAAGTCATTTTAAATCATTTATATCCTATTATAAAAGTAACATTTTACTTTTCTCAATTTTACACAATATTCGTACGTTTTACGTATTACGCGTTTTAGACCCGTGTTTCCAGTTTTAGCAGGGTTTTACCACCCCAATGGAACCTACCACTCATTTTATATTTTATTATGGAACATATTGACATGTTTAACAATACTTTCAAGTTCCATATTTTTACGACACCCGGTTTTACGTTTTGAGGCTTAATCATTTACGGTTGGCATTTCCCGGAGTCAAAACTCATCAAATATCTTGGATAATATCAAGCAAGGCACACCTCACCCCCTAGACCTTATGGAACCGCCAATAGGGGGGGAGTCATCCCTTGGTGTGGCTTGATCTTAGGCTAAGTAATCTTGGATGAATGACATGTATACAAGCTTCCTAAACAAGGCTTTGACAAGTCTTGATAAGTAACCTCCTCATGAGCATATAAATACCCCCTCCCCCCCTTTGTGCCGTCCATATCACCCACCAAAACCACTCCACACTTAGCTTAAATACTTCTAGTCTTATGCAAGATTCAAGAGCAAGTTCAAAGATAGAAACCCTAGTTTGGTTTTAGGTTATCAAAATACTTCCAAACTACATAAACTTTGGTGATTTCCTCAACTTTCATCATCTATCTTTCAAGAATACAAGAGTAGAAAGATTGCATGAAGTGAAGTGGGTTGAAGCTAAAGTCTATCAAAGTCCTTTTCCTTACATGCTACTTACCTTTCTTATTTGAAAGCCAAAAGTTGTAAGCCAAACCCTAACATGCTTCTTGTTAAATATCATAATCATGTTATTTACATATCATTTATGCTATATTATGTCTTGTATTCATGTCCATGATGTATAAAAATGAATAAAACAAGTTATTGTATATGATTGTTAAGATAAGTTATTGAAACAAGTAAAATAGTGACTTTATTGGTGTAATCTGATCAAAATGGAAAAATTATGATATTGGATCATTACATATTGTATTAGAGGACTTAACAAGGAAACCATAGCAATTTGAACCACCTAAAACGAGTATACGAGTCAAAAGTTATGACGATTTGAAGTTACCAAAACTTTGCGGCAAAACTGCCAAAATAGTTTCTGTGACAGTACCTAAAACACGCAAAAAGAGGCCTTTCTGGTCCGTTTCATGAAAATTTAAAACACGAAAGTTGTCCGGAATCACGTTTTCTTCAAAAACTCAGGAGCACGTCTTCAGAAAACTAATAACGAATGAGATTTTTCTCAGTTTCTTAACAACTATTTACATATATAAGTCACTATATAAAGGTTATGGTTTATAAAAACCAAAGAGGTCTTATGACCTAGAATCAAGACCACAACCATGGCTAGAGCCAAGGTTGAGTCGCAAGACCATGGAACAATGACCAAAGGTCATGGCAAGGCCATGACTAAATGACCATATAAACTTACTTAGGTGAAAACATGAACTAAAAGTTGGCGATAACTTTAACAAACAATTTGGATCTACTTCATCTAAAAGAACCATGAGATATCACAAGTATTTGTCATTCAAGTTATAAGAAACTTACCCTAATAACAATCTTCATGTAAAAATAAACTTTCTTAAGTTTATTCAAATATTGGACATGTAATTTTCGGATCAAAACTTATATATATATATATATATATATATATATATATATATATATATATATATATATATATATATATATATATATATATATATATATATATATATATATACTTTATCAACTACTACAATAGTAGGGAGCCTCATGTGAGGAGTTCATTATGTAAGCCGTCGAGATGAGTTGTGGATTTACGAATTAAATTGTCCTGGCTCCTCGAACGTTTATTAACATGACTTCTGAATTATGTGGGCCCGAACGGTAGTAAACGATATATAAAACATACATGTTTCATGAATCATCTCTTTCAAAGACTTACACTATACATCATACCACATCATGGACTAAATGCAAGATATATATATAGGCACATCTTCATATTCATTACTCAAATCCTAAGTCGCAACATTCTATTATAGGTTGCTCGTAGAAACCTTCACGATCCAACCATTACCTTCATTACTTGCTATCTTACTTAAGGTGAGTTCATAGCCCGACTTTCCATTACTTAATTGTTTTACAAACCCTTGGGGGGAATACATGCTATTTTAACCGAACACAATGCTTTCAAATTGTATGCTTGCCTGATTGTTTTATTATCACTAAGTACCAGCCTTGCTAAACCGAGATCCCTTATTATGAACCATTTAATCACTAGTAATAGTGAGCGCGAATATTGTGAATATGCCTATTGGGATTGACGAATCCCATTTGTATTGACTAAATTCATACAAATGCATTAATATTTGAGACATGGGTATGACAACAAAGTACCTACCGGGATAAATCTGCCGATCGATATTGGTACACATTAACGTTTTGGTGTCATAAGCTTAGTAATGATAATAACTGTTTTGTTTTCCAACCATTGGTGTGAGCCTATAACTCACACTACCAACATATTGTGTTCAACCATTAAACAAACTCTATGAATATCACTCAACCTTTGTGTTGACCTTTTAAGCATGTATTTCAGGTTCATGATGATCAAGGATGGCACGGAAGGGCATGGATGTTCAAGAGGGCTATAAATTTTATTATCATTCAAAAACTCATCTAATGTGATTTGTAAACATGGAACCATCTGGGACCTCATTTTGTAATCTCTGATATTTATATAATTTGAATGATAAATCTTTTAAAACGACTCAATTAGAGTTCGTTTTCTATTATTGTGACTATTGTGCCGTCGAGTAACACCCAGTTCGAATTCCGCTGCAACCATGAATTGGGGGTGTTACACAGCGGCCCACTCTACACCTAAACCCTAATTCATGCCCTATAAATACATGGCTGGGATTTTCTTCTATGATACAAGATAACAGGTTACTCTAAACCTAACTATTATATGCTATATCGCATCGACACTAACTTGACCGTCAGAGGTGGATCTCGGGGCTACGGCCTCGGATCCACTCCTAACGGGTTCTCTTTGTTGATAGGTCTACTCAGGGCTTGAGAAGACGACTAACGACCCAAGGAGAGTCGTCGAATCTAGTCCGCGCCAGATTATGTATCAACAATTATCAAGTAGCAAATCAGATTCGTATGTATTGTAGTCGTTTACCTATGCGTGCTGAAAATGGGTTTGCTAAGTCTTGGTGTATATGTTCAGATGACACGTGTCGAACGATTAGTGTCTTCATGTGTTCAAAGGACTTGGTCTAAAAGAACGCATGCCGGACGGTGAAAAAGATCCTTTTACCCGACAGATCATACCAAGTACCATACCTGAGTTGCCTAACCAGGATATTGCGGGATATTGTTCCCCACGTTACCTGACACCTAGCACCTAGGCCAGGTGTAGCTCGGCTCGCTCCATACCTATGTTGTCATGTACATTACGTTGGGGTAGTATAAATACCACAAGCTCATTCGATGTACAGCTAATCAATTTCACGCATTTACTCTCTCATTTATACTATATAGGTCGGCTTACTCTCACGTCGGAGCTTGATCTTGAATCAAACCAAAAGCGAGATTAACGTGTGTTTACCCTTTGTGTAGATGGTCAAAGGACTCCACTACTATTCTGAAGGAACTTACACATGCCTCGAACCGAAAGACAGATTTTTACCTCAACAATAAGCATATAACTAAAAGTAAATACCATTATATTTTTTGATTCCATTTGGTTCTTGGTTGGTTTATCAACTATGAGGACTCGAACAAATATTTGGAAACAAGAGGGGAGAAAGTGGCATAGCAAGTGATTAGGATGGGGTGAAGAGCTAAAAGAACAAATCATATCACCATCAGCAACAGATTCCCTCGAAATTTCACATTTTCTTTGTTTTCACTTTTCACTTTTCACTTGTGCTTGACTGCTTTTTTACCGGCAACCGGTTACTTCTGGTTTATTTCCATGTAACTACTACCATGACAACCGGCACGTGTCCTTGCCACTGTTCTTAGAAATAAGTCCTTGTCTCCCAGTATTTATTAATAAAACCGTCCCTAAACTTTACATTTTGTTACTTTGTCCATGTCTTATATTGTATCCCCTCCAAACGTCTCGATCTTACACAGATGTGACAACCTGGATATATCAAACTTGTTGGTTAGCTGAGTTGGGTTGAAACAAGTACTCCGTAATATTTTCTTACCGGTTGGAATGGGTCAAACTAGTTACCAACTAGTAACTTCTATTAGTTCTATTGGTTTGACTCATTTAACACATTTGAGATATAGTGAAAAACCGAAAATGGCTCAGCCCGACTCAACTCAACTCATTGATGGGTAAATGAGTCGAAATTTCATCTATCATTTTACAGTTCTTGGTAAGAGGAGTGATCAATACTTCAAGCAGCGTCTCTAAATATGGGAAGTTGAAATCAACCGTCCTAGTTTTTCTAGTGTTTTATACCAGAACAAAATGATATAGTGCAAGCAGGATCAAGCGTTGGTTCTATTTTTATATCAGAAAAGGGTTCAACGGGTTCTTACTTCTTAGACATTGGTTCTATTGATGCTCTATAAAAGCACAAGGAACATTGATCCAAATAGAACAATACACAGGGAAGATGGACCAAGTGCAGCGAAGCAAATGACACTGGGATTCAATTCACTCCAAACGTTCTTCTCAGCCTTGTACAGTGAACGATACCATGAACATTTTCACACAACACCCAGGTTCTTAGCACGCAGTTTAATCATGCATTTTAATACTGAGGATCTCACACTGACACCTATATAGCAACTTAGAGCAAAAGTTAACAGCATAATGAATCTAATCAAGATTAACAGTAACACAATGTTCCTGCAGTTGGATCTTTGAATTGACAGAAATAGGACTAAAAGGAACATAACTATCATATTTTCTAAATTCCAAACCAGATGCGCATCGAAAGAAAAAGCACAAACTGATACCAAAAACAGAGCTTATACTTAATTACACGAACACAAAAAATAATGAAACTTCTCATATCAAGCGAATATATCTATACATAATCCCCGGAAACAAGTCTCTACAAAGCTAGAGCATAACAGATCTATTGATGAGCAAATCACGAATGATACGTATCCCATTCAAAAGTAGGTTCTGAGAAAACCTCGTAATCAATGGGTCCATCTATAACATTCTCAACAGTTTGTATGTTTTGCAACAATGCTGGCTGAAATCCATCACTCTCGGAAGGTAAAAGTTTATGCACTACTAAAACCGCAAGGGTAAATATGGCTTGCAACTTCGTGGAATCCCCTCTAACCGAAAAGAATAAAAGCATCGATACAAGGAATAAATCAACACAAATCCTCATTATAAACAACACTGTATCCATTAACCTCCCATCATTTCCAGCAGGAAATCCTCGGACTCTGTAGACAAACAGAAAGTTGTACTTGTCAACAACGTATCTGTAGCCAAAGTAGATTGCACCCACAGGGACAATAAGAGGAGAAAACGAAGAATAAATCAAGGTCAAGGCGAAGATGGTCAAATTGAACGCGTAATATTGGGCAAAATCAAATGTCTGCTTGGGGACGGGTGAGGTTCTACTTATGGGATATTCAGAAAGATCTTGTCCCACCCCATTACTAGAATGATGATCAAGTGAATGCTCGTTAGTTGGATTGATCAACGGTCTCTCAAGACCTTCAATATCTTGGTTTTCTTCAAGAGCATACTCCTCAGTTTGTTCTGGTACAAGTTGCAGCATATCGTTCTTCCTAAACTTCTGAAGTTTCTTTTTAATCCAAGGAATTGGTGCCAACAAATCAAAAGAAATCCCCAAGAACGTGCTTGTAATGAGAAATGCCACTGATGAAAGACATGATCTTGACAAGAAAGACACACTCATATACTCCTCAATTCTTTTACAATCCTCGCCATCCAAGTAACACTTGCCCATATTCAAAATCGCACTTTCTAGTGATGACTCAACCATAGCCCTCAAAAGTATAAGGTTCACTAAAAAGAAGCATACCATCTTCAAAAGTGCAGCCCTTTGCTCACCAGAAACAGTAAGATGACGTTCAAATTTTGAAAGATATGAAAGAGCCGAAGGAACCACTATATACATGCTCACAAAAATAAGAACGTTGGGCAAAAACTGAAATATTATCGTTGCTAACCAGCTTGAGCTTTGTAGCCACGTTAACCATGACTGAGCATTATCCATTGCTTCTGCATTAATAATCCTCCCAGCACTCTTAAGCGCGCTGATTACAGCAAGTGGTGAGCTGCAAAACAAAAGCAGCAATAACAGGCACGTGTTCACAAACAGTCGTCGAACCTTGTGAGATAGTGTTGTAGACCCCACATGGTTCCAATATATATCACTAGCCAACGGCGCCCTTTCGACCTTCCAATGATTCCTCTGAAGCTGCAACTCCATAACAGAAAAGAACTTCCCAACTCGTTTCTTCTTCTCATTGCGAAAATCCTGAACCGCCTTATTTGCAGTATAAACATCTTTAAACACCACAAACGCAACACCCGCACCCTTAGCTCTCCCATCTTTATACGCCGCCATTTCCATCTCCAAATCAGCTCTCCGTTCCTGCAACTTCCTCAACTTCTCATCATCCGAAAACCCCAACTCCTCATTAACCCGTCTCCACAAATCCTTCACATTTTGCCAAACCTCACACAGTTTCCCCCACACCCCGTCATTCAAATCACCCAAAACCCCATACTGAACATCCTCGTACAACAAAGACTCCGCTTCCATCTTACTAACCAACTTCGTCACATCTTCTCTAACCTTAACCAAATCCGTCGCCAAATCATCCAACGCACACAAATCCATCGGCACAATAACCTTATAAACCTTCCCAGGATACTTACTCCTAAAATACTCCACCAACGCCTCCCTCTCCACACCTATACTCTTCGGTATCCCTTGCACCATCAAGGTAAAAATCGCAGACGAATCAGCACTACTAGGACTACTAGGATTCCCATACCCGTCTCTAAACCTGGTAACCCTCAAACGCCGCTCAATCTCATTAATCCCATAATGCACCAACACAACCACAAACACAACAAAAACAAAATGCACCCAAAGCAAATTCGACCCTTTCGCTATATGACTAATCGTAGTCATGGAAAACTGATCAACCATCACAACCCCCCCTGCATATAAATTCAAAGGCAACAAAACAAACACGCATACAATCGCAATTATCATAACTAACAAAAAACTACCCCCTTCTATTAATAGAAACTGTGCAGCATCTGCACCGCAGTGGCGCGCTATTTCGCGCCCTGTGGCGTGCCAAACAGCTAAAAGCTTGGAAATTATAGCAGTAGGACCCGGCATACGCCGATGATCGCTACGAAGCTTGACGAATAGGAAGATTAATACACATGTGATTGTACCTATGGCGGATATGTTTAGGAGGTACTGGATGTTGCCGTACCATGTTGGTTCCAGGTAGTCGTTGTCGCCGGAGGAAGGTGGTGGTGAGAGGGTGGTGGTGTACGGTGATTGTGGTGATAGGTTCATGATTTATGGGGTCATTAAGTGAAATTGGATTGGGGATTAGGGTTAGGGTTTACGTTGTGATGGAATCTTGGTCGGATGAGTAACTTTTTTTGGCCAGAGAGGTATCAGAGGATGGATTATTATAATGAAGAAATAGCAAATAGTAATATAAAAGCATTTCTCATATTTATCTTTTTTCTTTTTATATGGTTATGGTTATATCCATAGTTTATAAAATCTCGATCATGATTTTACGATTTTATCATACTATAAAGGAAAAATAATCCCGATCTCACGTTGGATTTTAGATAGGTTAAGATCCCGATTTTGACAATATGATCTTAATTCTGATGTGGTCTTACTTGTCTCAAACCGTAAACTAAAAAATTACTAAGTTATATCTTATGCTTTATAGAATTTAAAAATGACATGGTATCTTCTTAAAGATATCATATTGATAATTTATATAATTTAAAAAGGACATGGTACAACATTTTCATAAAACATTTATATAATTTTATGTTTATAATATATGATAATTTGCAGATTAGAATAATATTTCATATAATATTAAGAAAATGACATTATAGTAAGATCTTTGGATCCTGATTTAATTTTACGATTTCAATCCTGCAAAAACAAAAACGATCTTAAGTAGAATTATGATCTTGTAAACCTTGTTATATCTAGTGAGTAGGGGTGTCAACTGGGTCAACTCAATAAGACCTTATTGGGTCGGGTTGATTAGGGTCCAACGTAGTTTATCGGGTCAACAAAAAAAACCCGATAGTCTAATAGGGTCGGGTTAGGGTTTTAATTGATTTGTTATCGGATTATCGGGTTGACTCAATAAACTCGATAAGAGAAAATGATCCATTAACAAATTTATAAATTTTGAACTAATGCTTGTTTAATGTAGTAGTTCATTAGTCATAATTCTTGAACAAAATTTTAAATTGCATCTTTAAACTTGATTCTAATGTAGTTGCATAATTGCATCAGTAGGACAGAGGTTAATGGCTTTTTTCTGTATTATAATTTATAACTTGACTAGTTATAATGTCCGCGCATGCGCGGGTTTTTAAAAATTTTTTTAATCATATATTTTTATTTATTAAAAAATAAATAATTTAATCTTTATTTTGTTTGATTTATGATTTTTAATTATAGTTTTTTATTATTAAAGATAAGTATTTAAAAATTTTAATCCTATTATTAATTGCATCTTATATATATTTTTTGTATTTATTTTCTACTTGTGTTAATTGTATCTTATTTATATTTTTTGTATTTATCTTCTACTTGTGTTATGGATAAATATAAAATGTTACCTAATAAGAAAATATCATTTTTTTTAAATACAATTATTACTAAATAAGGTATGAATTGATTTTTTTGAAATGGAAAATTCCGAATAGGGTTTTGTTTTATTGTATAAAAGATTAGAGCTCGAGGTGTGGTGAGGAGGTTTGCCTTCTTATTTGGGTTTCATGGGGTACCACATCACTTTAACTAACCTCTCTTTACAACCTCTTTCACTTACAACTAACTACAACTTACTCATTTGAGCCTACCACTTACACTTTTATTTTATTTTTCACTAAAAAAAAAAAAAAAAAAAAAAAAAAAAAAAGTCTAACAACAAATACAGCATAAAGCCTCGTCGTGCAGACGAGCAACACCAACTTAAGGAGTTATGAGGAGTTGGGCTGGTGTGATGGCGAGGGATGAAGAGATGCCATGGTGGCAACGGCGAAGGATGAGGAGATCAAACCTCCAACTCTTACTTGTAACCCCTGACAGAATATACGTTAGTTGCTTTTCTGTATTTGCATACTAGTTATAATGCCCGCGCACGCGCGAGATTTTTTCTAAAATTTTTAATAACATATTTTTGTTTATTAAAAAAACAAATAGCTTATTTTTTGTTTTTTATTTTTATTACGGTTCGTAATTTTGTTTTATAATTATGTTTGATGTGTGTTGTAAAAGTTCATATACGTTATTTTCGTAGAGGGTAAAAGCTATGAAATAGCCACGTACTTTTAAATTTTGGCCGACTTGAAAGGGTTACCTTTTTATTATCTTACAGCTTCAAGTGACGGTAAACCCAAAATTTGGGATTTAATAACACCTAATTGTTTAGAGAATATCAAGTAACATGTCAACACTCTATTTAAACAAATAAAAATTTATTCGTGAAATTATTTTAGTGTTGAACTATAATTGACCTTTTAAAGCATCTTTGCAAGATTTAAGACTCGTTCTTTAATATTTCATGCATTGGTCCATTGCAAGCATCCATTCTTTGAAAGAGTATAGAACTTGCAGAGTGAGTACATGAGGTAAGCTACTTTGTTAACTTCCTACAGCCATGTCTAAATGAATAATATATATCGACAAAATCAAATGCACAAAAAGGGATCATAAGATCATTCATACCCTTTGATCTCTAATAAAAACTATTTCTGTCCAACAAAACTGAAATGATTTTGATATTAAGATCATGACTATTTATAACATAAGAATACTCATGTAGTAGATTAGTACCATGTAACTAATCGGCCAATGTAACTTGATTTGGCTCCTAAACTTTTTCTCTTTGTTAGTTGTTGACTTTCTGTTCATGATCATAACTATTGGAAGACAATAATCATTTTCAGATGGTACTGAGTTCAAGACCAACACTATGCGATTGGAAGTCGATATGATTGTTTTCAGACGTGCGTATCAGAAAGGGGGTTGTTAAGATGTTTGCTTCTTCAGTTGAGTTGTTGGAATTGAAAATTATGCCCTTCACAGTATTTCTTTTTACATCCTGTAAGCAAGCAACCCAAAATGTCGGTCTTTTATCGTTATATGTTTCTACGAAGAACTGGACAAGATGATGTGATTGTACAAATGGTAAATATATAGCTCTTTATGCTTCTTCTAGATAAGTGTAAATTTAAATCTTTTAAAACTCACATGGTCTGTTTTCAGATCGATTTTGATATCTCCAAGCATTGGGAAGAACCTATACGATATGGCACTTACGATGATTAGAACAATAACAGGAAGTTAATTCTTGAATGGTCCCATTTTACTTCAAAAGATGACATAGTGCAACATTTGCTTATTTGGTATTAAAACCTAGCATTCTATAAAAGATAGAATAAGAAACATAATAAGAATATTAGCTTACATGTAGGTTCAAATTATTGGTACTCACCTCTCTTAAATATACGTCGTAGTTTCAAGGCATACTCGCTCTTCACATCCATGTTATTCAAGGCGCCTGACCATTGAAAAAAGAAGAAGCACCAACGTCAGCTCACAACACCACTAAAGACTAACCTGGCCAAAGAAAAAAAGAACCAACATCAACTGATTTATTTGCTTTCACATTTTCTAACATTACCGTGTTTTATAAAGATGTATTGAATTCTTATCAGTTTTGGAAGCATGTTTCAATTTGTTTTGTATTTAACTATGTAAGAGTTTTTCCCACTCTAGCCAGTTTCTTGATAGCAACCTTAAAAAATGCATAAAAACCATCAATAGAAACTTCACTTGAGTCTCGGTAGCCCATATAACCAATTAAGAAGAAAGAAGCATTAGAATCTAGCTTTAATATTGTATGCAGAATTGCAGACCAACATAAAACAATCATCAAAATTCAACTTTAGAGTTTCTAAACCATATCCATTAAAGTACCATAACATTCATGAGTGATAAAATTACCTTGTTTTTACAATATTATTGATTTGTTATAGTTAGATATATGAATCTGTTGGTGAATAGTTATGGCGTGGGTTTGTTTGTTAGGGTGGGGATGCACAGTGAGAGATGGAGAGAAGAAAACATATTATGTTTGACATTATTTGGTCTTTCGTGGATAAAAGCGTATTTTCTCTTAATTTTACAATTTGATCCCAATCTATTCATTATTAAATCTTAAGTACATGCGTATTCTGAGAATTTTTCTATACATCTCTTCTCAATCACGAATTTTTAATTTTTTATACCAAATAAAGAAATGTTTAATATTTTTAATTAAATACATTTTAAATAAATAAATAATAATTAAAAAAAAATATTACTTAATAAGGGAAGGTTGAGTTTTTCAAAATGAAAAAGTTCCAATTTATGATTTTGTTTTATTATATAAAAGATTTGCATTAGGCGAAATGGCTACTTATAATATATTTGGACTGCTTGTTTTCTCGTTATCTATTGGGCTCAAGGATATACAAATGTCATAGCGGTCTTTTTTTAATTAATTTCTTGTTTAGCATACTTTAATATGTAAAGCAGTTTTCGAGATAAGATTAGCATGTAACCCGATAAACACAACCCGATAGACCGAACCCAATATACCCGATAGCTTATCGGGTCAGATTGCGGGTTACTTTTTATTTTTTCAAAACCAGATAAACCCCAAACCTGACCCGATAACCCGATTGACACCCCTACTAGTGATATATATATATATATATATATATATATATATATATATATATATATATATATATATATATATATATATATATATATATATATATATTTCAAGTATTCACTTATCAAGGAAAATAGATCAAAATAAGACGACCGTAAAAAAATATAATTTATTTTTATTATTTTTAAAAAATAGGGTAAAAAATAACAACTTTATGAAAAGATTTGAAATTATACCTCAAGATAAACAATGTTAAAAAATTGTGAAAGAAGTCTTTTAACTTAGAGTTTTTTTTTTTTTTTTTTTTTTTTTTTTTTTTTTTTCCACAAAAAATGAAATTATAATGCACATCAACTTAGTAATAATTATACTATATAACATTTATTGTAGTGAAACTTGGAGCCGATACTGCTACAAAGCCGCCAGTTGGGAAGTCGGCTCTAGGGAGGAGGATGGCTCTGGTTCAATGAGGAGCCGCGACTCGAGCCGACTGTAGCAACCTATAAAATTTCACGTTTATTAATAAATGTTAATCAAGAAGTAATCAAGTATTATTGTTCACTTAACCATTTTTAGACAAGAATTTATTTTTTTGCTTACATTATGCAACAATGAATCAATATGTAATAATTCACATTTCTTTGAAACAAGCTCGCATGCGTACCACAATATTCCAAGTCGTGACCAAATCAACCCGACATAAAATTTTATCATCAAAACACCACAACACACCATAACCCTCCCCCTAGTCCCTCATTTCTTTCACTGGACCTAGAAACCAAACTGGACTTTTAATATTCCACATTGAGCCTTGTTATACATTGAACCCAAATCAATAAACCCATTTACAACGAAACCGGACCCTGATAACATTCATTGGGCCTTAACCCAACACTTAAGCCCAACAGATTAATCCTATAATCCTTAACTATGAAAATCCCAAGCGTCCCAACCTTCAATTGCTTTAGCTCGATAAAATGGAAATTTGACACACAAGGTATACTACAAATTGCACAGATCAATTCAACTCATATCATAGAATTAGGAATGACAAAATTTTAAGTTCTATACGATCGTTTAAGGGGAAAACAAACCACAAAGTAAATCGAGTTCGACCAAATTCCAAAACATGACCTAAGTATTGAAATTTGTTTCCAACGTTTGCAAACACATCCTAAGTGCCTAAAATGGGTAATCTTACCCTTACAAATGCTTTTCTATGCGAAAACACGTCAAACGTGCCTCTCTTAAATTGTTTTGGTTACGTTACAACGTTATATGTACATATTCGAACCTCTAAATCTCAAACTAAACCATGGGGTATTATTAGACATGTAGAATGTCGAATTGGCTCATAAGTATACCCCAAGAACTATATCCTACTCGTATATAACCCCCAAAGCCCCCTAGGACTCCAACTCGATCACTTTCAAAACACAACATTAGACACAATATATTGTTACTAGACACAAGAGTATACGAAATAAAATGTCAAGGTCGGTTCAAGTTGCTTGCTACTCACTTGCCTTAAACCCGAGACCTCCAACTCGTTTCACACGATAGAAACACTTGGAAATCTACTTGCAATACTCCTCAAGTGCCCTACTCCATAGCCTCACTTCCCCATGCCTTTATCCTTATCTCTTATTCTTATTGTCTCCCCAACCTGCCTCTCATTCGTGTATAATAGAAAGCCATGCAACCCACACATACGTACACTCAATAACTTAAAACTAAAACAAACTTCAAGTGTTTTTCTCCTTGAGATACGTACGAGAGAACAAGGCCAGTTACTAGGTGATTCAACACGTGATCAAGGCACCTAGAAGCCATTCGTGATTGCTTGTTGTGTGATCAAATGTGCCACAAACTTCACACACAAATTCCTAGTCCAACAGTTGAGGTCTCCCCACCCTTTTATATTGTCGTAAGTATATCTCAAACACTTGGTTTATTTTTAGGTACCTTAAATTGTTTCATAACATGTTCAATCCATGAAAGCTTCCTATTTTATGACTGTGATCCTCTACGTAATACCTCGATTAGTCTTTCGTTGTTATATTGAAATTTAGGGGGTGCTACACCGACCGTCTTCTTAGAGGGATTTTCCACTTAGTTGGCACTTAGTTGTTGGGTTGGCTACATGTAGTACACCTATTTTTTATCCGTTTATTTTACCACTTTAATCTTAGGGTTGGTTGCATGTTGTACACATGTTTTCCATTATATCGATACTAGAACCACTTAAAAAAAAGCATTGCTTGTTCATTTGTTTAGTCTATATTCCATTATGTCAATGCTAAAACCATTTACAAAAGCCATTGCATGTTCATTTGTTTAGTCCGTAATTTCTCTTTCTAAACACACATAGTGGTTGTTGTTGGGTTACATCTGAGAGAGCGGTGAGTGTTTAGGGTTTCGGTTTTCAAGAATCGCTAGTGAGGTTTCATTGTCGTCTGATTTGTTAATATAAGGTATTTTAGGTTCCTTTTTTTAGTTTGTAGATTTCTGGATACGTGTTTTTTTGTTTAATCTTTGTGAAAAGTCTTATATGTGATAATGAGTGCTGATTTTATATGGTTTGCTAAAAGTTGTGTTTTATTTGGATCTTTCCATATATTTTTTTACTTTGCATTCTGTTAGAAGATTTCTATATATGTGTTTGTGTTTGTTTAAGCTTTTTTTGTAGGTAGTACTAATAATTTGATGGTGTAAAGTGGAATTGTGTTTTGCAGTCAATCTTAGTTTTGGCCTGGCGAGAATCATATGGTATAGAAGTACTTGCTTGACAATCTTTTGTCTGCAATTACAGGTTAGAGAAGGTGATGTTAGGAATACAAATATTCCTGTAAAAGTCTCGGTCACCTAATTATTTTAATAGCATTAAGTTAGCTCGTAGTTAGTTTAGTTATTAGTTAGAATTAGATTTAGTAACATCGTGGAAGAAGGACGGGTCTTTACCCACTGTATGCCTGATCCACAGCCCGGGTGTGGGCGCTTTATCTTTTGTTTGTTAGGAACTATAAATACCCCTCTCCACATGTGGAGAAGGTTGAATCTTCTCATACACTTTAATATAATATTTCACTTTCTCTCTCAAGGTTCCAAGTTCTCTCTATTCTTCCTATTTCTCTCAAACCATACGCCACCTTAATCACTAGTAACACCATGTTTGTGACTTAGTTGATATTCTACAATTGGAGCCAAGGTTTCATCTTAGGGCCTTGGTGAATCTTATTTGGTGTGGTTTGTGTAGTTTTGTGAGTTAGTAGTGTTTTTCTTGAAAACATATTGGTTTGAATTATCTAGTGTTTGTTGACATGTTAGAGGTGTACTTTTATGATCATTTGTGTTAGGGTTACATTATTTCTCAGTTGGTTTTGCCATATCATACGTATTTTTGAAGATTGGATTCGGTTTAGGTCGAGTTTCTTGATTGCGATTAGCTCCACTGTTCCATTGCTTGTCTGCGATTTGCTCTAGATCTCTGTGGTTAGCTGTTTGCGATTACTATTTTGAGTTAATGAACAAAACGCAAGGATAGTGACAGATTTGGACTATTATAGACTGCGACTAGCTCCTGCGGTTAGGTGGTCTGCGTTTTAGTACTTGTGGTTTGCTATTGTGGTTTGCTTTTCCTGTGGTTACCACACTTGCGGTTTTGATCATCCTATGGTTTGCTTCTTGTTGTAGTTAGTGCCTTGCGTGTCACTCACCTTGTGGTTTGTTTACTCTGCGGTTAGTTACTCCCTGCGGTTATCTCACCTTGTGGTTAACTCACCTTGTGGTTACCTCTCCTTGTGGTTACATCTCCTGCGGTTAACTCGTGAAGTCTCATGCGGTTAACTTTCCCTACGATTTGCTCACCTTGCGATTAACTCTTCCTGCGATTTGTTCATCTTGTTGCTGCTAACTTCTACGTTGCGGTTTGGTCATTTAGGTTGCGACTTTCTCAACTTGTTTGGCAATTTACTAAGTGATGAGATTCATGTGATAGGTTAATCATTTTGCAATTCATGAATTATTGTAACTTTAGTCGTTCCAATTAATCTAATTGTGATCTGACGTTGTGAGTTAATCCTTACGACTTGACTAATCTCAATTGGATATATTGCAACTTGACTTGTCACAACTTAACACTTGATGCAAACTGTAACTCATCTGGTATCTCTCTATTAGTTTAATCTGCTAAATATATCTTCCGGTTTCTTTTGTTGACTTTAGTAAAATCCCTAGAAAGAATCATTTCTCGGTTTAAGTCACAAAAGCTGTAAAATCCCGTTTGAAGACTTTGAGATGTCGACAGTTTCAGATGACATTCAAGCTGCTGGGTCTGACACCCGACTTCCGATGTTTGACAGGACAGATTATGAATCATGGGCACAAAGAATCAGATTGTATTGCTTGGGTAAAGAAAATGGTGAGAACATTCTGCGATCTATCGATGAAGGTCCTATGCAGATGGGAACAACCAGAGATGCTATCTCCACGGCTGAGGATGGTTCTGTCGTCCAGGGAATTGATAGACCACGCACTTACAATGATCTCAATGATGTTGAAAAGAAGCGCTATGATGTTGACATTCGAGCCTCCAACATCGTGATACAAGGGTTACCCAAAGATGTGTACAAGCTAATCAACTTCAACACTCAAGCCAAAGCTGTGTGGGACAATGTCAAAATGCTTCTATCTGGATCGGAGCTGACCAAAGAAGACCGTGAATCTCAATTGTATGATGAGTTTGAGCATTTCAAAATGAATCCTGGTGAAAACATTACCGACTACTATGTCAGATTTCACAAGCTGGTTAATGACATGAGAATGATCAGAATGACAATGCCCAACATTCAACTCAACTCTAAGTTTGTGAACAACATGTCACCTGAGTGGGATCGTTTTGTCACACCTGTCAAGCTCAACAAAGGATTGAGAAATACGAACTATGAACAATTGTTTGCTTATCTACAACAACATGAGAAGCATGCTGCATATGATCATCAATTAAGAGAGAAGCTTAATCCAACTGTCACCAATGACTCACTTGCTTTCATGACTAGTATGGTACCAACTACTCAACATGTGTCATCAATGGATCACTCATCTCTACAGTCATCGGCTGCCATGAATACTCATCTTGACTCAGGATACTCTCATACTGACAAGATGATTGACAATCTTTCCAATCAAGTGTCTCTGCTAGTTCAACATTTCAGGGCTGCACTCCCATCTTCCAACAATCAACTCAGAACTTCCTCCGATCCACGTAATCAGGCTATTGTGGAAGACGGAAAAGTAATGGTGCAAAACGTTCAGGGAAGACAGAATGTGAATCAAAGGAATGCTGTGCGGGGTAACTTTCAGAACAGAGTTGGAAATATGAATCAGGGACAAGGAAGACAACCAAAATGTTACAACTGTGGGGGTCTAGGTCACATCGCCAGAAACTGCACTCAGCCAAAACGTCCTCAAAACTCAGATTACTTCAAGGACAAAATGTTGCTCATGCAAGCTCAATAGAATGGAGTTGTGCTAAATGAGGAAGAATTGGCGTTCATTGCTGGGGATGATGGAAAGACATTTGATGATGATGTGGATGAACAACCAGTTCAGGATTTAGCTGTTAATGATCTGAACATCTTCCAGGAAGAGGATTGTGATGCTTTCGACTCAGATGTTGATGACGAACCCACCGCTCAGACAATCCTCATGGCTAATCTATCATCTGTTGTCTCACCCACACAATAATCTAGTCCATCCAAATCATCCATCATATCTGAGGTACTAAAATTATATGATAAATGTGCTGACTATGATGAACAAAAGACCTTCAATGATATACGACAAAATAATGTTAGTGAATCAAATGAGGCTGAATTGGAAACCATTAATGTGTTCCCAACTGAGCAACATTCGGATCACGACAGTAATTCTGACGTATCTTGTGGAAAGTCTTCTGTTGCATGTGATAATGATGTGATGCATGAACAAATGATATATAACGAAGTACAACAAAATGATGTTGCTGAATTAAATATTGCAGATTTGGGAAATAGCAATATTGTCCCATATGAACAATATGTAAAGCACAACGTCGAGTCTATTGTATCAAGTAATATATCCTCTGTTGATGACGATATGTGTGAATTGGATGAGTACACTGCTGTTGCACCTGATGACACCTTAACCACTAGGATAAATACTCTTAAGGATCAAGTAAGGTTCTATGAACAACGTGCAAAATTTGAACTAACAGAACGTGAACAAAAAAATGGAATGGCAAATGCATGCTTACATCATTGAACAAAATTTAAAGGAAATGGCCTTTAAACAAGAGATTAAATCTTTTCAAAATCAACTTGATCGTGCTTTTAAGGAAAAACAGGAAATTCAGGATAGTTTAAATCTCCTGAAAAGTGAATTTCAAGAAAAGGAAAATAAACTGTTAAACGAATTTTCCAACGTTAAGGAGTTGAAAAATAAACTTGAAAACAAGTTGTATGTTCAAGGCCAAACATGTCAAATAGCTCAAATGATGGAAAAGCACATTTGTTAGGAATACGATTATTCATATGAAGACTCGGTCACCCCGAGTATTGTTTAGCATATTGTAGCTCGTAGTAATTATCATATTAGTTAGTATGTAGAGTAGTATTAGTTAGTATTTGTGGAGTCGGGTCGGGTCTCTTACCCACTGTCAGCCCGCTCCACAGCCCGTTTCAAGGGGCGTTTACATTGTAACTATATATACCCTTTCCCACCCATGGGAAAGGATTGGACCTTCATTTGCAATCTAACATTCAACTAGTTTTCACACACAAGGCTCCCGACTCTCTCATATCATTCTCTCTCTAACTTCTCACTAGAAAATACATCTTTAATCATCCTAAAACACATAACCATCCATGTTCTTATATTAGAATATAATACAATTGGTATCAAGAGCCATGGTTCTATCCTAGGATTCATGGTATGCTCGAATTTATAGTATGGTTTGTGGTTTTAGGTTGGTTCGAATTTTTTCTAGTGGTTTTCACACGAGTTTGATCTCGTTTGGGGTTTGTATTGGTTAGTTTCTTGTATTTCTTGATTAGTAGTGTAGTAGGCATCTCGGGTTACTTTTAGTTTTATCATTTCATCGCTTTTGTGGTCTTGGGAGGAATTTTGTTAGCTATTTCTTTCCAGCGAGTTGATTTCTTCTTGGTAGAGGGTTGGCAGGAATCACTAGCGAGTTGGCGTTAGCGTTTTGGCTCTTTACTATTTTAGGACATACGGACAAATCGCTACGAAAGGGACACTTTTGTCTCATTATTAGTGAGTTGTCAGATTTTGGAGTTTTGTGGTTCTGGCGAGTTGATCATTAGCGAGTTGAGTATTAGCGAGTTGGCATTAGCGAGTTGAATAGTTAGCGTACTGACAGATAGCATGTTGGTATTAGCGAGTTGTCAGGTTTTGGTACTAGCAACTTGATATTCAGCGAGTTGATTCGTAGCAAGTTGACTGTTAGCATGTTGTTTACCAGCTAGTTGACCATTGGCGAGTTGCTACCAGCAGTGAGTTGTGTATAGCGAGTTGGGTTAATTGTGCTGGTACTAGCGAGTTGATAATCAGCGAGTTGTTTCTTGTCTAGCGAGTTAGTGCAGGTTTGTGGCGAGTTGAGTTATTTCAGCGACTTGGTACTTGTAGCGAGTTAAAGCCTTAGCGAGTTGTGATTATCTTAGCGTGTTAACATTTGTGAAATTTGTGAGCTGTAGCGGCTTAGGTTGTTATTTCTACTCCTTCAGTAACTTGACGTTGTGAGACTATTCCTACAACTTGACTTGTTATTTCAATAGTAACTTGACGTTTTTGACTTGTTTTCTGAGAATTGATTGTAATTCGACTTGTTGCAACAAAACACAAATTTCACGTGTGTTTAACAGCATGATACGTGCAACTACTCAGTCTTCACAGCATGGCAAGCACTGCATCGGATGACATTCAGGCAGCAGGATTGGATACTCGTCCTCCTATGCTGGACAGAACCGACTATGAGTCATGGGCACAAAGGATTCGTCTATACTGCTTGGGTAAGGAAAATGGTGTGAACATCCTGAAATCCATGATGATGGACCTTTCCTCATGGGGACAACCAGAGACACTATCGCAGCTACTGATGACCATCCTGGGCAGTTGGTCCAGAAAGACCTCGTACCTACAATGATCTTTCTGATGAAGAAAAGAAACGCTATGATGTTGACAGTAGAGCTTCAAATATTGTCATTCAAGGGCTTCCTAAAGATGTCTACAAACTCATCAACTTTAACACAGAAGCCAAAGCAGTTTGGGATAATGTGAAGATGCTTCTTGCAGGGTCTGAGTTAACCAAAGAAGATAGGGAGTCTCAGCTGTATGATGAATTCGAGCACTTCAAAATGAATCCAGGTGAAAGCATCACTGACTACTACGTCAGATTTCACAAGCTAGTTAATGACATGAGAGCCATCAAGATGACAATGCCCAACATTCAGCTCAATTCAAAATTCGTGAATAACATGGCACCTAAATGTGATAGGTTTGTTACAGCTGTCAAACTCAACAAAGGTCTCAGGCATACTAATCATGAAAAACTTTATGCATATCTCCAACAACATGAGAAACATGCAGCTTATGATCGGGTAATGCGAGAAAAGCTCAGTCCTACAACAACAAATGAGTCTCTTGCCTTTGTGTCTAATGTTCAACAACTTACTCAGCCTTCAAATGATCAATCTCAACCACCTTCATCCAGGTCTACCTCAACTAGTGGACAAACATCAACTCCCTCACCACCAGCCTTAAACACCCATCTTGACTCTGGTTATTCTCATATCGACATGATGATTGATAACCTCTCCAACCAAGTCTCCTTATTAGTCTAACAGTTCAGAGCTGTACTTCCACCAACTAACAACCAACTCAGGACTTCGTCTAACCCACGTAATCAGGCAGTCATTAAAGATGGAAGAGTGGTGGTGCAGAATGTGCAAGGAAGACAAAATGTTAATCCAAGAAATGCTGGTAGAGATAATGGGCAGTATAGAGTCGGGAATGCGCTTCAAGTGCAAGCTAGGCACCCTAAGTGCTATAACTGTGGAGGGTTGGGCCATATAGCTAGGAATTGCACTCTTCCAAAGCGTCCTCAAAACTCTGAGTACTTCAAAGACAAGATGTTGCTAATGCAGGCGCAAGAGAATGGTACTGCTCTGGATGAAGAAGCTTTGCTCTTTCTAGCTGGTGATGACAAGAATACGTTTGATGCTGATGTGGATGATCAACCTGTTCTGGACATGGCACTCAATGATCCGAGCATCTTCCAAGTTGAAGACTGTGATGCTTTTGATTCGGACGTTGATGAAGAACCCATAGCTCAAACCATCTTCATGGTTAATCTGTCTGCATCTGCATCATCTCCACAGCAATCTGGCTCCTCTATCACTTCTGCTATCTCTGAGGTACCAAAGCCACAAAATTCTAATTTGAATTGCTCTATCAATCCACAGGGGGCATGTGACTCGGTACAACCCACGAATATTGACAACACAGATATCACTAATATGGGAAATACCAATAATATCCCATATGAATGGTATGTGAATGACAATAAAATGAATGTTGTACCCAGTGACATGCCGTCGGTTGATGCTAGAGAACTTGAGTTACATGAGCACACTATATACAACCCTGATGACTCCTTGATCACTAGAGTTAACATCCTTAAGGATCAGGTGGCCTTATACGAGCAACGTGCTAAATTTGAACTTAATGAACGTGAGCAGAAAATGGAATGGCAATTGCGTACTTACATATCTGAAAACAATGCCAAACAAGAAACATTGAAAAAGGAGTTAGTTTCTTTAAAAAAAACAATTGGATCAAACTGTCATGCAAAGACAGGAAATTCAAAAGGGGTTGACTTCAATCAAACTCGACTACCAAGAAAAAGAAACCAAACTTCTAAATGATTTTTCAAAACTTAAAACGTTGAAAAACAAATTGGAAGATAAGTTGTACATGCAAGGCCAAACCATTCAATCTGCTCAAATGATGCAAAACCATAGGAAACTAAAAGATGAATTTAGTGAACACGATGCCTCTAAGTCTAAAGCCAAATTTCTTAGAATTGGTATAGGTGCTCAACCTGCGTTTTATGATGCACACACTATGCTTGACCCTAACCATGCCCCTCCTGATGTGAAATCATATGATGAGATTGATGAGGCTGAGGATTGAACTAGGGAAAAACTTGCTGAGCGACTTAAGGATCCACTATGCGTTGCTAAAAATATTGTGTTTCACCATGATTATACTAATGACAATCACTCAGCTATTTTTGTCCCTCAAAAGAAAATCCTTCCTGAAAAAGTGTTCTGGAATATTAACATGGAAAAAATGAAAGCTGAAAGAATCATTAGTAACACACGTACCATCTTTAGGATTGCTGACCCGACCATCTATCCCCTGCACACACCCCAACATCTAGTACCATATACCTTACCCACACAGTGTAATACCCTAATTGCGTTATATGTTCTAGGCTAATTGTTTAAAGATTTTGAAAAAACATGTCAAACTAGAATTACACCAACGGGGATTACAGAAGGGGAAAGGGGTTTTGAGCAAACAAAGCAGTGTTACCTAACTGAAGTCATGCCATTTTTCGACCTTCTTAAAGAACACTTTGAAGGCCTTAAAACCACCATCAATAATGATGTGAATCAAATGAAAAAGGTTTTTAAAGAGGTGGAAAATGAGGGTAACCAATTGGCAATCGATCTCAAATACAGTGAAATTGACAGAAAAAACATCCTCATCATGAATGAGGACTTGATTGCTAATTGCATTGCACAAGATGTCTTTTACACTGTTACTGGCTCTGCCCTATCTACTAAGCAATTTCATGAAATGTCCATTACTTTAAATGTATTTCAAAATCGTGTGATTGAGCTTGAGGGGGAGAATTACAAACTAAACTACAAAATTCAAAACGACGACCATGATAACATGGTCAGGAGTTTTTCAAAACTAGAAGTTGATAATTTTAACTTGCAACTAAAATACCAACATTTGAAAGAAAACGTAAAAGTATCAAATGCCAAGACATCTTCGGATGCTCCTGAATTTGATACATGTTTTGAATTAGCCAAAAAGGATGATGTAATTCAAGCTCACTCAAACACGATTCGGAAGTTGAGGGCCCAAATTGCACAATTAAAATTGAACAAAAGCGATGTGACCAATACCAATTACCAGGAGTCGATAGATTCTCAAAACTTTCAGAAACAGGGCATGATCAATGAGTTACAACATGAAAATAAGTGGCTTCGTGCTGAAATGTCAAACGCTAAACAACGTTACAAAGAATTGTTTGAGTCTATTAAAATAACACGTGACCAAAACAATGAAAGAGTTACTTCTTTGTTAAATGAAATTGAGAATCTAAAGACTATGGTGAAGGGTAAAATGCCCGTCGTTTCATGTGATCATGCAATTTCCAATGTACATGCTTGTAAGAAATATGCGTGCGATGCTGTCAATGTCTCTCTTCCCCATAGGAACAATAAGTTAGTTCATAACAACTATCTTAAGAATCTTAAGGATTGTCTGGCCATGCTTAGAGAAACCATTGAAGATGAAAGGATATCTAAACCAAATGATGATGTTGTTATTGGTGCTTGCTTCCTCACTAATAGAGCCCAGGAACTATTAGAATATGCCATAGGATCATGCCCCAAGAATGATAACAAGTCGGAAAGGTCATTTGCATCGCATCCTAACAGTGGCAACAAACATGTTACATTAGATCATCCCCAAACCATGTCACAATCCACCATCATGATCACCGGTAAACAAGTAGCAACTAATCATACTAATGTTCCCGTCATTGCTTCTACAGGAGTAAAAGGTGTATCTAATGCTAGCAAGTCACAGCCTAGGGGCAATACAAAGAATGATAGGACCTTGCCGGCTAAGAGTACACTTATG
The DNA here is from genome assembly GCA_030686995.1 of Artemisia argyi. NCBI lineage: Eukaryota > Viridiplantae > Streptophyta > Magnoliopsida > Asterales > Asteraceae > Artemisia > Artemisia argyi. Next base: position 218,435,946 of record CM060708.1, read on the forward strand.
AAGGTAGTAGAAGAATCATCTAGGAACAATAAAGTTATGCTTAATGAAAGGAATCGAGTTGATTCAAACATTTGTGTTAACAATGATGTAATTAATTCGAATTCTGGTGCTATTTGTAAGACTTGTAACAAATTCTTATTTTATGGTAATCATGATGCTTGTGTTGTGTCATTTCTTAAATCCACTATGAAATCTCCAGTTATGAATGTCTCGAGTGTTAGACGGGTAAAACAAGTATGGAATAAAACATGAAAAGTGTTCACTAACGTTGGTTATCAATGGAGACCTACTAGAAGGAAATTCACTCTAAGGGAAAAGTGCCCAATGACTAGGATCACTAACTCCAAATTTGTGCCTATTAAGAAGTGGAGACCTACTGGTAGAATGTTCCAAATAGAAGAACTTAGTACCACTCCTAGTTCTAGTGCATCAAAATGTGAAAGTTCCAGTGAGATATCTGTGACATATGATAATCCAATATTTGTGTGTGCTAACCAAACGGACCCCAACTGTTTGTGGGGCTCCAACTTTTTCAGTTATCCACGATTGTCTGGTTTCAAATGCAGGTCATACAAATCGTCCTTTGGTATTTGGACTCAGGCTGCTCAAAACATATGACTAGAGATCGCTCGCGGCTCAAGAATTTCTTGGAAAAGTTTATTGGTACGGTTAGATTTGGAAATGACCATTTTGGATCTATAATGGGTTATGGGGATTACGTCTTTGGAGATAGTGTGATATCCAGAGTTTACTACGTAGAAGGACTTGGGCACAATCTATTTTCTGTTGGTCAATTCTGTGACTCTGATCTTGAAGTTGCTTTCAGAAAACACACCTATTTTGTTAGAGAATTAGATGGTGTTGATCTCCTCAAGGGGAGTCGGGGCACTAATCTTTATACCATTTCTATCGAATACATGTTACGGTCCTCACCAATTTGCTTGCTTTCTAAAGCCTCCAAGAACAAATCATGGTTGTGGCATCGTCGTTTAAACCATTTGAACTTCGGTACCATCAATGAACTCACACGTAAAGATCTTGTTCGAGGCTTGCCCAGACTTAAGTTTGAAAAAGACCACTTGTGTTCCGCATGTCAAATGGGCAAAAGCAAAAAAGCACACACATAAACCCAAGACTATCAATTCCATCATGGAAGTCCTACACACTCTCCACATGGATCTCTGTGGACCAATGAGGATTCAAAGTATCAATGGAAAGAAATATGTGCTGGTTATTGTTGATGATTTCTCTCGATTCACGTGGGTAAAGTTTCTACGATCAAAAGACGAGACTCCGGAAACCATCATCAAACTCATAAAAATGTTGCAAGTTCGTCTCAACAAAACAGTTAGATTCATTCGAACTGATAATGGAACGGAGTTTGTGAACAAACAACTTACTCAATTTTATGAAGGTGTCGGAATTAGTCATCAAAAGAGCATTCCACGTACTCCTCAACAAAATGGAGTTGTTGAAAGATGCAACCGCACATTAGTTGAAGCTGCAAGGACTATGCTCATCTTCTCCAAAGCTCCTATGTTTCTTTGGGCTGAGGCAATTGCAACAGCATGTTATACACAGAATAGATCCTTGATACATCCTCTCCACTGCAAGATTCCATATGAACTGGTCCATGGCAGAAAACCGGATCTTTTGTTTCTTCGTGTATTTGGTGCATTGTGCTATCCAACAAATGACAGTGAAGACTTGGGGAAACTCATGGCCAAGGCTGACATTGGTTTCTTTGTTGGCTATGCTCCAGAACGAAAGGGTTACCGAATCTACAACAAACGTACCAGAGACATAATGGAAACAATCCACGTCACTTTCGATGAGCTGACAGAGCAACTGGTTCCTGAACAATCAAGTTCTGGACCCGTACCTAACCTCTTGTCTCCTGGACCTATAAGCTCCAGGCTTGTACAGAATCCCACTCCTGCTACTCCCTTCGTACCTCCTACAAGTGATGATTGGAAAAAACTATTTGACCCCATGTTTGATGAATACTTTGAACCTTAAAATGTGGACGCTCCAGAAGTCACTGTCATTCCACAACCAGCTGGGGTAGCTAATTTCCCCAATTGTTAATTCTGGTCCATCCACTTCGTTGTCATGGGATCCTGAAGCTCCCACCATCAGTCATTCAATCACCACATCTAATGGTCAATCATCATCTGTACAACGAGTTGCTACTGTAAATAACTCTTTTGGTGAGAATCCCTTCGCTCCACCCGATAATGAGCCGTTTGTTAACATCTTTGCACCTGAACCGTCAAATGACGCTACATCCTCAGATGAATCAAACACGGCTACCTCAGTTCCCTACTCTCAACCTCATGAACACCTTAGGAAATGGACAAACGACCACCAAATTGACAACATTATTGGAAACCCCTCACGCCCGGTATCAACCCGTAAGCAACTTGCTACCGACGCTTTGTCGTGCTTCTTCAATTCTGTCCTTTCTAAAGTTGAGCCTAAAGATTTCAAGGATGCAATGTCTAAACATTCATGGTTCACTGCTATGGTAGATGAAATTCATGAGTTTGATCGACTTGACGTGTGGAAATCAGTGCCGCCTCCTGAGTGTGCTATGATAATTGCTCTCAAATAGATATTTAAAGTGAAGCTTGATGAGCATGGAGATGTTTTAAAGAACAAGGCAAGACTTGTGGCAAACGGATATCGTCAAGAAGAAGGTATTGACTTTGAAGAATCCTTCGCACCAGTTGCTAGAATTGAAGCCACAAGAATATTTCTAGCAAATGCCGCTAGTCAAAATATGGTGGTGTATCAGATGGATGTTAAGACCGCATTTTTAAATGGCGATCTTAAAGAAGTGGTGTATGTAAGTCAACCTGAAGGATTCATGGATCCTGAATGCCCTAACCATGTGTATCGCTTGAAGAAGGCCCTTTATGGTCTTAAGCAAGCTCCCAGGGCGTGGTACGGCACTTTGTCAAAATTCCTTCTTGCCAACAAGTTCTCCAAAGGTGTTGTTGATCCTACACTCTTTACCAGAAAGACGGGCAAAACCTTTCTTCATGTGCAAATATACGTAGATGACATAATATTTGCCTCTTCTGATCCCAAAGAGTGTGATCACTTCTCCCAAGAGATGAGTTCTGAATTCCAGATGTCCATGATGGGTTAAATGTCCTTCTTTCTAGGCTTGCAAATATCTCAGAATCCCAATGGGATCTTCATCAATCAATCCAAGTATGCTAATGAAATCTTGAGGAAATTTGGATTTGATTCATGCGACACTGTTGATACCCCTATGATGGAAAGATCAAAACTTGATGAAGATGATATCGGAATCCCTGTTGAACAAACCAAGTATCGAAGCATGATTGGTTCCCTAATGTATCTTACTGCTAGCCGACCGGATCTTCTTTTTGCAGTCTGCATGTGTGCTCGGTATCAATCCAAACCTACCAAGAAACACCTGGAAGCTGTCAAGAGGGTCTTTCGGTATCTTAAAGGAACAATCCACTTGGGCCTATGGTACCCAAAGGATACTTCTATGGCCCTCACCGCCTATTTGGATGCTGACCATGCGGGATGTCAGGATACTCGTCGAAGTACATCTGGGGGTGCTCAGTTCTTGGGTAACAAGCTAGTTAGTTGGTCTTCAAAGAAACAAATGAGTACTTCAATATCCTCCATAGAGGCTGAATACATTGCCATGTCCTCGTGCTGTGCTCAGATTCTATGGATGAGGTCTCAACTTTCGGACTATGGCTTCATGTGCAACAATATCCCTATGTATTATGACAATAAAAGCGCGATTGCACTTTGCTGCAACAATGTCTAGCATTCAAGAACTAAGCACATTGAAATTCGACATCACTTCATCATGGAGCAAGTTGAGAAAGGAATTGTGGAACTTTACTTTGTGAGGACTGAGTTCCAGCTTGCTGATATCTTTACCAAAGCACTTTCTAGGGATCGATTTCAATTTATCCTCCCTCGCCTTGGTATGAAGAGTCTCACTCCTGAGGATCTCATAAGTCTTCAGGAAGATCAGGAGGAGTAAAGGGGTTGTTTCATATATCCTTTGTACATAGTTTAAAACAAAAAGAAAATAGAAAAATATAAAACTTATAAAAATCATAAAATTATGAAAAATATTAAAATCCAAAAAATATTCTTCTTTCGACATGTCTCTTGTGTAATCAATATTATGTACGTTTCTAGAAATGTCATTCAATAATGACACGGAAACATACATATGCTTGAGCAAGAGTTTTTCTTTTTAATAATGTTTTTTCTAAAAACATGTCGTTTCCAAAAAATATTCTGTCAAATGGTTTGCTATTACTTCAGATAGCAACCCGGTCTTAGTATTGGGGAAAGTTCGTCGCCAAAAAGACGACTGTTCCTTACAAAGGCATGAATTACTTCATATTCGTGCCTTTCAGATCTGATGTACGCTTAAGTGCATCATTTCTGGTAAAAGAAGAGAAGTCTTCTTTGCATCTCAAATACTTTTCCTTCAAAGATTCTTCGGGAAAGTATTTGCTCCAAATTTGGTGGTACCATGGTTTTTGAAGATCAAACAAACCTGAAGAGTTGTTTCAAAATTTACCACTCAATCGATGCTATAAAAAAAGTAATACTTTATGCAAAATGTTTAATGTTAAACTGTGTCATCGATTGAGGGGGAGAATGATTTCGAAAACTATACATCATCAAAACAATGATCTTTGTGCATAACTTCAAGTGGATTAAGTGCAATTGTTATGTGTTAGTACATGAATTTTTCATGAGTTTCGCGCTAAACTCAAAATCTTTTATAAACTCATCATCTCTAACACATAACATACTCCCTCAAGGTTTTAGGGGGAGCTTAAATGTCGTCTCAAAATTAGTCATTCTTAAAAATGTCACATCCTTCTCTAAAACTTTATACTTATTTAAATCACTTGGGATCACAAATCTCAAATTGATTTGAAATTTTGATCGGGGGAGAAGATGTGATTTAAATATGAAAAACTGATTCAAAAGTGATGTTTTTGAACATGTAAACAAAAAACTGCTCTTTCCTATGTGCCAATCTCTTTCGCATATCAATGCACATATTGAGGGGGAGCGAAATGATTTGTGTAAAAGGATCCTTGCATCTCATATGAGTGCATCTCAGTCTTGACTCATGAATTGACGAAACACAAATGTCCTTAATCGAAAGGACTAGTCCTGGACGGGTAATAACTTCAAGCTGGTTTAACCAGTGATGTAAGCGTGTCTCGAAGAGGACTAGTTTAAGTAGAATGTACCGTTTCGAGAAACCTTGGGTGAATCTGATCGAGCCGGGTAATAACTTCAAGCTAGTTTATCTAGTGATGTAAGCGTGTCTCGAATGCCCGGTCATGTTCTCTCAAGGTAGATCAATTCAAAAGTGCAACTCTTCCCGACATGTGCAAATTTTCAAATCAATACTTATGAGCACATGTTAAGGGGGAGCATTTGAAAATGACAAAACTCTCAATGTGTTAACAAAATGTGTTTCTAAATCATAAACACATTGAGAGAATTTTCAATGACTTGGTAAATGGCAACTTAGGACAGTCATGGAGTTATAAGGTGGCTAAGGCTAGGAAAACCGTCCTATGATCCGCCAGAGCCGGAGGGATCTACCCATGGACAATACCAAATAGATAGTATTTAGATGTCCGTAGGTATGATTATGAAAAAAGGAGAAATGTGAGAATGGGGAAAGAAGGGGTTGAAGAATTAAAAAGAAATGAAATGAGAAAGGGTGAAAAGAAATAGCCCTCCAATTATTCAACCTTAGGGCAGAAACCGGGTTCAATTCATAATCTACTGATTGTTGCTAAGGCGACATCGGTATTGAAGACAAGACGTCATGGACCTAGTGACGCAATGCACTAAACCCTCTAGCCACTCAAGTTCTCTTAAAAGAACTTGTTTCATTCTCACGGGGAACCGGTGTAATCTATCGACTTATCTCTTAGAGATAGGTGATATTGAAGCAGGAGACCTCTCCCTAATCTCCGCATAGGAAAACCAAATGCACTTATTGAGTCTAGAGCCTCGAGATGCATACAAAGATCTCATAGGAACACGTGCTACCTCTACCCTGGTTGTTCAACATTAAGGACACCAGTGGTAAAATTATAAGTCCTACGCAGATCTTGGCAATCTGTTAGAACATTCATGAGGGATGTTGTTGTTGCAACACCCAGTGATTGAATAGAAATTCCTGCCAGGGTCAACATCAAGCAGCCCTGAAAGCAGGTCACTTAGGTAATTCCTTGTGGATTACGCTTAGTGGTCGCAATGGTTACAAACGATCAACAGTCGTAGAGTGATCTCCAGCGGCTCACCCATTCGTTGATATACTAAGGTAGTTCGCGTAAATCCTCTCGGGGGTTTGCCGATTGGGAACGATCTTGGTAAGGTTTAGAAGGAGTCTTCACACTATGCTGTTGACGATCTCTATTTCCAAACCTATAAGCACCGGATGATTTGTTGCTAACTGTCTACTTGCAGGAATTTCTAACGGTTGCGGGTGATTGCTGAAAAGCTGCTGATCAATCAACACATGCTCACACTTCAACTTCAAAACTCAAAAGATATCATGATCATTAAATGGGCTTCAACCGTGCTTCCTCAACTCTGATGAAGAAGATCATGATCCTGAAAAGTGTGAGCATGCCTACACAAAGAGGTTCATATCACATGGAGACATCACTACTCCAAGATGACTTTCAAACATTCTTTTGGCGCGTAGCTGATGTTATTTCCAAAGATCATCCATCACACTGAAGGTGTCATCTAGAGTCTTCCACTTCATGCACAAAGATCTCAACAATGAAGAATCAATAGGCTACGAGCTACAAAGATGTCGTCAAAAATGCAATGACTCAACATTTATTTTCCGGGGTGACCTCCCTTAGGGGGAGATTGTTAGGAATACGATTATTCATATGAAGACTCGGTCACCCCGAGTATTGTTTAGCATATTGTAGCTCGTAGTAATTATCATATTAGTTAGTATGTAGAGTAGTATTAGTTAGTATTTGTGGAGTCGGGTCGGGTCTCTTACCCACTGTCAGCCCGCTGCACAGCCTGTTTCAAGGGGCGTTTACATTGTAACTATATATACCCTTTCCCACCCATGGGAAAGGGTTGGACCTTCATTTGCAATCTAACATTCAACTGGTTTTCACACACAAGGCTCCCAACTCTCTCATCTCATTCTCTCTCTAACTTCTCACTAGAAAATACATCTTTAATCATCCTAAAACACATAACCATCCATGTTCTTATATTAGAGTATAATACAACATTAAACTACGGGATAAGCATAGTGATAAGGATTTAGGACTGCCTAAAACAAACTTCCTTAAGAGCGTTAGAGCCTCTCAACCTGCCCTCTATGATGCTAAGGTTATGCTTACTCCCAATCATGAACCACCAAATAGCTGGTCTGATAAAGAATTGGATGAACTTGATTCTGCCGATAGAGAGAGATTTGATAAAAAAAAAATGAAAGATCCAAAGTGCATTAAACACTGAGTCAGTGTTAAGCCCCATGATTATGATGAACAAAATCGAGTGACTGTTTTTGCACCTCAAACTAAGTTAACACCGGAACAGGTATTTTGGCCTTTAGACGTTGAGAAAATGAAAGCTGAGGAAATTAAGGCCAAAACATCCCAAAAGTTAGCTGCCCCAACGGTGTATCTCCCTAATACACCGATGCACTTAGTTCAGTTGTCACTTCCCATGCAATGTAAAACTCTTATTAGCATTTATGTCCTGTGTCAAATGTTCATTGATTTTGATAAAACATGTAAAAAGAGAATCACACCAACGGGAATCACAGAGGGTGAACGGGGATTTGAGCTAACCAAAGAGTGTTACTTAACTGAAGTCATCCCATTTTTTAAACTAATCAAAGAACACTTTGAGGGTTTACGACAATCCTTTGATGTTGAGCTTAAGGAAATGAAAGAAGTGTTTAAAAATGTGGAAAACAAGTGTAAACAAAAAGCAATAGATCTTCAGCATAGTGAAATTTCCAGAAAAAATATTCTCATCATGAATGACAACTTGATTGCTAAATGTATTACACAAGATGTGTTCTACACTGCTACAGATTCTTCTCTTAATGCTTGTCAATTTCGTGAAATGTCTATTGCTTTGAATAACCTTCACAATCGTGTTGTTGAGCTTGAGGGGGAGAATGTGAAATTGCTTGAAAAAAATTCAAAATGATGATCATGACAACATGATCAAGCATCTTTCTAAACTAGAAGTTGATAATCTTAACTTACAATTAAAATATCAACATTTAGAAGAAAAAATGAAATTATCAAAGGCCAAGACATCTTCTGATGCTCCAGAATTTGATGCATATTTTGAATTAGCAAAAAGGGATGAAAAAATTCAAGCTCACACGAACACGATCAGGTTATTGAGGGCTCAAATTGCCCAATTGAAGTCTCCCATGAATGCTGTGATCGACACCCATAAACCAATGTCTGCAGATTCTCATAACTTTCAACTTCAAAACACAATCAACTTACTTAAACATGAAAACGATTGTTTTCAAGCTGAAAATTCTAAAGTTAAACAACATTACAAAGAGTTATATGATTCTATCAAGATCACTCGTGATAAAACCAATGAAAAGATAACCTCTTTGCTTAATGAAATTGAGAATCTAAAGACAAAGCTGAAAGGGAAAATGCCGATTAATGAAAGTGACAATATCAATTTTGTGGTTTGTAAATGTAAAAAAATATGCATGTGAGGCTGTTTTTATTCCTCTTCCCCTTAAGAACAATGAGCTAGTCCATAGTGATTACCTTAGACATCTTAAGAACTGCCTAGACATGACCCGTGAAACCATTGAAGAAGATAGAATGGTGAGACCATCTGATAACTCCCTATTGGATGTTTGCTTTATCAGCAAGCGGACACAAGAGTTGTTAGAATATGCTATAGGTACATGTCCCAAGATTCCCAACATGCGTGATAAAAATGGCACATTGATGAGGCGAAAAATGATCCGTTTTTAGGGGGTCATTTAAGCCCGAATCCGAATTTATTTGATCAAATATTGCCCTAAATCGTTCCTTTTGTGATTTTAGGTACTTTGGGAGTGAAATCTGGAAAAGGAAGCAATTCGGACGTTTTTGGAGCATAAAAGTGAAGAAAACGCCAAAGTCTTAGTTTTCCATGCTGGGAACAGTAGGTGACGGCGTCAAGAGCAAATCCTTGACGGCGTCAAGAGCAAATCCTTGACGGCGTCAAGAGCAAATTTCATGAATTTCCATGACGACCCAGTAGAGTTTTGACGGCGTCACGTGGGAAGGGCGTCAAGAGTAAAAGAGTCATGACGGCCTGGAAGTGCATAACTCTTGACGGCGTCAGAAGTAGATCTAGGCAGTCCGAGGAGAGTTTTGGCGGTGAGGTGACGGCGTCACAAGATTACTCTTGACGCCGTCAAACCTATTTTTCTATATATAGTTTTCTAATTTTTCACATTTAAAAAGAGAAGTTTTGGGAGAAACCCTAAGTACGATTTTGGTGTCACTTTACAGGTTTTTCAAGGGTTCCAACCCCTTGATACCTTGCATGATTAATCAAGATAAGTGTTCTTCTAATTCAATCAATATGTCTATGTGTTGGTTGTCTATATCATGTTCTTGTCTTAATTCTATCATGCTAGGCTAGATCTCTTTTGTGTTTGCTTAGATCTAATGAAACCTAGATATTGATTATGTGTTGATTACTTGTTTATTCTTGTTGTGGATGAATGATTTATATGTTAGGCTTAAGAAAACTGGCAGATCTCCAATTGGTAACATGCTTGAACGTCTTAAGAAACATGAACCAACGCGCACTAGTTCTTTATTGGTTGTATTTAATGCATGAGCCACTGTTTACAATCCCTATAGTTGTGCTGGGCATGGTGTAGGAGGAGATAAGAGCTCATAGAATTGGGGAGTTATGTGTGCCACCCCATGAATGGTATTAAGGAATACGATCCGTCATCCATGCAATTATAACAAGTAATTAACGTGTAAAAGATATCTAGGGAGTAGTGAAATCTAAGTAAACACATTTTCTCCAATTACTGCTCACAACCTTAGCATAAATTAGTTTATTTTCATTTTCTAGTATTTTATTTTGATTGCATCTTAGTATTGGGTTAGTTGAATAGCAACTAATTCCGCCCACTCTTCCAAAACCCGAGATTTTTACTTGCTTTCCATAAAATATAAAAATACAAAAATAATCATCCCTCACCTTTAGAACTAGTATTTAGGCTTTCTAATCCTAGCGACACTATTCCTAAGCTGAACGATCAATCCCCCAGTACTTGTCACTATACTATACTACAACGATCAGGTACACTGCCTGGTGGGGGTTGTATGCTTCTCGAGATCCCTCGAGAGGTAAAGCCTGTTGCGATTCCCACGCATCACACATCCTCATCTAGGAATTTGAAGAAGCATGTTACTTTTGATAAACCTTTGGCTAATTCTGATCATAGCACATCACCACCTAGAAACCAAACAACTGTGCAACAATCTAGTGTTCCCCTCGTCAATTCTACAGGAGTAATCAATGTCACTAAAGCTAGCGGGTCAAAGCCTAAAGGCAATAAAAGGAATGACAGGACTTCGCCTGCTAAGAGTGATCAAGGGAAGAAAGTATAAGACCACCTTAGGAATAATAAGATTGATTTGAATGAAAAGAATCGTGTTGATTCTAGTATTTACGTTAAGCGTACTGTAATTAATTCGAATTCTAATACTACTTGTAAGACTTGTAACGGTTGTTTAATTTCTGGTAATCATGATGAATGTGTTGTGTCTTTTTTGAAATCCTCTTATAAATCCCCAGTTAAATTTGCTAAGACGCAAAAACTGGAAAACAATACTTGGAAAGCTACAGGAAAAGTTTTTAACAAAGTAGGATATCAGTGGAAACCTACTGGAAGAAAATTCACTCTAGGAAACCAGTGCCCATTGACTTACATGCCTGACCCTAAGTCTTTAGAGGTTAAGAGATGGAAGGCTACTGGTAGAAAATTCCCTTTAGTGACCCAATGCCTTGATAGTAAGTCAGCCACTTCCACTAACATAGGTTCATCTGTGAGAACCAATGAAAATACTGATCCTGTATCTCTTAAGTATGCATGTGCTAACCTATTGGATCCCAATTACACTTGGGGATCCATGTTTTTCAGTTATCCATATCTGACTGGTTTCAAATGCAGGTCGTACAAATCGTCCTGTGGTATTTGGACTCAGGCTGCTTAAAACATATGACTGGGGATCGCTCTAGGCTCAGAAATTTCGTGAAAAAGTTTATCGGGAGTTAGATTCAGAAACGACCACTTTGGAGCTATTATCAGGTATGGTGATTATGTGTTTGGTGATAGCGTGATTTCTAGAGTTTACTATGTGGAAGGACTCGGGCACAACTTATTCTCTGTTGGACAATTCTTTGATTCTGATCTTGAAGTGGCCTTCAGAAAACACACATGTTTCGTTAGAGAATTGAATGGAGTTGATCTCCTTAAGGGAAGTCATGGAACAAATTTGTATACCATCTCTATTGAAGACATGATGCGGTCCTCACCCATTTGCTTGCTCTCTAAGGCCGCAAAGAGCAAATCATGGTTATGGCATCGTCGTTTGAACCACTTGAACTTCGGCACCATTAATGAACTTTCTCGTAAAGATCTTGTTCGAGGCATGCCTAGATTGAAGTATGAAAAAGATCATCTCTGCTCATCATGTCAATTGGGTAAAAGCAAGAAACAAACTCATAAACCAAAACCCACCAACTCCAACACTCAAGTACTCCATACCCTTCACATGGATCTGTGCGGACCCATGAGAGTGCAAAGCTTCAATGGGAAAAGATATATTCTTGTTATTGTGGATGATTACTCACGATTCACATGGGTGAAGTTTTTAAGATCCAAAGATGAAACTCCCGAAATCATCATAAAAATAGTCAAGCAGTTGCAAGTAAGGCTCAACAAAACCGTTAGAATCATTCGCACTGATAATGGAACTGCGTTTGTTAACCATCAACTCACTCAATTTTATGAAGTATCGGCATCAATCATCAGAAGAGTATTCCTCGAACTCCTCAACAAAATGGAGTTGTTGAAAGACGAAATCGCACACTAGTTGAAGCTGCTCGCACTATGCTGATATTCTCAAAGACACCAATGTTTCTATGGGCAGAAGCCATTGCTACTGCATGCTACACTCAAAATCGGTCATTGATACATCCTCTCCAAAACAAGACACCGTATGAGCTGGTGCATCTCAATAAGCCTGATCTCTCCTTTCTTCGTGTATTTGGTGCCCTGTGCTATCCAACAAACGATAGTGAAGACTTAGGGAAGCTTAAAGCTAAGGCTGATATTGGGGTATTCGTCGGATATGCGCCAGATCGAAAAGGGTACCGAATCTACAACAAAAGAACCCGACAAATCATGGAAACAATCCATGTCACGTTTGATGAGCTGACAGAGCATACGGCTCCAGGACACACCAGTTCTGGACCCTCACCAAATCTTTTATCTCCTGGACCAATAAGTTCGGGACTTGTACTGAACTCCAACCATGTCACTCCTTATGTTCCTCCTACAAGTGAAGAATTGAAAATGTTATTTGATCCTATGTTTGATGAGTACTTTGAGTCACAACCACCTCATGAACCGGTACAGCCGGCTGCTGAACCTAATATTATGGCTGAGAATGCACCTAATGATACAAATGGTCCATCTACCTCCATCTCTCTTGATTTGGATGCACCAGAATGTAGCAACACTCTAAATGAATCAAATATTCAATCGTCTTCTGAACACCAAGGAGTGGCATCTGATAACTCATGGGAAGTCAATCCATTTGCACCACCTGAGGAAGAACCATTTGAAAATGTTTTTGCACCTGAATCCTCTAATGAAGCATCTTCCTCAGAAGATTCAAACAATACTATATCAGTTCACTATCCTCAACCTCATGAACATCTCAGAAAATGGACAAATGATCACCCCATGGACAACATCATAGGAAATCCCTCACGACCTATGTCCACCAGAAAACAACTTTCCACTGATGCCGTGTGGTGCTTCTTCAACTCAGTCTTACCCAAAATCGAACCCAAAGACTTCAAGTATGCCCTAACAAAGGTATTTTGGTTCACTGCAATGCAAGAAGAAATCCATGAGTTTGATCGTCTTGATGTATGGGAATTAGTACCACCACCTGAATGCGCAATGATCATTGCTCTCAAATGGATTTTCAAAGTTAAGCTTGATGAGCATGGTGATGTGTTGAAAAACAAGGCTCGATTAGTTGCGAAAGGATACAGTCAACAAGAGGGTATTGACTTTGAAGAATCATTTGCACCTGTCTCTCGTATCGAGGCCATTAGAATCTTTCTTGCCAATGTAGCCAGCAGTAACATGATTGTTTATCAAATGGATGTTAAGACTGCCTTCCTGAATGGGGACTTAAAGGAGGTGGTTTATGTTACTCAACCTGAAGGTTTTGTGGACCCAGAAAGACCTAATCATGTATATTGCTTAAAGAAGGCACTCTATGGTCTCAAGCAGGCTCTGAGAGCTTGGTACGACACACTTTCCAAGTTTCTCCTTGCAAATTGATTTACCAAGGGTGTAGTTGATCCTACCTTGTTCAATAGAAAGACTGGAAACAACCTTCTTCACGTTCAAATCTATGTTGATGATATCATCTTTGCATCGTATGATTCTAAGGAATGTGATCGCTTTGCTACGGAAATGAGTTCCAAGTTTCAAATGTCTATGATGGGACAAATGTCTTTCTTCTTGGGGTTAAAAATCTCACAAAACCCGAGCGGCATCTTTATCAATCAAGCCAAGTATGCTAGTGACATCCTCAAGAAGTTTGGCTTTAATTCAAGTGACATAGTTGATACACCCGTGGTTGAAAGATCCAAACTCGATGATGACTCAACTGGATTAACCATTGATCAGACCAAATACAGAAGCATGATTGGATCTCTCATGTACCTCACAGCAAGTAGGCCAGACCTTCTTTTCGCCGTATGCATGTGCGCCAGATATCAATCCAAGCCCACCAAAAAGCACTTGGAAGCAGTCAAGAGAATCTTCAGATATCTCCAAGGGACAATCCACATGGGTCTTTGGTACCCTAAAGACAATGCAATGGCTCTCACGGCCTACTCAGATGCTGATCATGCGGGTTTTCAAGATACTCGCAGAAATACTTCCGGAGGTGCTCAATTCTTGGGTGAGAAACTTCTCAGCTGGTCATTCAAAAAGCAGATGTGCACTTCAATATCATCCACAAAAGCTGAATATATAGCCATGTCCTCGTGCTGTGCTCAAATTTTGTGGATGAGATCACAACTATCAGATTATGGGTATGATTTTAACAAAATCCCAATGTATTGTGATAACAAAAGTGCCATTGCACTGTGTTGCAACAATGTCCAGCACTCCAGAGCCAAGCATATAGACATTCGTCATCACTTCATTAGAGAACAAGTGAAGAAAGGGATAGTGGAACTCTACTTTGTGAGAACGGAGTTTCAGCTGGCTGATATATTCACAAAGGCTCTTTCTCGGGAAAGATTTTAGTTCATTCTCCCATGACTTGGGATGAAGAGCCTAACTCCAGAAACTCTTAAGTCTCTCCAGGAAGAGAATGATGATTGAAGGATTGGCTTCACATATCCTTTGTACATAAGATTTATCAAAAAGAAAATGAAAAAATATAAAACCTATAAAAACCATAAAAAATCTGAAAAATCACAAAAAATGCAAAAATATTCTTCTCACGACATGTCTCTTGTGTAATCAAAATTATGTACGTTTATAGAAATGTCATTCAATAATGACACGGAATCATACATATGCTTGAGCAAGAGTTTTTCGGTTTCAAATAAAGTTTTTTTCTAAAACATGTCGTATCTCAAAATATTCTTCAAAAATATGGCTTGCAGTCACTTCAGGCTGACTTCAAAATAATGGCTTGCTATTACTTCAGATTGCAACCCGTTTTTCAAATGGGGAAAACACGTCGCCAAAAAGACGGTTGTTCCTTTCACCGGGTGAAGTTCACCTGGGCATGGATTACTTTATATGCATGTTTCCTTGATCTAATGTACGCTTCAGTGCATTATTTCTTGATAAAGAAGAGAAATCTTCTTTTTATCGCCAAATACTTTCCCTTCTATGATTTTTCCGGAATGTATTTGTGCAAAACTTGGTGGTACTATGAGATTTTGATTGAAAATCAAATTGAATCTAAATTTTGATAAAATTTTTCACTCAATCAACGACTTTAATATTTTATGAAAATATTTAAGCTTTAACATCCGTCATTGATTGAGGGGAAGAGTGATTTCTCAAAATTTTATGTATCATCAAAACTCTCCACACTTTGTACAAAAACCTTGCAACAAAACGATTTGTGATGGTTATGTGTCAGAATGAGAACATTTTCAAAGAGTTTTCGTTAAAACTTAAAATCTTTTGTAAACTCATCAAATCTGACACATAACAACCTCCCTCACAGATTGAGGGGGAGCATGAAAAAGGTTCCTTTTATCAGAAAATATTAAAACTGACCGCATTTATCTCCCAAAAGCTTTCTAACTTATTTAAATCAATTGAGATCCAAAATCTCGAAAGATTGGAAATTTTTAATCGGGGGAGAGAATGTGATTTAAATATGAAATCTGATAATGAAAAGTGATCTTTTGGACTCAATAAATAGGCTCCCACATATGTGCTAAAAACTTTAGAACATCGATGCACATATTGAGGGGGAGCAAAAGGCGTTTGTGGAAGTTATACCAAAGACCGACCATTTATCTTTATGCATGGAGTTATAAGGATGGATAAGGTTAGGTATGAGTTCCCATGATCCACCAGAACCGGACGGATCTTCCCAAGGACAATCCTCTAGATAGATTAGAAGTCCTTAGAAATGATTGAAAAAAGGAGAAAAGTGAGAAAGGGAAGAGTGCGGACTGAGATAGAGCTAGGACTGGAACAAAACCAACAAGGTTCTAGTGATGAAGTCTCGGTAAGCACTGAAGGGGTTGAAGAATAAAAAAGAAATGAAATGTTAAAAGGGTGAAAAGAAATAGCCCTCCAAATATTTAACCATAGGGCAGAAACCGGGTTCAACTTCATATGCTACTAGTTGTTACTAAGGTAACACTGGTATTGAAGACAAGACGTCATGGACCCACTGACGCACTGCACTAAACTTCCCAACCACTCAAGTTCTCTTAAAAGAACTTGTTTCATTCTCACGGGGAACCCTGTGTAATGTATCGACCGCTCATTGCGAGCCATGTTGGTACCTAAAACAGGAGACGCCTCCCCAGTCTCCAGGAGCGGATCAAAACGCACTATTGAGTCTAGAGCCAAAGAGATCATCCATAAATCTCGATAGGACACATTCCAAATATGCTTATTGTTTCACACAATGTGGAAAATAAGATAAAATATTTAGAGTCCTACGCATTATCCTCGTGGTATTGCTAGAACATCCGAGTGATATGAAAATATTCACGATGAAGATGGAAATCCTTCTAAAGCGAACATCTTTCAAGCTCTTGGTAGGTGACATGTGAGATCCATCTTGGATCAATGATCAAGTGACAACTGGAAAGCAACAATGGTGCGATTCAAAATTGAATCAAACTTGTTCCAGGATATGGATTGACGGATACTTTTGCAAAAACTTTCACTGTGCTCACAAACTTACTTTCGAGCACATTGATTGTGTAAAATCTTTCAAACAAAAGTATTTTTGATGGAAATGTGATTTAAAGTTTAAAACTCTCGTCGTGTCTCAAAAATGTTTATCATATGATACGCGAGTGATTTCTATAAATCAATTTCTCATCAATCCGTGAATATTTATTCACCAATTCACTCTATCGTGTTGTCTGCTTTGAGACGTTCCGGTATGAGAACATGCTAAGTATGAAGATTCCGAATTGGATTCTTCGGAAAATTAATTACTACAATCTGGAAATTCCTGTCAAGGAGAGTCTTCTTTAAAAGAGACTCTACCTGATCACAGGTCGGTTTTCACAAAACCGGGGGGGGGGGGGGGGGGGGTAGTCTATCCTCGCAGAACGAATGAGCCATATTCGTTCTCTATCTTTATTGCTAACTGTTTTATTTCAGGGACACATATAAAGATGGCGTTAATGGCTCCTACTTCCAGCTGAATCGGGTCAATCCATACCTCATGCTCACAAATCCTCCTCACTTTCAATGATGAAGAGAGACTTACTACAACGAATGTTGAGAGACTACCAAAAACGTTTCCGCAACTCTGATGAAAAGTCTCCTGACCCGTAAACTCTGATGAAAAGTCTCCTGATCCAGAAGGGTGTGAGCATAATGGTCCTTAAGTCACTACATCACATGAAGGCGATACTAATGTGGATGAGCTTGGAGATTTACTGTGGCTGATGATCTCAAAGAAGTTCAAAGATCACACATCTCAAAGGAACTCCAAATCACAAGTTCATTGCTTGGAGTACAAAGGGTGCAGAAAAGTGAAGAATCAGAACCTACAAGCTACAATGACTAATGAATGCTTAAAGATCAAAGAGCTTAAGTTCCAAGGTGACCTCGCTTAGGGGGAGATTGTTAGGAATACAAATATTCCTGTAAAAGACTCGGTTACCTAATTATTGTAATAGCATTAAGTGTGCTCGTAGTTAGTTTAGTTATTAGTTAGAATTAGATTAAGTAACATTGTGGAAGAAGGACGGGTCTTTACCCACTATATGCCTGATCCACAGCCCGGGTGTGGGCGTTTTATCTTTTGTTTGTTAGGAACTATAAATACCCCTCTCCACATGTGGAGAGGGTTGAACCTTCTCATACACTTTAATCTAATATTTCACTTTCTCTCTCAAGGTTCCAAGTTCTCTCTATTCTTCCTATTTCTCTCAAACCATATGCCACCTTAATCACTAGTAACACCATGTTTGTGACTTAGTTGATATTCTACATGTGACATTGCGTGTGTGGTTGGTAAAACTATGTAATTTACTTCCGTTGTTCGGTGCTTTATTTGTTGCAGGTTTTTAGTTTGTTAGTGTTGAAGGTTTTTAGTTTTTTAGTGCATTAGGTGTGTTATGTTCATACAATTAGGATTTACAGTAAGGGAAATTGACCAACTTTACTTCAAATGTTTGATGTTTTGGGGTGTTTTACGATATGTGTTGTTGTTTTAGGGTTTGGGTGTTTGAGTTTTGGGATATTTTCTGATGTGAATGTTAAATGCATAGTTGTTTTAGGATTTGGGTTTATTGAAGTGACATTGCCAACCATAGTTTTGGCATGGAGAAAACCACATGGTATTAAATTCAATCGTATTTTCAACATATTTGATATTTTAGCCAGTGTAATAGATTTAGGAGTCCAATGACTGTCATAAAGCAAGTTCTGTAAAAACTAAATGCGAAATGGTAGGTTCGTGAAACGTTTGTTAGGTCAATTGATGTGTCACTATATTTGGTGTTAGTAGAAATGGCGGACATGAGTGTATAGCAAATGGTCTAACCAACGTCTCATATGTATTTAGCTTGCACAACTTTAGCTTTTATATGTTGTTTGGACGACAGAGAAAAATGGTGTTTGACATTGATTTTACAGCTTCATAGCTCGCTCGCCACTTAATCCTTGAGGTTAGCTGCATGTTTTCTAACTGTTTTCCATTATCAAAATATAAATAAGATTAATTTTCTTTGTGACAGAGAAAGCTTACTAACTTTTCATCTAGGGGTGGTTTTGTCTTCTTCTTTTTTTACTATTTACTTATCGGAAGTAAGTCATAATTTTGGTTTGTCAAAAATCAGACAACATAAAATGGAATTGTGCTTTGCAACAAACCTTAGTTTTGGCGAGGCAAAAAACCGTATGGCATAAGATCTATCTGTATTTGCATCAGATTTGATATATGAGCTAGGGTAACAGATGTGAGATTTCAATGGTTGTCATATGTTTTGTATATTTAATTTAGAGAGTATTAAGGGTATGTTCTTATGTCTGAATTCATATTTTCAGCTTTTCAGTGATGTTGTTATCGTAGGAGTTTCGTGCACGATGCACCAAAGGTTTTTACCACACGTGTTAGTTGCAAGACATGTACATGTTTTATTTTTAACGTTAATACTTCACATTATATGATGTAATACCTGATTAGGCAATATACGTGTGTTTCTATTTGTTTAAGGTTTCTGATTTCTTTTATAGTATGATATGTGGTCACAAGTGTTGATTTTATACACTGTGTATAATCTATGGTCATAGTTGCTTTGTGATATTCTTTAAAGTGTGATATTTGGTCATAAGTACTGATTTTATATGTTGTATATAAGTTGTGGTAATGACTGCTGCTTTTATAAGTGCTACATGCTATTTTTTACCTATGCAAAACAGGTGCTTCCTGATATCGTTTAAATTCTGATTTGTGGTCATGAATGTCGATTTTATACATTGTGTATAAGTTGTGGTCATAATTGTTGATTTAATAAATGCTATTAATTAACAAAGGAAATTGATTTTTCTATTTGGAATCTGATGTGGTAATTTGAACGCTAATACTTTACATTATCAAATGTTAGTTCACGGTAATTCAGTTTATACACGATTTTTTGTAAATCAGATTGAGATGATTGTTTCTTTGATATGCTGATTCGGTCCCCCAATTAGCCTTAATTTTGGCGTGTCAAAAACTTTCTTGGTACAGTTATTAATAGATTGTTCTTTTCTATATTCATGCTATACAAGAATTGTCAGCTGACATAATAATGCTCGGGTGAGAAGGATGGAAGAAATCACTATAAAGGTTATGTACTTCTGTATATCACTTGAAGTCGGATTTTGCTTATCAAGTTGGTCTAGCAGCCAGGTGTCCATCCTGAAAATCTTCCTGGTAAGCGATGTATGATTTTGTCGGGGTGGTGACGTTGCTCAACTTTGGAGGCGATTTGAACAAAATAGTGGAAGAAGTGGTAATGTACGACTTAAGGGGGATCAAGCTCTATAGGTCATTTTCACCTACATACTTATGGTAAAATCGTAACAACAACTTCAAAAATTAATGACGAATTGATGAGGTTTCTAAGATTGAAGGATCAGCGAGCTAAGTGAAGGGTATTTCATAGATGATTTTATTTTTGATTTTGAATTTAGGGTTTCTAATGAGATGGGGGAATAAATGGCAAAAAAGTGATTTTTTTAATACTCTTTGGCCCTCACTTCCTCCCAAATTTCATTTTCCTCTGCCAGCCACAGGGTTTCAAACGCGCCTTTTCATGAAAATTAAGTTCCTTATTGAATTTACTATTCACCTTTATTTTTCTAATAAACACAATAAATAAGAAGATTTGAAATTCAAAACCCACAAATACCCCATAATGTAACCGAACACGACTTTAAGTCGTCTTAGAATTTTAGATTTAGTGTAAATAGTGTGTTGCATCTAATTGTACATTAGTCATTTTTATGTTGTATTACTTAAAATCTAATAAAAAAATGCTTTGGTGTGTGATTAGGAAAGAGAATTATTACTTTATATATATTTTTAGGTTAAATTACATAAGGGATAGTTTAGTAACTTCTATTGTGTTGAATTTGTAACATTTCAACATGCAGTTGTATTTTATATGTATTATAGATATTAAAGTATGTTAGTAATTTTTAATCTACTGATTGATTTAGTATGCTCGGACTTGGCATTAAATCACACGCATGGAACTCGTTGGTCCCAAACAAAGCCAATATTCTTATTCAGCATCTCGCTATGGATATGCTCCCATTTCTTCTAAAACTTACGCATTTAGGTATAAATGTTGCTTCGGTTATGTGCCCTTTATGTGATGAAGTTCTAGAATCCATCGAACATATCATGGTTCATTACTCGAAAGTTAAAACCAATTTGTTGATTGAGTCACTTATTCATGATAACTTTTTCGTTTATCTTTCGAAGATATCTCAAGCAATTTTGCTCTTAAAAAATGTATGCTAGGTTTTAGTATAAAACAACGACCAAACTGAACAACCCAACTTCATATTTTCAAATGGGTTAACCAAATGGCGACAATAAAAAACATACGCGCGTCTAATAATAACAAGCATTACATGATTTCATTTAATAAAGAAAAAACGTATAACTCTAGCAAGCTTCTTTTCTTTTTTCTTTTTTTTTTTTTCCAAAATGAAGTAAATGATGTTTTCAATCATTATTGTATGGAAATTGATACATAGCATCACATTGATAAGATGACATACTCTATGAGCTGAATGTGTATTTTTTTCTTTGAGGAAGAAGAACCAAGAGAAAATTTAAGTCATGAACTTGTCAACCATGAATTGTGTACACAATGCTTCTTCAGATGCCATGTTTCAAAATTTGATCAATTAGTGTGTTTTATAAAGCTAGAATCTATAAGATATGATAGAATCAACATACTAAACAAACATTAGGTCATCTTCAACCATGGTTTGTAAACTATCATTTTCTCCACATTTGAAGAACGGAGTATTAAAATTCATTTCCAACCATGCTTCAAATTTGGAGAAATTTTTTAAGCATTACTCAAAATCTTCATATTCATCCTCCAAACATATAATAATGTATTATACACATAAAGTAATGTAAATAAATTTAGTCAATGGGCAAAAATAAAACTAATTTAAGCCATCTCCAACCATACATTCCAAAAATCTTCAAATTTAAAGGAAGAAAGCATCTTTCATTAACATTCTTCCTCAAAAAAACATATGTTCTCCAACCATGGTACTCCATATCTTAACTTCAAATCATTTTATACTAAATTAATGTACTTTCAACTAATAACATGATATAAATCTATATTACTTATGTATATATTACATTATTTTATGATTTAGAAGATGAATAGTGATCCTCGAAATATAAAGAATTCTCAACAATGCTCCAAAATAATCTTCAAATATGAAGCATAGTTAGATATGTTTTTGTGTTCTCCATTCTTCAAATCAGGACAGATGTTAACAAGGCCAGTCTAGGCCACAACCTAGGGCCCAATATTTTATAGATGCAGCAAAGTCTATGTCCCATATAGGCATATACATACATATCTGCATAATAGGCTTTTTAGTTTAATTTTGTAGCTTTTTAGTCAAATTTAGAGGCTCTTTTTAGTCAGATAATAGCCTAATTACTTCCTACTTAAAAAAAAGTTATTCAAATTTCAAAGATAGTAAAGTATTTCCGGTATCCTATATTTGAATCATAGTTTTTGGTCGAGACTTGGAGTTACTAACCTTTGTTTGTGTATTGAGATCTCTTAATTAGTTTTCAATTAATAGCAAAACTCATATATAGATATGTTCTAAAAAAATATCATTAACAACTTAACTCACGAAATGCTAAAAGAATGATACTTTTGCATGTTAGTTATAACAGTTTTTGTAATACTAGTATTGACAAACATTTTTACGAAACATATAAATTATGCATGTTTAATAGGGCCTATTTTTGTAGTTATGCCTAGGGTCACCGAAATCCCCCTGCTCCAGATACAAAGAAATATTTTATTTGAAAACCGTGGTTGGAGATGACCTGCTATAAAAAGGTTTGAAGCATGTGGTTGATGATGATGATGATAAAAGATGCCACCCTCTTTTAAATTTGATTTTTTTTAAGCATATCATTGAAGATGGACTTAAGATACAAAGAATCGCTCATAAAAATTGTATAATATTACACTTGATATTTGATGAAGGAATTACAAGAATTAATATAAATGACATTTTAAACCACATTCAAAAATTGCTATATCCACAGTAGGTAAACCCATTTCTAAAAGCCTGCGCCTTTCTTCACCTTCTTGTTATCAATGTCCGGTTAAATTTCTTGAACCTTTTCCCATTTTTCATTTCATTGTCTACAATTTAAATCCAAGGTGGTTCTTCATGTCAATGTTCTGAAAGGCTCAAGGCGCACTAAGGCGCAAAGGGGGGCAAAGAGCCTCGAGTCGAGGCGCATTTCAAGGCGCGGGATTCATGAATGCGAGGCGCAATAAATACATTAAGTTTTTTATAACATATGTTACCATTTATGTAGCTTAAATAACACAAAATAACATAAAAATACTTAATAAATGCCACATATTGCCATTATATAGATTAAAATGGATCAGTTGTCACTTCTAAAACGGATCAACTCTTTGGCTCGATGACCTATATAGAGATTAAAATCCATATCAGACTAAATATGTTTGTGTCATACACTTGTAGCTTACATCTAACAAAGCTCACAATTTAACCCAAAATATCAAGCAAGCAACATATTAACATTCAAGGCAAAATGCCACATTTTCATGATAAAATGTCGTAAAGAAAATACTTAATGAAACAAAGTAACTTCTTAAAGAAAATTTTAATCAACAAAATAAAAATAAAATCAATTCAAATTTACAAATCATACAAATACTCACCCTATGACTTAAAAGGCCTATGTATCTTATCTTAATATCATATTAAAAAAAAAAGTGTTACATCTCCTAGGCGCAAAAATCCCCAAGGCGCAATGGTGCAAAAAGCCCCCGAGGCGCGTACTTTTTGTGGGCTTCATGCATGTCGTGAGCCTCGATCTAAAAAAAGCCCAAAGGCTAGAGCCTTATGCGCCTAGGCGCGATTTTGACAACTTTGCTTCATGTATTTCTAAGGTAGGTCCTCGAAAAAAATTACATATCGCTTCTAAACAAACTCATAGTCTAAGGTGGTTCCTGGGCACCACCTTGCTAAGACTAGGTCCGCCTCTGGTAGGAATCACCTAATATGTGCACCACCTATATAAAATTTCGAACAATAAGATATTCTGTAACAAATTTACTAGATGACAAATATGTCCCAAGCCCGGTGTGGGGTTAGGGTCCATTAGGGTTGTAATCTATAAATATCGATAATAATATTACAACCCTAATGGACCCTAACGCCACACCGGGCTTGGGCCATATTTATCATCTAATATGCTAGACGTTGAATAAACTCATAGGTGTAACTTTATTATTGATTGATATTTATATATTACAACCCTAAAGGATCCTAACCCCACACCGGGCTTGTGCTATATTTATCATATAATACTCCCCTGCAGTGTGAATGGCGAAATCGTGAAAGCTCAGACTGGAGTAGTAAACTAGAAAAAAGAAAAGAAAAGCAAAACATTAACGTAATAAAAGCGCAACTTTAGTCGACTCGTAACAAAAACGTATCAACGGTCGACTTTAGTCGACTTGTAACAAAGCAGTACCAAAGATCGCTTTATTCGACTCGTAACAAAACCGTACCAACGATCGAGACTGGTACCAAAACCGTACCAACGATCTACTTTAGTCGACCGGTAATAAAGCCATACGAACAATCGACTAACAAACAACTTATAAAACAACTATAACTTTTTTATATAAAAAACAAAAATAATAAATGATTCGTCATCGAAGATCTCACGCCTTAAGTAGGCCATGTTGCTTTAGCAGACATTATCATCCCATGATAACGCCAAACAGGCCAAGTGCACTTCCAATGATTTCAACACATAAACCACAAACCAGGTTCGATGACAGCCACAATAACTCCATATATAGCAACAACTTCCAGTTATATAAATCCCTCAAGCAGCACCGAGAATAGAGACACCCGATGGAGATAGTGATACCCACCTTTGCTGACGTGGTGGCCGCCGCCACTTTCCCTCCTCTTTTCGTTACGGCTGCTGACTTTTTTTGCATCGCCTTCTTCTTACTCGCATCTGACACCATCGTGAGATTTGACGGTAGTGAGGGTAGATTTAGGTTTTAGTGTGTTAGGGTTTGTAATTGTGCTTCGGTTTTTCGGCGATCGGTGATGGAGACAACGCTGGTTAGGGTTTGGTATCTTATACCATGTTAGAACATTAAAACCCCGTAGGTGTAACTTTATTATTGATCGATATTTATAGGTTACAACCCTAATGGACCCCAACTCCACATCGGGCTTGGGCCATATTTATCATCTAACAGGTCTGAGGTCTGAGAATCAAACCCGCTCTGATATCATGTCAGAACATTAAGGGCCCGTTTGGTTTGTTGATGGGTGATGAGGCGAAAAATGATCCGTTTTTAGGGGGTCATTTAAGCCCGAATTCGAATTTATTTGATCAAATATTGCCCTAAATCGTTCTTTTTGTGATTTTAGGTACTTTGGGAGAGAAATCTGGAAAAGGAAGCAATTCGGACATTTTTGGAGCATAAAAGTGAAGAAAACGCCAAAGTCTTAATTTTCCATGCTGGGAACAGTAGGTGACGGCGTCAAGAGTAACATCCTGACGACGTCAAGAGCAAAATTCCATGACGATCCAGTAGAGATTTGACGGCGTCACGAAGGTAGGGCGTCAAGAGTAAAAGTCATGACGGCCTGGAAATGATTAAGTCTTGACGGCGTCAAATGTAGATCAAGGCAGTCCGAGAATAGTTTTGGCGGCGAGGTGACGGCGTCACAATGTTTGTCTTGACGCCGTCAGACCCCTTTTCCTATATATAGTTTTCTAATTTTCACATTAAAAAGAGAGAAGTTTTGGAGAAACCCTAAGTACGAACTTGGTGCGAATTTTACAGGTTTTTCAAGGGTTCCAAGCCCTTGATACCTTTCATGTGTAATTAAGATAAGTGTTCTTTTAATTCAATCAATATGTCTATGTGTTGGTTGTCTATATCTTGTTCTTGTCTTAATTCCATCATGCTAGGCTAGATCTATCTTGTGTTTGCTTGGATCTAATGAAACCTAGATGTTAATTATGTGTTGATTACTTGTTTATACTTGTCTTGGATGAATGATTTATATGTTAGGCTTAAGAAAACTGGCAGATCTCCAATTGGTAACATGCTTGAACGTCTTAAGAAACATGAACCGACGCGCACTAGGTCTTTATTGGTTGTATTTAATGCATGAGCCACTGTTTACAATCCCTATAGTTGTGCTGGGCATGGTGTAGGAGGAGATAAGAGCTCATAGAATTGGGGAGTTAAGTGTGCCACCCCATGAATGGTATTAAGGAATACGATCCGTCATCCATGCAATTATAACAAGTAATTAACGTGTAAAAGATGTCTAGGGAGTAGTGAAATCTAAGTAAACACATTTTCTCCACTTATTGCTCACAACTTTAGTATAATTTAGTTTATTTTCATTTATAGTATTTTATTTTGATTGCATCTTTAGTATTGGGTTAGTTGATTAGCAACTAATTCCGCCCAAATCCTTCAAACCCGAGATTTTTAATTGCTTTCTAAAAAAATATAAAATACAAAAATAATCATCCCTCACCTTTAGAACTAGTATTTAGGTTTTCTAATATAGCGACACTATTCCTAAGCTGAACGATCAATCCCCCGGTACTTGTCACTATACTATACTACAACGATCAGGTACACTGCCTGGTGGGGGTTGTAAGCTTCTCGAGATCCCTCGAGAGGTAAAGCCTATTGCGATTCCCACGCATCAATTTTTTGGCGCCGCAGCCCGGGGAATAGTTATTGTTTAGGTTGAATTTGATTTTTATTAGGTCTACTCATTAGATTCCTATCAAGTGAGATTTTTTCTTTTTATTTTGTAGCTTTCTCGTAGTCTATCTTTTCTTTGTGATTTTGTTTGTAACTTGCTTCAAATGGACTTTACACTTAGACTTCTAAGATTGCAAGATAGGGTTGAGCGGCTAACACACCAAAGAGTTCAAATTACCTCATTTAGAGACACCTATGAATCATATGAGCCTTCTCCTAGGATAGATTCTTATGAACAACCTCCATGTTTAAGATCTAGTTTTAGTGAGGCCAATAGGAAATGCGACCTAGTTTGCCAAGGAATTATGGAGAGAGCCATTGCAACAAATCATAAGTTGGATGAAGCACTAGGTTTGCTATTATCACTACCTAAGAAAACAATTGAGGAGGATTTAGCCGAGCATGATCACATTGATCAAAAAGACCTAGGTTTTATGATCGATGATGATGAATCTCCGAGCCTATCTTTTCGTTTCTAACTTTAAGCATCTTACTTAAAGGAAGAATTTGTTACACCCCACTTAAATGTACAACCAAATCGCCTTAGCCTTCCGTGTATGCGCTCATTTTTAGTGCATTATTGTTATTTGTTAAACCCTAAGTTAACTATCTAATTGATTACATGGTTGCTAAGTCGAGTCATATCCGTGTACATATTGTTTTGGGACGATTGGGACTCTTGGGTAAGTACTTATTTTATGGAGTAATGGGGAAGAACATCATTTATTACCCCCATATGTACGTTAATCTTAAAAGTACTCCAAGTGTTTTGATTTTCTTGATTCGAGTCATTAGTTTAGTTTATTGTAAAGTATGTAAAGATTCAAGTGTAAGGGGAATATTCATTCCCTATGATGTATTATTTTGGATTAAATATTGCCCTAAATCGTTCCTTTTGTGATTTTAGGTACTTTGGGAGAGAAATCTGGAAAAGGAAACAATTCGGACATTTTTGGAGCATAAAAGTGAAGAAAACGCCAAAGTCTTAATTTTCCATGCTGGGAACAGTAGGTGACGGCGTCAAGAGTAACATCCTGACGGCGTCAAGAGCAAAATTCCATGACAATCCAGTAGAGATTTGACGGCGTCACGAAGGTAGGGCGTCAAGAGTAAAAGTCATGACGGCCTGGAAATGATTAAGTCTTGACGGCGTCAAATGTAGATCAAGGCAGTCCGAGAATAGTTTTGGCGGCGAGGTGACGGCGTCACAATGTTTGTCTTGACGCCGTCAAACCCCTTTTCCTATATATAGTTTTCTAATTTTCACATTAAAAAGAGAGAAGTTTTGGAGAAACCCTAAGTACGAACTTGGTGCGAATTTTACAGGTTTTTCAAGGGTTCCAAGCCCTTGATACCTTTCATGTGTAATTAAGATAAGTGTTCTTTTAATTCAATCAATATGTCTATGTGTTGGTCGTCTATATCTTGTTCTTGTCTTAATTCTATCATGCTAGGCTAGATCTATCTTGTGTTTGCTTGGATCTAATGAAACCTTGATGTTAATTATGTGTTGATTACTTGTTTATACTTGTCTTGGATGAATGATTTATATGTTAGGCTTAAGAAAACTGGCAGATCTCCAATTGGTAACATGCTTGAACGTCTTAAGAAACATGAACCGACGTGCACTAGGTCTTTATTGGTTGTATTTAATGCATGAGCCACTGTTTACAATCCCTATAGTTGTGTTGGGCATGGTGTAGAATGAGATAAGAGCTCATAGAATTGTGGAGTTAAGTGTGCCACCCCATGAATGGTATTAAGGAATACGATCCGTCATCCATGCAATTATAACAAGTAATTAACGTGTAAAAGATGTCTAGGGAGTAGTGAAATCTAAGTAAACACATTTTCTCCACTTATTGCTCACAACTTTAGTATAATTTAGTTTATTTTCATTTCTAGTATTTTATTTTGATTGCATCTTTAGTATTGGGTTAGTTGATTAGCAACTAATTCCACCCAAATCCTTCAAACCCGAGATTTTTAATTGCTTTCTAAAAAAATATAAAATACAAAAATAATCATCCCTCACCTTTAGAACTAGTATTTAGGTTTTCTAATCCTAGCGACACTATTCCTAAGCTGAACGATCAATCCCCCGGTACTTGTCACTATACTATACTACAACGATCAGGTACACTGTCTGGTGGGGGTTGTAAGCTTCTCGAGATCCCTCGAGAGGTAAAGCCTGTTGCGATTCACACGCATCAATGGGTTTAGAATTAAGATTTAGATTTAGATTTGGATTTGAAAATGGTTTTAAAAGTATAGTTATTAAAAGATACGTTTGTTTTAGAGTTAGGAAAGGAGCTGTATTCAAAAAATTTAATATTAGTTAACTCTATAATTAAGAGGAAAGAAAAGAATAATATAATGGACCTCACAAAATATGAGTTGAAATTGGAGGCAAATGCAATTTTTACGTTTTTTATCAAGTTTTTGCACAAACAACAAGAAGTTACTATAGAATCTACCCCAAATCCCACCTATGGGTGTATCTTTTGTAAAACCCGTACTTTAATGCTACAAATTTAAATCCAAAACATAAAAGTGTCTAACCAAATACATTTTTTCAAATCTAATCCCTTCTCCAAATTAAAAACCTACCAACCAAACTGGCCCTAAAACCTCATAGGTGTAACTTTATTATAGATCAGATATTTATAGATTACAACTATAATAGACCCTAACCTCACACTAGGCTATCATCTAATAAAATTAAGTGGTCACCAAGTATTATTTTATGCCGATCATAACTAGTAACAAGATGAAAGTGTCTGTCGCGTTGCGGCGGTTTTTACGTGTTATTTGTTTTTACTAGTGATTAGTTATACCGCTTCTTTTTTAAGTCGGTATAGAATGAGCATATTTTTTATTATTATTATTATTATTATTATTAGATAGTGTGATTTAGGTATTCACGAAAAAAAATTAAGACATTTAGATTGCAATAAATACTTCTTGGTGATACAATGTACTAAAGGTGACAAAACATTAGAAGCTGAAATCGTATTTGCATTTACTCTCGAATTGAAATCGGGTTCACATATAGTTATACCAGCTACATATCCACGTGGACTTGTTTCACTACCAACATAGGTTGGCTTAGAAGTATCACCAACTTTAAACCTTTTTCTAACATCTTGAACACCAACACCACTTACAGTAGGTGTAGGCCTTACTTCGTTTCTTGGTAAAGCTGGTGCTGGTATATTTATAAGATCTTTTCTAGGAACAACTTTATTTTTTGTTCTCATATTTTATTACCGTACGTAAAACGTATGACACATGATGAGGCGAAAAGTGTACAGCTTTTAGGGGGTCATTTAAGCCTAAATCATGATTATTTGATCAAATATTGCCTTAAATCGTTCCTTTTGTCATTTTAGGTACTTTGGAGAAGAAATCTGAAAAAAGAAGTATTTTGAACGTTTTTGGAGCGAAAAGTGAAGAAAATGGCAAAGTCTCCAAATCAAGCTGGAAACAGTGCTTGACGGCGTCACATATTGCTTGTGACGGCGTCACGTTATGGCAAAAAGGTGGATATGAAGTTTACACGAGACGTGCCAGAATGTTTTTGGGATTTAACACATGACGGCGTCACCAAGGCCGTCAAGAGCAAATTACATGTGATGTGTAACACCCCCTAATTTGAAACATGGCAGCGGAATAGTAATTAGGGTGTTACGGTGAGGATCGAAGTCATAATGATAGAAAACAACTCGAAAGAGACGTTTTAAAACATAAGTTCATTAATAAAATTTCAAATACAAGAAGTCACTATCAAAGTATTATAATAAAAGTTTTTATGTTCTAAACTAAATCAAACATCATTTATTTTACACCATTATTTAAATAAAGTAGATAAGTTTTGAAGTTTTGCCGCCCGTTCCATGCTTGCTTCCCCTGCTAAATACCTGAGATACATGTTTAAAAGTCAACGAAAATGTTGAGTGATATCATAGAGTTTGAATTTAGTAATCATTTTGATACACAAGTAAGATTGTATTAGAAATACAATCAGTTTAAAAATTGATATTGCAGTATATATATTGCTTTAAGTCTCATGACACGCAAAACGTTAACAAATACCGTAAAAATGGAGGTATTTATAAAATCAATGATAATTTTGCCCTCGTGTAATAGGTGATTTGCCAATTTCTATTTTTACTCAAATATAATTATCACGACTAATACGACTAACCACATGCATAATGGCATTTCGTCAAGTATTAATGGGACAGGCTGTCAAACCTTAAATAGATCTATTCATTATATTCGCGTTCATATAACAGTGATTAATGGCTCATGATCAAGGGTCTTTTGGCAATAGGTAACTTAGGCATATATCAAGTCAGGAAGCATACAGAAAATTACTTGTGATATATTTATAACATGTATCCTCACGGAGTTTGAAATTAAGTAATTGTAAGGCTATGACTCACCTTGATTGATACTGAAATGAAGAAAATAAAGTCGGACGAATTTATGATAACGGCTTCGAAACACAACCTGATAAATAGATTTATCTGAGAATTTGACCAAATATTATTTGGTAAATACGAACGAATAACGAATAATAATTATTCATTATGACGAATAGGTGATGTGCAGTGTATTTCTTGTGATATGCATGATATGACAAAATATGTTATTTAATTTATCCATCGAAGTTTTACCTTTTTAATCGTAAGTAAAATATTAACTTTTGAAATATCGTTATATATATTATTAACGTTACGTTAAATAATATATATAAATAAAAATAAAAGTTTATATGCAATACGAAATAAATTTACGAAAATAGAAAATAAATAAGAACATAAAATAGATTATGTTTAGTCCTTGTCTTTTTTCCAATTTTACCATTTTTACTCTGACGATGTTTGCGTTATACCGTTAGTCATTTTTATAAATAAATTACAACTATAGTCCTCTAATTGTCCAATAATCAATACTAGGCTTAGAATATTAACTTTCATCAATTTTTACCCTTAAGTTTCTGTTTTTACAGTTTTAATCCTTACTTTTCAATATTTACACTTTTAGTCCTTCTAGGTGTCGTCGCGTTACATTTTTAGTCCAAAATTACAAAAATGATTATAAAAATTTTCTAAAAATTTCCGTGGCTTATTAAGTCAATAATAAGCTGATTTCAACTGCTTATTTAATGAAAAGCTTATTTTTTTAGCTTATGGGCCCTTAACGAACCAAATTAAGGCCCGTTAAAATTTTTAGAGGCGAGGGCATGGAAAATGTTTTGGGCCTGGCCTTGGACTATTTTTATGATTCTACAAACGTTTCATATGGGCCCAGTGGGCTTATGGATTTTTACATCTTATTGGGCTCAGTATAAGCCCAAACGAAATATTAAGTTTTTTTAAATGAATTTTGGATTTGAAAACCTTGTGCATGCCGATTCAAAATGAATCATTTTATGTGTCGAAACGTGAGTATTTTTACAAGTTGTATAAATGAAAGTGGTAGTTTTCTAGGTGGTCTATTGAGTCGTGTATAAATATGGTACTCTTGTTACGTGAAATTTAATGATATACAAGCGTTTTGTAGCATGTTTGAATCGTTTATATATTTGAAAAAGTTATAAATATTTCTAAGTGTTTGAACAAGTTTTCATACAATGTAACATGGTTCAAAATATGATCGTGTGATGCATGTAACGTTTAAGCTAACGTGAACTTTGTGTGCTACGTGACTCTTAGGCCTTCCAAGATAGAGGCTAGCCACGTTCGTTTTCTATACGACAATATGTATATGAGAATAATACGTAAAATGTATATACGATCGTACAACTATATATATGATGCATGAAGTGATTTTAACGTGTGAACTTGATGGAAATGAGTAGGAAATAAGTTACAACACCCTTTAGGTGGTAGAGAATCGAGAGTGAATGGATGGAACACAAGGAATATCACGTTCAACGTATAACCCAAATGATATATGTATAAATCAAACCCGATAACTCTTTTCTTGCGTCCAAACGAAATAGCAATCGACTTATGGCTCTTAGGAGTAGTTTTTAGGAAGAAAGAAATAATTGAAGGTGTATGAGAATTGAGAAGAACGGGTGCATGCATATATGCTATATACGGTGTCAATTTATCACACGTATATGTGAAATATTTCAAGGAAACCATATGAACAATGCATGTCAGTAAAACCTAGGTTCTAGTGTGAGTTATATTGTTAAAATATGAAATGAGAGTGCACAAATAATGGAGAGTTGTCTTGGTGAATCATGCTCATGTCGACATCCATTTTATTGCATACTCGATTTGCATAATCTCGTACCACTTGATTATAGCTGATCATAGATGACATTTAAACATGAAAACATGTTAGAAATGTTATTAGGAACACGTAGAAACAAACGGGAATCAAAACGGTTAAGTTTTGAATAAATTATGAATCGATTGATATGAATATATGTCAAACACATTGCCATTTAAAAACGTATCAAACGTCGTCCAATGAACTTGGGATTTGACACACTAATAGTTGGCTAGGTGGTAAACAAGATGGTGTAAAAATATTGGCACGTCGTGTGTAAGAATTGAGAATAAACGAGGAGTTTTGGGAGGCTTGATTTCTAGTCGATCGAATGAATTAATAGGATTTGGAAGTTGGGCTTGTGACCTTGGGCTTATGAATAGTGTATGTGGTGTTGGGCTGGAATAAGATTAAGGGTCCGTTTGGATTAAAATTGTAATTAGGAAATTTAATTAGGTTTAAGAAATATAATTAAGATTAAAAGAAATATTTAGGTTTCGAGTAACGTGTCGAGGATTAATTCCGTCATTTCGTGAATTATATTATTTTGTGATAATCGTCAAAATAATATAATAAGAAAAATTTCAAATATTTCCCAGAAAATAGGAATTAGTAACGATAACGAAAGATATATATTTTATTAACGATATAATTACAAGAAATTTTTACAAGGTTCTACATGATGGCCCAGAAAACTTATAACATGACGGCATCAAGTTAATACCAGATGGCCATCTAGTGTAAGTCTGACGCCATCACGTGTTAATTGAGGCAGGACACCACGTGTTAACTATCACAACTTGCGCGCGCGGTAGCTGTTATTGTTTTGGCCATAACTTTTGCATACGAACTCGGATTTAGGTGATTCAAAAGCCCACGAGAAGAGGACGAAGAGTTCTACAATTTTGGTGAAAAAATGGTGCTGACGCCGTCAAGTATTAGGGCTAACGCTGTCAGATCGGACCGACAGAAACATAGTTTATAAATACAACATTATAACTTCATTATTTGTAAGCCCCCAACCCTAGGTTCGATTTTAGGGTTAGGGTAGGTATTTTTCCAGCAACTTAGAGGGTTTCAATCACTCCAAAAACATCTTGTATTGGTTTGTTGATTCTATCTCAATTATGTCTATCATTATTATTGTTGATTGCTCTTGATTGATTATGCGTTGCTAATTCACCTTGTGTCTACTTATGATTATGTGAAACTTGTTTATAATTGATTAGACCTTATTGATTCCTTGTTGATGTTTGTGTCTATCTTCATCAATTAGAGTGTGACACTTCGATAGGTCTAATTGGTTTAGTTTATAATTCTTGTTTCTTATTGTCTCTTGTTTGATTGATTGATTGATTGATTTCGATGTTCGGCTTAAGAAAACTGGCAGACTTCCAATTGGTAACTTGCTTGAACGTATTAAGAAACATGAATCGGATGTGTACTAAGATTAATTGGTTGTATTTAATGCATAAGTGACTACTAAGGAGGCCATGTTAGGAGCTAGTTGTCGGCTCGACATTGGTAGAGGTGGAAGCTTAGAGATTTGGGGAAGATCGTACACGGCCCCACAAATGGTATTAAGGAATACAACCCGTCAATTAAAACAAGGATGTGAAAATTCAATAGGTAGAATTGGATAGCTACCAAGGAGTAATATATCATAGGTAGATACGCTTCACTTCCCTCGTAGAACCCTAGTTTATTTTCCTACACATTAGTTTAAGTAATATCTTTTGGGTTAGTTGATTAGCAACTAATTCCGCCCCTTCTTCCAAAACTCGAGATTTTTACTTGCTTTCCATAAAATATAAAATACAAAAAGAATCATCCCTCATCTCTAGACCTAGTTAGATTAATTTCAATCCTAACGAAAACTATTCTTTGAGTTGAACGATCAATCCCCCGGTACTTGCCACTATACTATACTACAATGGTCAGGTACACTGACTAGTGGGGATTGCAAGCTTCTCAAGAGACCTTGAGAGGTAAAACCTTTTGCAAGGTTGCAAAACCACGCATCAAGTTTTTGGCGCCGCAGCCCAGGGAATAGTTATTGTTTAGGTTGAAGTTTATTTTGATTAGGTCTACTCATTAGATTCCCTTTTAGTGAAATTTTTATTTTCATTTTATTAGCTTTCTTTAGTCTATCTTTTCTTTGTGTCTTTGTTCGTAAAAACCTTTCCGTTGACTCTTCCGTTCACCATTATGGAGAACGTGAATCCACCATACTACCGACCATGAAACCCATTCACTCCTAATGTCATCTTGATGTTCAACCAATATCGAGATGAACCTATCTATGATGCATGGACTCGTTTTAAAATTTTACTTCCAATAGTCCCTCATCATGGTTTCGATCTATGGTACCTAACTCAAATCTTAAACTATAGTGTCCACCCGTATGACCAAAGGTACATTGACGATTTTACCTTAGGGAATTAAATGCTAAAGAAGCATGGGATGCCATTGAAGATTATGCCCAATATTATTATAGAGTAGATAACCCAACAAACAACATCACAAATCAATTAATAACAAGTTTGAATGAGCAAACAAGAAGTTTTTCTGGGGATGATTACTCATGGATACCTAAGTGGATGTCGCCTAATACCATAGTACAAAACAAACACATAGGTAATCTAGATACAATGGAGGATGATGTGGACAATCCAAGCCCACAAAGTACCCCACAACTCCTACCATCGTTTGAGGCACACACACCGCCCGTGACTTACCCGGAAGAAGTAGAATAGACTTTAGGAATCCCGATGGAGGTAGAACCATTGAACCAAACACAACTAGAGGATATAGGTTTGAATACTTGTAGTCACAACCTTACTCTTAGTTCTAGGGAATTTCCTAGTGTTGATGAACCAGAACCTCAATCTTTACACACCTTTCCATCCTTAGATTTACATCTAGGAGACAAAAGAGGAACTGACCCACCCATCAACCAATATTATTCGGGTAGTTTTAGGATGAAGGAAGCCATTCATTCACCCCCTTCACCTCACGTGGCATATTTCCACCTTAAGGGTGTGTATCGCTACTTCCACCCGCACTTAATCCTAAGTGTAGGGAAAACCTCCTCTATTTCCGTTAAATAAGGGTAGAGTTAGGCTTGTGACTCGAACAAAAACAAGCGCTTCTTCGGAGGCAACCCAACCCATGTTTTTAATTGTTTGATGTCTTTTATTTTGTTTGTTTGTTTGTGTCATATATGCTTAATCATAGTTGTTAATTTTCATGTTTCGAATAATTTGTAAAAATGATTTATTTTGTTTTTAATCTCGTCTTAATTGCATATAAAGGTATTTCACAAAAAGATAAGTGTAGGTAAGTTTTTATTTTGTTAAAAAGAACGAATTTCGAACATGAAAAATTCACAATTCATGATTAGCATATATTCTATCTTGGTTGTGGGTCAATACTTGTGGATATGTTTTATGAGTTCCTATTTGTAATTCATTCCACAAGTATCCTATCCTTTAATTGTTTTGTTTTTATTTCTAAGTCTGGAATTACATCTAGTTGTGGTTTTTCATTGTTCGGTTTGATGCTTTGGTTTTTGTGTTTGCTGATTACAGGTTATATTGGACAAGAAGATGATTATATTTATGGAGGGAAGCTTTCAACGTTCATTTTCTTGGAGGAGGATCTAACCTTGTTACCACATTATCCACACCGAACGAATCAGGGGAGTATTTGTTTCATTCTTTTACCTTCATTACTTTTACATCCTTTTTATTGAACATTGGGGACAATGTTCGACCTAAGTGTAAGGGGAGGGTAAATGATGATACCTTAGAGAATGCAATTGCACTTGAGTTTGTTTGTTCAATAGTAGGTGTGTAATAAAACTAAGAGAAATACTTGTTAGGGCAATTTTAGTGCCAAATTTAATTTTTTTTACAACATTTAGGAGTGAAGCTTTAGCCTTAAGCCCTTAATGAGCGTCTCATGGATAGGAGTTGTATAACTATCACAAAAAAACCGTACCACTCAAAATTTTCCACCCAAAATATGTGAGGTTCACCCCTAGATTTGTTAGGAAAAGATCCTTATGAGTGTATCGGTAGTACTTAGATTCTAGAACTTGCGTTAGTGATGCATCCCGAGACCACTAGTGAGACTACATTCGTGTAGTTAGGATTTACTACATGATAAGATGCATTAGGATTACCCTTGTGTTAAACCCGTATTATAATTACTTGACCAATGAAGTTATAATTACTTGACTAGTAAAGTCAATTAATTTTCCCACACCTTTGCGTTGTACTCATTTTTAGTACACGATACCCCTAGTACACCCCTCTGAGCCTATCTTTTTGTTTCTAACTTTAACCATTTTACTTAAAAGAAGAATTTGTTTACAATCTACCCCAAATGTACACCCAAATCGCCTTAGCCTTCCGTGTATGCACTCATCTTTAGTGCATTATTGTTATATGTTTAAACCCTTAGTTAATTGTTTAAATGATTACATGTTGCTAAGTCGAGTCATATCTTGTACATATTGTTTTGGGACGATTGGGACTCATGGGTAAAGTACTAGTGTTACGGAGTATTGGGGAAGAACATCATATATTACCCCCATATGTACGTTAATCTTAAAAAGTACTCCAAGTGTTTTGATTATCTTGATTCGAGTCATTAGAATAGTTGATTGTAAAGTATGTAAAAGTTCAAGTGTAAGGGGGACGTAAATCCCCTATGATGTATTATTTTGGATGGTAGGGCAAGAGTGTATGAAGAAAAAAATTTAAAAATCAAGAAAAAGAAAAAAAAATAGAAAAAGAAAAAGAGAAAAAAACATACGGACTACCATCCCGTTTTCTTTTATGTTTGTTTTAGGTTTTTGTTAGTTTTTGATTAACTTAAGTCGAGTCGAGTCTTGGCTTAGCAACGCCACATTGTACATGTAATTAACCAAGATGATTAATTCGCCACCAGTAAATATTGCCTTTATCCAACAAAACCGTGTTTATCATATCCCTACACCTCACGTTATAACATTTTAAAAAGACCTCTTTGGTAGTTTATCCTAGGTGCTTACTCCAAGTGGTGGAGGTTTGATCCTTTCCCAAGCCTATGGTAATCTATTTGCTATGACAGGTAGTGAGAGATGTTTTTCATTTCCATATTGTGATATATATACTTTATTACACCCGAGAGACGAGAGTATCCAAACACTTAATGTGAGGTGCTAGTGTATAATTTCCGTGCTTGTTTTGACTAAGGTAGAATGATCATTTGTTGTAATTACTTTTATATTAGTGTTAAATGACCCATAACTTATATTTTTATTGGTGGAAAAGCTCATTTGCTTAAGGACAAGTAAATCCCAAGTGTAGGGATATTTGATGAAGCGAAAAGTATACCGCTTTTAGGGGGTCATTTAAGCCCTAAGTCGTGATTATTTGATCACATATTGCCTTAAAACGTTCCTTTTGTCATTTTAGGTACTTTGGAGAAGAAATCTGAAAAAGAAAGCATTTTGGATGTTTTTGGAGCGAAAAGTGAAGAAAACGGCAAAGTCTCCAAACCAAGCTGGAAACAGTGCTTGACGGCATCACATATCGCATGTGACGGCGTCACGTTATGGCAAAAAAGTGGATATGAAGTTTACACGAGACGCGCCAGGGTTAGGGTAGGTGTTTTTCCAGCAACTTAGAGGGTCCGATTTTATAAGCCCCCAACATTATAACTTCATTATTTGTAAGCCCCTAACCCTAGGTCCAATTTTTGGGTTAGGGTAGGTGTTTTTCCAGCAACTTAGAGGGTTTCAATCACTCCAAAAACATCTTGTATTGGTTTATTGATTCTATATCACTTATGTCTATCATTATTATTGTTGATTGCTCTTCATTGATTATGCGTTGCTAATTCACCTTGTGTCTACTTATGATTATGTGAAACTTGTTTATAATTGATTAGATCTTATTGATTCCTTGTTGATGTTTGTGTTTATCTTCATCAATTAGGGTGTGACACTTCGATAGGTCTAATTGGTTTAGTTTATAATTCTTGTTTCCTATTGTCTCTTGTTTGATTGATTGATTTCGATGTTAGGCTTAAGAAAACTGGCAGACTTCCAATTGGTAACTTGCTTGAACGTCTTAAGAAACATGAATCGGATGTGTACTACGATTAATTGGTTGTACTTAATGCATAAGTGACTACTAAGGAGGCCATGTTAGGAGCTAGTTGTCGGCTCAACATAGGAGGAGGTAGAAGCTTAGAGAGTTGGCGAAGATCGTACACGGCCCCACGAATGGTATTAAGGAATACAACCCGTCAATTAAAATAAGGATGTGCCAATTCAATAGGTAGAATTGGATAGCTAACAAGGAGTAATATATCATAGGTAGATACGTTTCGCTTCCCTCATGGAACCCTAGTTTATTTTTCTACACATTAGTTTAAGTAGTATCTTTTGGGTTAGTTGATTAGCAACTAATTCCGCCCCTTCTTCCAAAACTCGAGATTTTTACTTGCTTTCCATAAAATATAAAAATACAAAAAGAATCATCCCTCAACTCTAGACCTAGTTAGATTAACTTCAATCCTAACGAACACTATTCTTTGAGTTGAACGATCAATCCCCCGATACTTGCCACTATACTATACTACAACGGTCAGGTATACTGCCTGGTGGGGATTGCAAGCTTCTCAAGATCCCTTGAGAGGTAAAACCTTTTGCAAGGTTGCTAATGAGGCGAAAAATGAACCACTTTTAGGGGGTCATTTAAGCCTGAAATTGAATTTATTTGATCAAATACTGCCCTAAATTGTTCCTTTTGTGATTTTAGGTACTTTGGGAGTGAAATCTGGAAAAGGAAGCAATTCGGACGTTTTTGGAGCATAAAAGTGAAGAAAATGCCAAAGACTTAATTTTCCAAGCTGGGAACAGTAGGTGACGGCGTCAAGAGCAACAATTTGACGGCGTCAAAAGTAAATTTCATGACGACCCAGTAAAGAAATGAAGGCGTCACAAGGAAGAGCGTCAAGAGTTAAATACGTGACGGCCTAGAAAAATATATAACGTGACGGCGTCAGATGTAGATCAAGGCAGTCCGAGAATTCTTTTGGCGGCGAGATGACGGCGTCACCCATTTGGTCTTGACGCCGTCAGTCTCAATTTCCTATATATAGTTTTCTAATTTTCATTCATTAAAAGGAACAAGTTTGGAGAAACCCTAAGGCCGAACCGTATACGATTTTTACAGGTTTTTCAAGGGTTTTCAGCCCTTGAACCCTTACATGTGTAATTGAGATAAGTGTTCTTCTAATTCAATCAATATGTCTATGTGTTGGTTGTCTATATCTTGTGCTTGTCTTAATTCTACCATGCTAGGCTAGATTTATCTTGTGTTTGCTTAGATCTAATGAAACCTAGATGTTGATTATGTGTTGATTACTTGTTTATGGTTGTATTGGATGAATGATTTCGATGTTAGGCTTAAGAAAAATGGAAGATCTCCAAATGGTAACATTCTTGAACGTCTTAAGAAACATAAACCGATGTGCATTAG
Source organism: Artemisia argyi (assembly GCA_030686995.1). Taxonomy (NCBI): domain Eukaryota; kingdom Viridiplantae; phylum Streptophyta; class Magnoliopsida; order Asterales; family Asteraceae; genus Artemisia; species Artemisia argyi. The sequence goes on from CM060708.1 coordinate 218,476,424, forward strand.
GTTTTATTGGTTGTATTTAATGCATGAGTAAATTCTAATGATCCCATGTTAGGAGCTTCTTAGCCGGCTCGACATAGGAGTGAAGTAGGCACTCATAGGATTGGGGAATTAAGTGAGCCACCCCATGAATGATATTAACTTATTAAGGAATACAATCCGTCATCCATGCAACTATAACAAGTAATTAACGTGTAAAAGATATCTAGGGAGTAGTGAAATCTAAGTAAACACATTTCTCCACTTATTGCTCACGACCTTAGTTAATTTAGTTTTATTTTCATTTCTAGTATTTTATTTTGATTGCATCTTTAGTATTGGGTTAGTTGACTAGCAACTAATTCCGCCCAAATCCTTCAAAACCCGAGATATTTATTTGTTTTCTAAAAAATATTAAAATACAAAAATAATCATCCTTCACCTCTAGAACTAGTATTTAGGTTTTCTAATCCTAGCGACACTATTCCTAGTTGAACGATCAATCCCCCGGTACTTGTCACTATACTATATTACAACGATAAGGTACACTGCCTAGTGGGGGTTGTAAGCTTCGCAAGATCCCTTGAGAGGTAAAGCCTGGTGCAATCCCTACGCATCAAGTTTTTAGCGCCGCAGCCCGGGGAATAGTTATTGTCTAGGTTAGGATCTCTTTTTATTAGGTCTACTTGCTAGATTTCTTTCTAGTAAGATTTTATTTTTATTTTTAGGTTTTCTTTAGTCTATCTTATTTCTTTTTGTTTTTGTTCGTAATTTTTCACCACCCGACATCATGGACGATGGGAACATCTTTGAACCCGTCATCCCACCACAACGAAACCCACCACTAGAACCTCTTAGGCCCCGAACCTTAGGAGAGTATTCTCGACCTAGCCACCAAGGCTACCGAAACACCATTGAGCTCACCGGAGCCAATGTGACCCCCTTGCGATCCGACACCATCCGGTTGGTGCAAAGCGGATGTGCATTCCATGGACTTCGTTCCGAAGATCCAAATCAACATCTTAAGGACTTCCTTAAAATCGTAGACTCCATAGACCTAGATGTTGAAACTAGAGAGACAACCCAATTACGCCTATTCCAATTCTCTCTACGGGATCAAGCTAGTCAATGGCTTGAGCGTTTACCCGCGGGATCCATCACCATATGGGATGATCTCACCACTCGTTTCCTTGCTCAATTTTTCCCACCGGGGAGAACTACTAAGCTTAGAAATGACATCTTGATGTTCCAACGACATCAAAATGAATCTCTTTATGAAGCATGGACTCGTTTCAAGGACTTACTCCAAAAAGTCCCTCATCATGGCATAGATCTTTGACTCCAAGTCCAAATCTTTTATGACCATATCTATCTCTCCACGAGGCGATCCATTAACCAATCGGCCGGTGGTAAGCTACGTGATCTAAGTGCGGAACAATCATGGGAACTCATAGAAGATCTTGCTCTCTATGACAACGAAAGTTGGAATGATCCCCGTGATTTGAACAAAACGGTCAAGGCAATATCTTTGCCTTCGAACAACTCTAGCACTCCCGACCGTAGGATCATGGAACTTGAGGACCAAGTCAAGTTTCTCATGAAATCTTACGAAGCTCCTAAGCCTTCAAGCCAAGTGAACAAAATCACTTCTTCATGCGAATTATGTAGTGGTCCCCATGACACTCGTGATTGTGTGGAACTCCCCGGAACAGCTTTTGCGGACTACGCATCCTCGCGTACCGAAGAAGCGGGAGATAAGTGATACACTTTCAAGCCCGAGCCAAACCCTTACGGTGATTCCTACAACCCCTCTTGGAAAAATCACCCAAACCTTAGGTGGAAACAAAATCAACCCAATTCTTCCAATCCGCCTAATCGTTACCAACCAAACGGTCCACCCTCCAACCGTACTTTCAACAACAATCCTTCTAACAACTATGGTAGTACCAACAATCTTGAAGGATTGATGTCTAAATTCATGGCATCTCAAGAAGCTCGCATAGCTAGGTTTGAAACCGAATTCAACCAACAACAAACGGAGATGACCAACAAGATAGATAACTTGTTGAAAGCCCTCAACAACCAAGCGTTAACTACACCTAGGAAGGACACTAGGGACACCAATAACGGAATCCAAATTAAGGACCCCTCATCATCTAAACATGTCCACTTTGTGAATGTTGTCACCAGTAGGCCAATAGATAAGGAGATAGAAGAAAGTGACAAGGATGAAGTTGGAATAGAAACCGAAACTAGGGATGAAAGTAGGGAAGTTGAGGTTAATAAGGAAAAGGAGTTAGAGGAAGTAGAAACTATAGAGAAGTACTTTGATAAGTTGCCCACCAAGGAAGAACGGGAATACCATAAGGATTTATTCGATAGTCCCGAGAGACCATATATCCTTGGCACACCCCTTATCAAAATGGGAGACCCCTCTAACATCAACATACCATGCAACATCGGGCATATGCATATATGGAAAGCTTATATCGATCCTAGATCTCCTGTAAACATCATGACTAGGACTTACTATAATTGGGTGATGAAGAAGCAACTTGATTTTAGGATGATGCCCAATAGGAATTTGATAAGTAATTTTGTAGGAAGAGTGAAGGGATTGCATGTGATTATAGGCAATTTCACTTATGAGATCGATTTTATGATAGTAGAAGACACTCGTCCGGTGATAGATGATTGCCTAAGCCAAATAATCTTCGGAAAACCATTTGTTGAGGTCACTAGGATGAGTTATGATCCGACTTTAGGGATAGTTAGATTCAAGGAAGAGAATGATGAGATTGCCTACCAAATGCCCTACAAAATTAAACAATACCGCCTTCTCTCTAATATAGAAAAGGAACACAAGCAAGCGGCTTATTATAGGAATGATGAGGATAGACGTAGAGGAGTAGAGTATGTGAAGAATAGGATGCTTGGTTTCTACAAAGAATGCTTGCAACTAGGTCCGGAATACAAAACTGGTTTAGAAGACGACCTAGAGAGTGAAACCAATGATGAGGTCACGTAGCAACCCATGACCTTGAGTCTAGCTACAAGACTCGTAAATAAAGAAAAGCGCTTCTTGGGAGGCAACCCATGCTTTGTGTGATTTTATTTTGTTTGTTTGTTATTTGCTTCCGTATGCATGTTTTATTTTTATTGTTGGTAGATCATGTTTCTAAACTAAATAGTGGAAATACTTTACTTTGTTGTTTTGGCCTAGTCTTAACTCCACCTAAAAGTATTTTTGCAAAAGATAAGTGTAAGGGGAAAGCCCAAATATGTTTTTAAGAAACAAACCGATCATGATTCTCTACAATATTAAATGAACATGTATATTCATATTTGATAGAGTCAAATGCTTGTATTGAGTCATAATGAAGTTTTGTAGGATTTTCCAGGAAGTAGGACCAAGTTTTTCCAGAAATTTTCCGGAAACTTAACATAAGAATTTCTGCAGGTCACTTCTGACGGCGTCACGAGATTACTCTTGACGGCGTCACGTGTAAAAACCTGGAAATTTTACCAGTTTTGTTTTTCTAACGGATTCTTAAAGTTTTTGTTGAATTATTAAGTTTTATAATCTCCAGGAAATCTGCAAACTTCATTCCACAAGCATTATATCTTACTTTGTTTTCTAGGATTTAGTAACTTATGTAGATTGCCGCCAATTTTATGCGAGGTTGCTTTGTTTGTTTTCTCGGAATTTACAGGTTGTGTATAACAAGAAGATGATTTATATTCTGGAAGGGAAGCTTTGATTGTTCATTTTCTTGGAGGAAGATTTAACCTGGCCACCTTATTATCCATACCGAGCGAATCAGGGGAGTATTTGATTTCATTTGTTTTACTTATTTAACTTTTACATTCTTTACTTGAACATTGGGGACAATGTTCATCTTAAGTGTAAGGGGAGGGTAAAATGATGATACCTTACAGATACACTTTCGCTTGAGTTTGTTTGTTTAATAGTAGATGTGTAATAAAACTATGAGAAATATTTGTTAGTGCAATTTTAGCGCCAAATTTAGAATTTTTTACAACATTTAGGAGTGAAACTTTAGCCATAGCAAGCGTCTCATGGATAGGAGATTGTATGACTAGCACATAACCGTATCATTCAGAAAAATTTTCCACCCAAATATGTGAGGTTCGCCTTTAGATTTGATAGGAAAAGCATTCACTATTAGTGCTTATGAGTGTACCGGTAGCATTTAAATTCTAGAACTTGCGTTAGTGATGCATCCCGAGACCGCTAGTGAGACTACATTCGTGTAGTAGGATTTACTACATGATAAGAGGCATTAGGATCACCCTTGTGTTAAACCCGTATCATAATTACTTGACCTTTAAAGTCATATTACTTGGCTAGTTAAGTAAACTAATTTTTCCCACACCCTTAGCGTTGTACTTATTTTTAGTACACGAAACCCCTAGTACACCCCTCCGAGCCTATCTTTTCGTTTCTAACTTTAAGCATCTTACTTAAAGGAAGAATTTGTTACACCCCACTTAAATGTACACCCAAATCGCCTTAGCCTTCCGTGTATGCGCTCATTTTTAGTGCATTATTGTTATTTGTTAAACCCTAAGTTAACTATCTAATTGATTACATGGTTGCTAAGTCGAGTCATATCCGTGTACATATTGTTTTGGGACGATTGGGACTTATGGGTAAAGTACTTATTTATGAAGTAATGGGAAAAACATCATTTATTACCCCCATACGTACGTTAATCTTAAAAGTACTCCAAGTGTTTTTATTTTCTTAATTCGAGTCATTAGATTAGTTTATTGTAAAGTATGTAAAAATTCAAGTGTAAGGGGAATGTTCATCCCCTATGATGTATTATTTTGGATGGTAGGGTAAGAGTGTATGCACAAAAAAAAAAAAAAAAAAAAAAAAAAAAAAAAAAAAAAAAAAATCGAAAAAAAGATTAAGAAAAAGAAAAAAAAATATAGAAAAAGAAAAGAGAAAAAACATACGGACTACCATCTCTTTTTATTCTATGTTCATTTTATGTTTTTGTTATTTTTCATTTATTAGCTTAAGTCGAGTCTAGTCTTGGCTTAGCAACGCCATATTGTACATGTAATTAACCAAGATTGTTAACTCGCCACCAGTAAAGACTGCCTATATCCAACAAAATCGTGTATTTCATATCCCTACACCTAACGTTACAACCCTTTAAAAGACCTATTTGATAGTTTATCCTAGGTGCTTACGCCATGTAGTGGAGGTTTGATCCTTTCCCAAGCCTATGGTAATCTATTTTGCTATGACAGGTAGTGAGAGATATCTTCCGTTTCCATATTGTAATTTATACTTTATTACACCCGAGAGATGTGAGTATCTAAACACTATTTGTGAGGTGCTAGTGTATGACCTCCGTGCTTGTCTTTGGTCTTTAGTGAAACGATTATTTGTTGTAATTACTTTTATATTTGTGTTAAATGACCCCTAACTTGTATTTTGAGTAGAATAAAAGCGCATTTGCTTGAGGACAAACAAATCTCAAGTGTAAGTGTATATGATGAGGCGAAAAATAAACCACTTTTAGGGGGTCATTTAAGCCCGGAATTGAATTTATTTGATCAAATATTACCCTAAATCGTTCCTTTTGTGATTTTAGGTATTTTGGGAGTGAAATCTGGAAAAGGAAGCAATTCGGACATTTTTGGAGCATAAAAGTAAAGAAAACGCCAAAGACTTAATTTTCCAAGCTGGGAACAGTAGGTGACTGCGTCAAGAGCAACAATTTGACGGCGTCAAGAGTAAATTTCATGACGACCCAGTACAGAAATGAAGGCGTCACAAGGAAGAGCATCAAGAGTTAAATACGTGACGGCCTGGAAAAATATATAATGTAACGGCGTCAGATGTAGATCAAGGCAGTCCGAGAATTCTTTTGGCGGCGAGATGACGGCGTCACCCATTTGGTTTTGACGCCGTCAGCCTCAATTTCCTATATATAGTTTTCTAATTTTCATTCATTAAAAGGAACAAGTTTGGAGAAACCCTAAGGCCGAACCATATACGATTTTTACAGGTTTTTCAAGGGTTTTCAGCCCTTGAACCCTTACATGTGTAATTGAGATAAGTGTTCTTCTAATTCAATCAATATGTCTATGTGTTGGTTGTCTATATCTTGTGCTTGTCTTAATTCCACCATGCTAGGCTAGATTTATCTTGTGTTTGCTTAGATCTAATGAAACCTAGATGTTGATTATGTGTTGATTACTTGTTTATGGTTGTATTGGATGAATGATTTCGATGTTAGGCTTAAGAAAACTGGTAGATCTCCAAATGGTAACATGCTTGAACGTCTTAGGAAACATGAACCGATGTACACTAGGTTTTATTGGTTGTATTTAATGCACGAGTAAATTCTAATGATCCCATGTTAGGAGCTTCTTAGCCGGCTCGACATAGGAGTGAAGTAGGCACTCATAGGATTGGGGAATTAAGTGCGCCACCCCATGAATGATATTAAGGAATACAATCCGTCATCCACGCAACTATAACAAGTAATTAACGTGTAAAAGATACCTAGGGAGTAGTGAAATCTAAGTAAACACATTTCTCTACTTATTGCTCACAACCTTAGTTAATTTAGTTTTATTTTCATTTCTAGTATTTTATTTTGATTGCATCTTTAGTATTGGGTTAGTTGACTAGCAACTAATTCCGCCCAAATCCTTCAAAACTCGAGATATTTATTTGCTTTCTAAAAAATATAAAAATACAAAAATAATCATCCTTCACCTCTAGAACTAGTATTTAGGGTTTCTAATCCTAACGACACTATTCCTAGCTGAACGATCAATCCCCCGGTACTTGTCACTATACTATACTACAACGATCAGGTACACTGCCTGGTGGAGGTTGTAAGCTTCTCAAGATCCCTTGAGAGGTAAAGTCTGGTGCAATCCCTACGCATCAGTTGCAAAACCACGCATCAACACGTAACATAAATGATTAGATTTAAGAACTTTCATCGATATTTTTAACAGGTAAAACAAATCTGAAACGAAAAACTAACTCACAAACCTAAAAAAACATTAAAACAATAAAAAAATAAAAAAGAGCACAAAGTGCACGAAACAACAAACAGATGTATATGACAACATCTTCGAATCTAAAAACTTCTAACCTTTGCAGATTGAGAATGGCAGTTTCTAGTCGATGGATCATATCAGAATGCGTTTAGCAAGCCGAGGTTTATGATAAAAACGTAGATATATATTAATATTAACAAAACATATAGAAAAGACGATAACAAATAAAGAAGCAGACCAAATTTGTTTTATGTTGGGCTAAGAGAACCTAGTAATGGGCCAAAATTTTTTTATATTTTATTCTAAATCGTAGGAATTTTAGTATATATAGATAATAAGAGTCAAGGCTGCACGTCCCTTTAATTACTATATATACTAAGGCGTGAAGGAATATTTCGCCAAGATTCCATGCATAAAATATTTGCTCAGATTAATTAAAGGCCCGTTTGGTATATAAGTGGGTTTAGGATTTGGATTTGGATTTGAATTTGGATTTAATGTAAGAGAGAAAAAATAAAATGATATAGGAGAAAAATAATATAATTTAATTAAAAAATTACATTTTTATAATTAATGAAAGTATTGAAAATTGGTTTTTTATTTAAAAATGAAAAATAAAATTGTAATGTGTGATTGGGATTATTAAAGGACCTACAAAAATATTTGATGTGACATTACTTTGCTAAAAACCCGTATATATAGGGCAAGATTATCACATGCCCATGTTTGAAAGAATTAGTCCAAAGACTGGGCCTCACAACTTCCAACTAAACATCAAACTTTTGCTTTCATCCTTAAATCATATCCCAACCCCATATCAATCAAACGGGTCCTAAACATTAGTATCTCTTGGGCTGCAACACGGGCTCCTTAGACCAGTCCAAATAATTGTGTTGGCCCGCTACTAATTATTATTATTATTATTATTATTATTATTATTATTATTATTATTATTATTATTATTATTACATACGGAGTAATACACTAATACATGTGCTTATTTGACTTTTACCAAAATTAAATGTGTGTCTCACACAGTCTACATATTGAGAAGTGAGTACTATGCAATGTTTTGAAAACCGGGTTTGAAATCGACCCGGTCGAGTCATCGGGCACCGGGTCAACCGGTTAGACCAGTTGAACCGCCAGGTCAACCCGGTTTTTAATTTATTATTTTTTTATTTTTTTGACCGGGTCAACCAGTTCGACCGCCGGGTCAACCCGGGTTTTTATTAAAATATTTTGAAAAAATGAAACCCTGCCAGGTTTTGAGAACCGGGTTGACCCGGATCACTCAAAACCCGGCGGGTCAAACCGGTTAACCCGGTTTTAGAAACCCAGATTGTTTTGACCCGTTTTTTCGGCCGGAACCGGTCGAACCGGTTAACCCGGCCCGGTCTACCCGGGTTTTAAAACCTTGGTACTATGTATTGTTTTGAATATCCACCAAGTGTTTGTGACAAAGTTCTTATGAAATTACTTACTGGCAATACAGAGTTCTTATGAAATTTAGCACTGTTTACTTATAGCAAAGTCATAAAATTCAAACTTTTTGATGTATAATAACTCATTTGACATTCAAAACAAATAGTTACTCAAAACAAATAGCAACCATTATTGAGCTATAATAGTGAGATCACTTTTGGTTGTACCTATTTGATTGTTTATGTTTCATCTTTTTGTTTACAAAAATTGAGATGACCAGTGACTTATGTGTGAATGCTTCTACTGGTGTAAAATAACGAAAGTTGTGAGTAGTCAAGGGAGTTGAGGTTTTTATTTATTTATTTATTTGTAAATTGTTTGATTTTTATTGACAATTTTGAAAAGTGTTATGTTTGATTTTTATGGATACAATTGGAACGCTTCTGACTTAAGAGGTTAACAACCTTACACAAAAGACAAATAAATAAACTTTTATCACACAACAATAACACTGACCAAAACTAAAAAGCCCCGACGTAACGCGGCGGGTGCCGACTTTCTCGTTATGAACCTAATCTCATAATCTCATTGGTAACACAAGCTCTTTTTATAAAGGGAACCAAATAGTCCAACTATATAAAAGAGACGTGCATGTCTATGTGGTGACACTTTGTACTTTGCATTCTCCAACTAATGCTTTGCTAAAACGTAAAGGTAATGTGCATGTAATGTTTACTTTTATATGTGTTGCTATGTTAGTTAGTTTGCCACACAAATGTTCATGTGTGACATATCCTATTATCCTCAGAACACATGTTACATGGACATTTTGTATAATAACAAGACATAAACAATGACATGCATATGATCATTGGAGTAACGTATTGAGTCTTAGATATTTGATATAAGTGTTTAGACATAGGAAGCTGTTTCAGGATCATTAGTTATTATTTATAGATGTAGCGTTAACATTGATGGATATACATGTGATGTGATTTATCATCTAATTCCTTCAAACCCCAAGGTGATTAAACAAAAATTAAATTTTGCCTTGTCTACATCTTATTTTCTTTAATGTTTTTGATCAAGGACATTTTTTTTTCAGCACAACATAAATCAAAGTCATTTATATAGACTTGGCCTCCACGGACAACAGAATAGTCAACAAGGAAAAGGTCTACACAAAGAAAAAGGCACAATGTTAAGGACTAATGAATATACATTTGAGCCTTATTGAAAGGGAAATTTGCAAAAGTGTGATCAAATATGACATTTATTTTAACTGGACCAAAGTTTGTAACATATTTCTAAACTTAAGATCTTTTATGAAATGACGAGATTATCCTCACTTTATATACGAATTATCACTTGTATTATTGGCCGCAAAAAAACATTTTTTTCGTGCAAATTACACTACTATTGTCTTTTATACTCATGTATATGTAAAATATATAGTTTTTAATCAAACTAATTATACTAATTAATAGACGTATTTTTGATCATCTTTAATTCAATGTCCATTTTGTTACTTTTTTTTTTTTTTTTTTTTTTTTTTTTTTTTTTTTTTCCGTAAAATATTATAATATATTCGTAATGGAAGCTTTTGCGTTTTATAACTTGAAAAACAAGAAAAATTGACATATTACGAGTTAATTGCGAAGCATTACGAAATAATAATAAATTAATTAATGTCTACTATCTCGGGTTAAACTTTTTTTTTTTAATCCCCAAGTACATTTTTATGGATTTCTCTCATTATTAACTAAAGTAATATATACTCCATATACTTATATTTCTCTCGATTTTATTATTCAAATTTATTATGAAGTTATTTACAAAATACAAAATTTTAAAATCTCTTTTATATCTTTTGAAAAAAAATCTACACACTTTAAAAAATATATACAAGGTAATAACTAAAACTATTAAACAATTTATATTAAAATTTTAAAAATTTAATCTTCTTTCAATTGAGAACAATTGTACTCATATAAAAATTAAAAAAAAAAAAAAAAAAAAAAAAAAAAAAAAAAAAAAAAAAAACTGATACTTTAATTTTAAGGTTTGTAAAAATCATTTCGTAATAGGCTTCAATTGCGATGCATACAAAACCAAAAGCATCGAATTGAAAATAAATAGGCAGACAATGATGTAAGGATGTGTAAGAGTTCTGTCATATGTGAAAAGATGGGAATATCGAAATATTAAAAAAAATAACCATAGTTTTAACAACATTTTATAAAAGTGATTTAAGTTAATAATAAATGTCATTTTGAGTCACAGTTTTGCAAATTTCTCTATTAATAATAGTTAAACAAGTTTACATAATTATCACTCAACAAACTTATAGTAAAACTCTTTTTGTTTTACATCACTTTTCATCGTGACAATACTTTGTACATTTGTCAGTATAGAAAGTTTGAGCTTATGAAGTATGAACTATATGAGTATGGTAAATTTATGTATAGCTTTTAGGCTACTTTTAGTAGGATCATTCTGAAATTAACTTCATCACCGTCACCTCAACATCACATTAGCTTTCTTTTTTTTTATAACCAACTTCACCATTAACTTAGTGTAATAAGACAACCAATTTCATCACCTAAACATACCTCACAAAAACATTCAATAAATACACACACAAAAACCTCTCACATCTCGGTCATTTGCACGACCGAATCTTTATTTTTTCCCTTCACGACGTATCTTGGCTGGGTGGCCGTAATAAAGAGATGCATTCTCCTTATGTCTTGAACGCGTCTTCGACACCTTATTACGGGTGGTTTTAGAGTTATGGTAAACAAAAAGGTTTATTAATAATTTAAAAGCAGAGATTATACATAAATTTGCCGCAATTGTTAACTTGTCATTTCATTAACAATCGACAAGTATTTGACTCTTTTTTTTTTTTTTTTTTTTTTTTTTTTTTTTTTTTTTTTTTGTATAAGAAACAGAGTATGTGTGTATGGCGATACATTTGCTAGAGAAAATAATCAATGATGATGATGATGCAAACATAATTGGGAAAAAGTGGTTAATAAGTAGTAAAGAAGTAAAACGGATGTGAAATTCATATAGTGACTTACGAGCAATAGTTATTTATACCAGAAATTTATGTTCACATAAATTTTATAAAACAAATTTCATAAAATGACATGGTTATGTGTTATTAATGTTTTTCTCTCTTATTTTCTCTCTCTCATATTTATTTACATAAATAATCCACGTGGTTTGTCAGGTTTAACGGATATTGTTCATGTTTATTTTTTTCCCCAGGTCATATTCCTTTAGCATTGATTCGTTACGGATCCAGTCCTTATGGTTTCATCACTGTTAATTTTCTGTTAATCTTGCATGTGCAACACACATGGAAGGATATTTTGGTCTTTTCTCTGCTTCATCATCAAACTCTACTTTTTTCTTTCAATTTTGTTTGATGAATCAAACTAATTTACAACTATTATGTACACAATCAATGAACTATTCCGTATTTTATAAAATAGTAGTAACAATTTCAATTTGCTTTAAGACAAAAGAAAATGAAATAAAGAATCAAAAGCAAGCAAACCCATGCATCCAACACACACGTAATCTCACGAAGGCACAAATTCATAAACATGCAATATCTTTGCCGTAGACCGATGATGGTAGCGGTGGACTGGTCGGGCCGATAGTGAATTGGCCGAAGAGAGGGTAAAGGAATGCATAAATGAATTATTCAAACCCACAATTCTAAAAAAATAACAATGATTCACGTCGAGCTCTTTATAATGGAAATAATGAAGCAAAGATTTAGATTTTGAAAAAAAATATATATATTGATATTAACGTACGGTTATGTTCCCTACAAAATACTAACATAAAAATATGAGTAAACTACACCGTTCGTCCTTGTGGTTTGCGTTGACCGACAAGTTTCGTCCTTTGACCGAAAAAAATGCACCATCCGTCCCTAAATGCGAAACGTTATGTATCGTTGGTCCTTCTCTTTAACAGCCCTCACTAACGCCCGTTAACTCAACCCAAGCGAGGGTATAATAGTAATTTTTAGTCATTTTTTTTCTTTGTCCCCACTCAGCCATCTCTTTCTTCATCAATTTTTAACTTGTTCTTCTTCCTCATTTTTAATCCACGCCACCAAAATTTTTATCATCTCCATTACAATAATTCTAATCCCAATATCTTAAAAAAAATATCCATACAACAATAAATCTTCACTTTATTTGTTGATATACATTATACCCAGAACCCAAAAAAAATAACACAAACACCACACAAATCACAAGAAGATACACTGTTTCAATCTGTTTCTTTTCTTCTTTCTAATCTCATACTAAAACAGCCACAAAGAAATTCGTTGCTTTCTTCCACACGAACTACAAACCAACGTTTCTTGTATTTCTTCCAAAATCGAACAACACAAGCACCCATTTTAGTTTTTCTTTTCGAAACGAATTAAAATAGCATTGTATGGTTTTCGATTTGTAATCTTGAAAAAGAATTAACTTTTGAATCTTGTTGATTTTCTAAACAGGTAGGTACTGATTGGTTTTAGTTATGGTTTCTTGACTTTTTATGCTTGTTTTGGTTTGACTCGTGTTTTGAGATAAGATATCGTAAAGATTGATAATGGGTTTTGTATTCGAACTTCAAAATCTGTTAACTTTGATGATGAGGTTAAATCTATTAAGAATCTATAATAATTTCTTTTTCTTTTTGAACCAAGATCTTTTTTTATTTTTTTATTTTTTTTGGTTGATTGAATGATTGGAGTTGTTGTTAGTTGTTGAATGAAGTAGTTGTTGTAAAGGAGATGGTGCGGTAAATTGTTCAGATTCAACGAGGATGGTGATGACGTCGTATGAAATGTGTTTTGAGAATTTGGGGGAATTAGCCAATTAGGGTATGGTTTTGAATTGGATTGAATCATAATTGAAAAATGTTTTGAACTGGTGTATGAGATGATTGTGTTCAAGAATCAAGACAACAGTTTGTTCACTCAGATTCGAAGGTTTATTTTGACCTCAATGTTTGGTAACATTTAATTCAGTGAGACTTTATCACTGGAAAAGGATGTTGTGGTGGCGTCGTGGTGAGGTCGCTAGAAAACATGATGATGTGGTCGGAAAGTAGCCGGAAAACATGACGGGTGAGAGGGAGTGTGGTTGGTAATTAATGGGAATTGGGGATATTTTTTTTTTGTTGATAGGTTTGAGTTTATGAATTGTGGGAAGGAAGAGTGTTTGGGTGGGAAAAGACTAAAATACCCTCTGTTGGACCTCAACAAACGACAGTTATCCATCCCAGTTAGTGTGAGGGACGAACCACACATAACGTTTCCCACTTAAGGATGGACGGTGTAATTTTTTTGGTCAAAGGACGAAATCTGTCGGTCAACGCATACCACAAGGACGAATGGTGTAGTTTACTCTAAAAATATATTGAAGAAAAAACCAAAAGAGAAGAATTTAAGGGCAGTTTAGCCATTTAACTAGTTCTCAAATGCATTTAACGAACAAAACTAACGGAGTTAGGCCTGCTAGACAAGATCTGTAACATAGAAACCATGGACCGAATGTGTTCGGTCCGGTCCGGTTTGGTTCTTCGATCGATCCGGTTTGGGAAGGTAAGATGATCGGTTGTACGTAAGACCAGATCGGATCGAACCGGACCGAGGACCGAACATGAGGTAAAGTGTGAACCGAAAACCGAACCGAAATTGGTTCGGTCCAGTCCGGTTTCTCGGTTCGATCCGATCCAAGGTCCATTTTGTTCACTCTTACCTGATGCTTTAAGACATATTATTTTTTTATACATAAAAGCAAAAATATTAATATTAAATAAAATTATATAATTGAATATCAACTGTGATTTTAACATAATTTATTTATTTATACTGTAAGTTTTAGGAAGATATGTGCTTTTTAAAAAGGGTTGAGCATCAGGTCAAAATCGACCCGAACTGATCAAACTTAAACCGATTTCGTGAAAAACATGAACCGAGAATTGAACTGCAGTGACCCGGTCGGTTCGTTATAGACGGTTTATGTGTGCTTTTCTCGATTTTGGTATAAATCGATGCAAACCGAGCTGATTCGAAACCGAAAAATATAAAATCAAAAACCGAACCGAATAAGATCAGTTTGGCTTGATTTTTCCGTTTGATTTGGTTTTCAATTTGTTTTGCTCAACCCTTAAGAATGAAGAAATCTACCCTACGAGTCCAACACTAGATGATGGATATAAAGTTGCCCATCATAGTTTTGCATATTTTGTCTAAAGCAATCGCTTTCCATATTTCACATAATAATTTGAACATTTTTGGCGTTATTATTACTTTAAGGGATTGTCTAACTAGTGCCCTTAGGGCACTGGTTAAGAAGGAGAAGAACCCACAAAATAGTCCCAAAATATATTTTAAATATTCAGGGACCCACACCTTTACAATAAAAAATATATTTTTTCGATACTATTTTGTGAGTCCTCCATCTTCTTAACCAGTGCCCTAAGGGCACTAGTTAGACAATCCCTTACTTTAATACAAGTCTTTTTCAGTTTTTCTGTAAGAGAAATATAATTTTATTTGTATGTATACAAAGTGGAGTCAAACTTTACTTACACTTTGATATAGATAATTAATTCAAATTATTTTTCTAATAGTTTGATGATACATGTGAGTTGTGACCTTTTCTTTACTAGTAAAACATTTTAAATTGGTCAACAAAAACCAAAACAATTTGATAAATATATGTTAATTTCATACACTATTAATTGTATCATATAATTTCAATTTTGAAAATTTTATTTATACAAATACAATCAACAAGTCTTTTCTTTTAACATACAATAGTAAGAACTTGAATAGCCGTTATTGCATAATAGTGATTTTAAAAGCGTCGCTTACGTAATTAATCGATCAACAATAATGCATAAGATCCACTTATCAGGATCAAAGATGGTTCCGCCAAATACCATTTTTTTTTCTTACCTGGATCAAGTTTGCATCAATCACCATGACATTCAAGCCTTTAACGAGTTATTGTTCTCATTTAAAACGTTACAAACTGTAGTTAGATCGTGTTAACAAAAACGCTTATTTTTAAACCAAAACCATCTTACCTAATAAGACACGACCTTTACGATCATACCACTCAAACTCTCATCCGATCAACACAACTGAGTTAATCAAAAGACGTAACAACAAGTTTCTTTCAGAATACCCAAACCTCGACGATTAAAATATATAAAAAATCCAATATTAAATAGTACTCGTACTTAAACTCTAGAAAACAAAGAAAAAGCAATGAAGAAACACAACACAAGGTGTTTGATCCAAAAGATGAGATTTTGTTAGAAAAGTAGTCCTACTTCTCCAACCCCAAAAACCTTTCAATTATTTCTTTTATCTCCTCCTTCTCCTTCCTCCCCTTCTTCCTTTCACTTTCTCTCCTCATCACATCTTCTCAACATAATAATACTACACATATTTATATGTATATGCACACTTTAATGGATCTATAGATCTGAACCCACATAATAACTTAGCTCAAATCTTTAAGATCTTTGTCATAAGAATCAGTAGCTCAAGCCCAGATAAAAAAAAAGCAGCAAACTTTGACCTGTAAGTTGACTTTTTTATATATGTTGTTTTGATGATTTAATGCTTGTGTTTTTTTATATAAAGCTGTGATCTTTATAGCATTTCCTTAATGGGTTTTTGTTTAAGTGCATGATTCTTGTTTGCCATTCTTCATTTGACTGATTTATTGTCTTTTTGTTAATGTTTGACCAAGAAAATATGGTTTGACCAGTTATGTTGACTTTTTGCTCATTAGATTTTTGGATCCTTGTTATTTATATGTGTGTTGTTAATGATGATTGAGCAGTGAATAAGAAGATTGTTGCTTTGAGGGAGTTTAGTTATTTAGGTGTTGTTTAGATTTACATCCATATTTGGATGTTGCGAAATGAGGGATGTTATCACAGTTAATAAAGCTTTTAAAAGCCTGCTGGCTGCCTTCATCGGACCGTTATGATAATAACGGTTCGGATGGCGTTGGCAGGCAGGAGGGGCTGCTTTGGTATAAGGATATTGGGAAGCATTTGAATGGTGAGTATTCTATGGCTGTGGTTCAAGCGAATATGTTGCTTGAGGATCAGAGCCAGATTGAGTCGGGCTCGTTGAGTTTTCTTGATTCCGGTCCGTATGGGACCTTTGTTGGAGTTTATGATGGTCATGGTGGGCCTGAAACATCGCGATATGTTAATGATCATCTGTTTCAGAATCTTAAAAGTGAGTTTATTGATCTGATTTTGGTTGATCATAGTTTAATGGGGTGTTTATGGTTGCTTATTACTGCTTATTTTGTTTTGATGCAGTAAGGGGTGTTTTGGATTGCATATTTAAGTGCTCATTAACTTAATTCAAAAACAAATAAGCAGCTCTAAGTGCTTGAATAAAACTGCTTATCTGCTTATTTTTAGAGTAAATGAGCAGTTTAAAATAAGCAATCCCGAACACCCCCATAAATAAGCAGTTTTGAATAATCAGTCAAAGAGTTACTTTAACGTTTTTTTAATTATTTCAAAAAGTATATGCAGTTTTAATAAGCAATCCCACACACCCGTGAGTTTCCTTACAGATTGATAATTTATACTAATGGGGTTTTATAATGTGTAGGATTTACTACAGAACAAAATGCAATGTCTATGGATGTGATCCGTAAAGCGTATCACGCTACAGAAGAGGGATTTTTATCTATTGTCGCTAAACAATGGACAGTGAAACCGCAATTAGCTGCTGTTGGAACGTGTTGTCTGGTTGCTGTTGTTTGTAATGGAACGCTTTACATTGCTAATGCTGGTGATTCACGTGCTGTTTTGGGAAGAACCGTGAAAGCAACTGGGGAGGTTATAGGTATCCAATTATCTGTGGAACATAATGCAAGTATAGACTCTGTTAGACAAGAGCTTCATAGTTTGCATCCTGATGATCCGCAAATTGTGGTATTAAAACATAACGTGTGGCGTGTGAAGGGGCTCATACAGGTACAACTCATGCATGTTTTGAAAGTTATCAACCCTTTTGTTGCTCCATAAGGGTAACAAACAGTGACAAAAATATGTGACAAAATCTTTTCTTCGTTCTAGCTATTTATTGTTTCTCGCTCGTTATCTCATTGTTTGGAATTTTATTGCAGATATCAAGATCTATAGGTGATGTTTACTTAAAAAAGGCAGAATTTAACAGGGAGCCGTTGTATGCTAAGTTTCGTCTCCGTGACCCTATCAAACGACCTATACTGACTGCTGATCCCGCAATTTCCATGCACGAAATCCAACCGACTGATCAGTTTCTCATATTAGCATCAGATGGTCTCTGGGAGCATCTTAGCAATCAGGACGCTGTTGATATAGTACAAAATAATCCACGTAATGTAAGTTTTTACGCATAGCAAGAATGTCCATGTTTTGAACTAAAAATGCAAAGTATGACGGATCATTTGCAATTAGATACATATACAAAAATTGCTAATGCATTAAATATGATTACAAAACCTATATTAATCCAATGATAATAAAATCTTTTTGAATGAAGAAATTTGGTAGGTTGTATGCATTACAAAAAGAAAAATAAACTAATATTCAGGCAACTTTCAATGTATTTGACATGTTTACGGCTCATATGACCATTTTCTATTTTGTTAAATGTTAATTTGACCCAAATAGGCCAATATCATATTAGTTAACAAACTTTTGCTGTTTCTTTATTGCAGGGAAGTGCGAAAAGATTGGTGAAAACCGCCTTACAAGAAGCTGCAAAGAAAAGGGAAATGAGGTACACAGATTTGAAGAAAATCGACAGGGGAGTAAGGCGTCATTTCCACGATGACATTACAGTTGTAGTTGTGTTTCTAGACTCAAATCTGGTAAGTAAAGCCAGCTCATGGAAAGGCCCTACTTTGTCTCTCAGAGGTGGTGGCGTCAACCTCTCAGGCAAAACTCCGGCAATACCACTATGAAACGTCGTCTAAGATCATGTACCACTTTGGATAGATTCTGTTTAAGATTAAAAAGGTAATTTCCCATTTCTAATTATCATTCCCTGTATAATTTAGACTTTTAGCTTGGGAAAATAGATTACTTTGTTTGTGGGAGACGAAAAATGAGAAAAGCAAAAGAAAAAATGCAGAATGTTGACATCATAGAGGGGGAGAGAGCTCAAAATGTGGGTATGGATATTTTGAAGAAACCCTTTGAAGATTGTGTTGTGTAAATCTTGTAAAACTTGTTCGTAGAAATTTGATATATTTTTTTTTTACCATTTACAGTTTCCTTTAAAATCGATTATCGATTTTTTTTTTCCTTCATAAATATAACTGGATGTCCTTTGTTTGTGAGCATGTAAATCCAAAGCATTCCTTTCATTTGTAAAAATCTTACGATTGATTACTAGAGAACCCTAAGGCCGAACTCATAATTGAGTTGATAGGTTGACGAAACCTGTATTATTGAGTAGGCTTTATAAGATTGAGCCATACTTTGATCGAGGTTAATTAAAGAATATACACTATATCTGCATTATATTTGCTTATTACCTAAACACCGAAAACATAACAATTTAAGTCGACCCTATATTAGTTTGAGCTCGACTTGTTATATGTTCAATCTCATCTTTCGGCTTTTATAAAAGTACTCCCCAAATTCGGCTTGAGATAACTCAACAATAGCCTGACTTATTTGCATCTGATGCACACTATCATCTAGGGCTGAGCAAACGACCCGAACGGACCGGACCGACCACATTCGATCCAGTCCTCGGTCTTGGCTTTTTGGCTAATTCGGTCCTCGGTCCGGTTGGTCCGGACCACAAACCGATTAATTGGCCTTGTTGGACTCGACTGACAACATTCGGTCCGGTCCTCGGTCTTGGCTTTTTGGTTAATTCGGTCTTCGCTCCGGTCCGGTCCGGTCCTGGACCGATGCTCACCCTTACTATCATGTCATGTAAATTTGATGGTTACAACTTACAAATACGTATTTGGTGCAAGGGTAGGGATCCAATACGAAGTAAATTAAAATAAAAAGTGGTAAGAAGTGACTAAAACCACGCATTTGAGATACAACGATTTGCATTAGATGCATTTCTATTCATATAGATGCAACATCTTGAGTTTCGAAAGTTAATTTGATGTATAGATGGTGCAAATTGATTTTCATGATTTTAACACATGCAGAGGAACAAAAAATAAAAGAAATCAATAAATGCATATAATATACGTATATGCATCTGATTAAAAGCTAGAAAACACACTATGGTGCGTTATAATTCATCTAAGATTATAGGGATGCATCTAATTTAGGTCGGTGCATCTCGCATTTATAGTTATAGTTCTTCTTATTCCTTTTTATTTTAAGTAATCTTCTTATTTGATCCTAACTTTTTGGTGCAAAGGAAAAAATGGTGTGAGACATTGAAAGTAATTTATATGCCAAGTGCATAAGCAAAAAACGCAACCCTAATCATTATTAAACCATATTCATTACACATTCGTGAATCAATCTCGAGGGATACTTAAATAATCATCCATACAAAGGCTCATCTCCTCGTCTACGGCTTTACCCTCACTATCCACATGAAAAACGAAACTATCGGCTTCTAAACATCTCAAGCTTGTACTTTGAAAAGAGATGCTATCCATTTCTACTCGAAATCTTTGAAGCCCAACACCATCTAGACTTACCGAACTATCTTGTTCCGTGGCTTGACCATCTCGGAGTTCCATCGACCTACCGCCACCCGGTGCCACTATGGACCGTGATGGCCGTTGGCGACGAACAGAGCCATTGGCTGACCACAGAGCCGCCTCCAGCTCTTTGTATACTTGAGTCATGGTTGGCCTTTGTTTCGGCTCTGTGACCACACATCTTAGACCCAATAAGCCCATTTTTAGCATGACATCCATGTTGCATGGCTCTAGTAACAGATTTGTATCTATGATTTCTTCAACACTACCTCGCTCCAGATGAGGCCTTGCCTAAAAACAGATAAAAAAGAATATGTTATAAAGGGAAATCCTATAATCTATTATCAAATGTTTTACTTTCTTTGTATTGATTTTGACATCTATAAACTAGTGAATCTAGAAATGCTACAATCACTGTCATACAAACAAAATAGTTTTCGGCCAATGGTTTTAAGGTTGGTACATGGATTTTATTTAGGTACCTCTTTGAAAATTTGGTAATTTAACTTACCCAATCGATGATGTGATAACTGGAGCGACTCCGGTTGGAATCAACAGCAGGCCGAGCGGCAATGAGTTGTAAGAGAATAACTCCGAAGCTATAAACATCGCTAAATGGGCTCAAATGGAAACTTGTACAATACGCCGGATCAAGGTAACCCGGCGTGCCTTTGATCTGGCTACTAACATACGAATTATCCCCTACAGGGCCGGATCTAACTAGTCCAAAATCTGAAACTTTGGCTTCGAACCCATCTCCAATGAGAATATTGCTTGGTTTTATGTCTCGATGGATTATGCTTGGCTTAATTCCATGCAAATGAGCTATGCCTGTACACCATAAATAATACAACGAACCTAAATATTGATAAGATCTTGGTATACATCAAAGAAACACGCCGTACTTTGACATGTACTTGTTTTAAATTGTCAAATATGCGTTTAATCTATATGTAGTTCGGTTTGGTTCAATTTTGGCTAAATATAACAGATACATGTTTACCTTTAGCAGCTTGGATGGCTATATTTACTCTTTGCCTCCATGTTAAGGGCTCTCGATCCCTACCTTTTAACACCATCCCGATTAGAGCTAATTAACATCCTAACATGATATCATTAGTTAGTGACCGTTAAAAAAAATGTTTTATGTATTAAACTTACCCACAATATGTACAAGCAATGAGCCATTTGAGACGTATTCATAAACCAATATTTGCACTCCCTTTGTTCCTACATATTAAGAAGTAAAAAAAAAGGTATTTGTATTTTGTTGCAATGTAAAGTTATAGAA
Source organism: Artemisia argyi (assembly GCA_030686995.1). Lineage (NCBI taxonomy): Eukaryota > Viridiplantae > Streptophyta > Magnoliopsida > Asterales > Asteraceae > Artemisia > Artemisia argyi. The sequence goes on from CM060708.1 coordinate 218,497,922, forward strand.
CCTATATATCAACATAAGATAGAGTTTTACGAACCGGTTTCTTCACAATATCCGACTAGACCAACTAGGTTTCTATGCTTCACCTTGGAGATTAACTTCACCTCTGTTTGAATTGAAAAAAATGGTTAAGAGATGAAAACTAAAGCATGGTCATAACTCATATGTTACTAACTTAGATTATACCATTTCGGAATTCTTTTGTGCTTGTGTACGAATCATCACGTGCTTTCTTGATGGCTAGGGTTATATATCCTTCAAATGTTCCTTTGTACACATTGCCAAATGCACCTGATCCGATCAGAAACTCTTTTGCAAAATTATTTGTAGCAATTTCAAGCTCTTCGAGTTGAAATTTCCTCAACATTAGCTCATTAGCATCTATCTTATCTGTTATACCAAAACATAGAAAACAAATCATCATGCAGAAAAATACACATTGATCATATTATGAGTTTTTCTTTTTCATATACAAAACTATAAATTAGAAAATTTGATAAACTAACCTTTTTTATTCTCCATTCGTTGCTTGAATGCCGCTAAAATTTTCTTCTTTTTACAAAAACATAACACAGTTGCCACAAAGAGGATGATGCTACAAACAACCAAAGTTGCCCATAAATATTTGTTGTTTAGAATCGAATTATGAGGTTTTTCATTCGGAAACGTTGGCAGTGACGGTGAAGACACTGCAGGCTGCGTATCTGCCATTTATGGTATGAACCGCGTGTTCTTTGACGAAAACTCAAGCTTAAAGTTTCATGCTAGTTGTATTGCCATTTTGTCCAAAGTTTTTGTTATTGAGAGCATGGTGAATTTCCTTTTTCGCCAAGCCGGCAATTTAAATTGTTTCATGTTGTTTTCAATCTGTCATTCTGTCCTATTATGGTATAAATCGCTGTTTAACTTAAGCATTTATCAAAGGTATATGACTATGATCACAAACATTAATTATACTAACTTTGATTCATTCTACTCATACATTAAGTATATTGTGGATAAACATATTTAGTACGGAGTAAATTCGTATACTTCATAAGTTTTCAAACCTAATGACCAAGTCCTTTCTTCTTAGGACGGCACATCACACATGAAACCAAAACAATAACAATCATTATCTATTTTAATGCACTCGATATGCATTACATATTTGGAAACAAATACATAAACAATCATTATCTTGGTTAGTCTTGCGATTACTGGCAAAATTTTTATAAATGATGGAGGGTCAAAAATAAAATAAAAAATGGTTGTGACTAACGATCTAATACGTTGTCATTTGTCAATCAAGTCACAGACTTATTTTTTTTGTTGAAAAAAGATTCCTAAAGTCGATTAATAAATAGAGACAAGACATGTATTTTTGAATCTAGAATACAAGTGTGCACATAGAATGGTAAAGTCAAAGAAAATAATCCAAAATTTAACAACATTGACGCAATCAGGCGACACGACGCCATTGTGTATTGATTGCCAAATGAGTCATCCAAACTTCACTATTTTCACAATAATACTCTTTTACTTCATGTAATATCTAAAAGAAGCCAAAAATATTTCCTTCAATAAAAGTGTAAGGATAGATGCAATAAGGAAAACTTATTAGGGTTAATCCCCTCAACTTTTTCTGTCACGTCATCTTTCTCTCTCCAGCGATTTGCAGGTGATTCAGTGCTACAGTAAGGGCGACCAAATTCAATTTTTTTTTTAACACAAAATAAAATTTCATTCATAATTAAAACATTACATACTAATTCAACTAAAATAAAAACATTACAATACTTATTAAAACATAACAACATAAAAACTAATCTTCTAGGTTGTATTGTTCCTTAATCGCGTCTTTGAGTTCTTGCATTTTTTGTCGTTGAAATGCGGGCAAAGATGGGTCGATTGGTTTGAAATAGAAGATGAGGTCTTTTTGATATTTCTTTTGACGCTCAAATTCAAGCTTTTGTTCTTCCATTGCCAATCTTCTGTCTTCTTGCTCCGCTTTCTTTTGCTCCAGCGCCAACTCTTTATCCCTTTGCTCCAGCTCTTTTTCCTTCAATTTGTAGTATCCGTCTGCAAGCTCCTGCTTCTTACCCCAAGCCTTTGACGTAATTGCTTGCCATTTTTCGGCTACCCCATCCAAACTAAACCCCGACGATTTCTTCTTACCCTTATTTTTCTTAGCTGCATCACGCCCAACCGGTCACTCATCACGAGGTTCTTCATTACTAGGCACATCCGAGCCCGTGTCAGAAGTCCTTGGTTTTTTTCGACCATCATTTTGGATTAAAAAATGCGGCATCTCATTTTTCTTCCAAATCGGATGCTCCCTCAAAATCTCCCAACAATGATCCAAATGAAACGTGTGCCTCATCATTATTGTATATTCTTGAGACGCTCTTTGGTAAATATTGAGATCATTCGCACCACTTCCAAAATTCGTATAACAATTGTCATAAATGGCACAAAATGCACCAACTCAAGGACGAATCCTATTTTTCCACTTGCTAGTAATTGAGTTGTACGATCTCCCTTCACCGACCTCCTTTTCAACGTATGTAATCACTTTCTTCCAAAATCCCTTAGAATTTTGGTTTGTTCCAACTATGCTATCCTCCGACGAATCACACCAAACCATGCACAACGCGATTTCTTCCTCTTTTGACCAATTCGAGATGTCTTTCTCAACCTTTTCCTCAACCTCTTTATCAACCGCCTTCTTCTTAGCCTTTGCAGCACGCTTCTTTGGTTTGACCGGTGACATCTCTTCAGAAATAGTGTTGTCGTCGTCACCCACAAGATCATCATTTGGAACCGAATCGTGATACGATCCGTGACCCGAACCTGGATAACCCGGTGACACTTGTTGACTCAGATAACCCGAACCGGTTCCAACATAAAAATCCGGATTGTTTTCTAATTGTTCCATAAAATCACAAGCATCAAGATTGATGTTGTTTACCGGAGAATAATTTTGGTAATTAGAGTAGGAAGAGATTGATGAGTCCATTGTTGGACGATAGCACGATTCGGGGGAGCCATACATAGATTGTTGGCTTCGACGAGAGTTGCTTTGTTGAGGTTGTTGGTTGTTTTGATACGGGGGAACAAATGGACGATTAATATTACGATTCATAGCAAATAGATTGAATGTTTGTTGTTGTGGAGGTCGTTGAGATTCGTAATCAAGAGAACGATGTCGGAAATTGATGGTTGGTGACACACCGATTAACCGGAAAGTTGAATCCGGTGATAATTGCGGGATGTTTTGTTGTGGTAAACGGGATTTCCGGCCTTTTGCTTGTTGTTGTGGTGTTTTTTTAGACATTTTTTATAGAAAGAAGTGTGAGATTGTGTGAATTGAAGTGTTGTTTAGTTGTCTATTTATAGGGGATTTTTTTTTTTTTTTTTTTTTTTTTTTTTTTTTTTTTTAGCCCAACGACTAGTTTTCAAACGGTAAGATTTTTTTTTTTTTTTTTTTTTTTTTTTTTTTACTCACAAACGGTTGTAACAATTTAATGTAGCAAAAAGTGGATCAAACACCAAAACAAATATCGGTCGAGACAAGGACCGACTCCCCTTCAAAATCACTTCCCAATCGATCGCGACCTAGTGCCCACAGCAATAACGACCGAGTCGACGACAGGGACCGAGTCGGTCTCGGTCGTTATTGCACCTAGCCTAAGAGTTTGGTTTTATAGCTTTTTGATAATACACTCATAGGCTCATAATGACCCAATAAAACAATGTATCATTATTGATACTAAACGAGTATCCGTGCATATCAACAAGATTTTATAGCGGCAAATAGTTTTAGTGATAAAAAAGTTTATGGGTTATAAACGAAAAATAATAAAAGTTTGAGGATTTGAGGATTAAACATAATGTTTTGAAACCCTGTTCGACCTGGGTGGTTCAACCGCTTAAACCGTTTCGGGCGAAAAACGAGTCAATTTAAACCGGGTTATCCCGACGGATTGGGTTGAAAAAACGAGACAAATTAAACCGGGTCAACCCGGTTTTCGATGTGTATTAATAGCAAACATTTCAACAATTCAATACTTTCCAAATGCATAGTTACTTTCCAAATGTGCTAAAAGTTTGACCATTTTTCAACATTTCAACATTAACTATTTTTACTTTATTATGTAGTAAATATAGATTAGATGATTACCTGTATATAACGACGATGATATATAATAATGTTAATTTGTGTATGCAATTTTTTTTATGTATATAGATGTAGAGTAAGTGAGAGTGAAAAAAATATTTAAATATTTAATAGATTGCATTGCCATTTCCAAGTAAGTTATTTTAATCTAATAACATTACTTATTTTTTAAGCGAGTATATTTTCTCTTTATATGTTGTATAGATAGATAAGTGGTCACTTAACAAATGACAAAGTTCCAAATAATAATAATAATAATAATAATAATAATAATAATAATAATAAGTAGCGTGTAACTTTTATAGCAATAACTTTAAGGGTAAAAACTATAAATGCTTAACGTACTTATAAAAGCAACTCATTCTACATACTATACTTTTTTTAATGTCATTCTTCTTAACAATGTTCAAGTCAGTAGTCATAATGCCTCCAAAATCCATGTTCATATTTGACCGCAAAATTTGTGTTCTAATTATGTTCTAATAGACTTAAATACATGTTCTAATGATTTAAAATATATATATATATATATATATATATATATATATATATATATATATATATATATATATATATATATATATATATATATATATATATATGTATTAAATCATGTTCTAATCTGACCGGATGTAATGATTTTGGGTATTCAAAATTAGTGGATTCGTTTAGATTGATACCGTATGTATTAAAGAGAGCGTGAGAGTAACCATGATGTTTTCACCATTGCCTAACCTAACATCAGCTACAAAGTGCCAATCGGTACTTGATGCGACCACAGTTGTTATCCAAGGTGCTATGTTTTGTACCATGACCTGTTATGGACCCTCATTTCCTCCTCAGCAAGCAGTGAATATACCCTTTTTCATTGCATTAAAAGATCCAGTCGCCATTAAATCTTCAAAAAACTTTCTTGCATATCCACCGATTGACATTGATGTTACATCCACCCTATCAGTGATCGCCATGTCGAATCCAGTTAATAGATTCATGTCAAAACAACCACCCCAATACACTTTGTAAGCTGCAATATGGGTCGAGTCCACCGCACCTCAGCTGCTATACCGGGACACCAACAACTATGGATGCAATGTGTGATCCATGGCCTTCTTTGTCTAAAGCTAATAGATTTGGGTCGGGCTTAGTAGAAATGTAGGAATGTGAGGCACCAATCACTTTGCTGTTCAGTTATTAGCCGAAATATTTGACAAAAAAAATACCTAACAAATTTTCTATTAGATTTAAATGAAGAAAATGGTATTTAACTCTTTTTGCATAAAAGAGAAGCATAGTGTTAGACATTATGATATATGACGTGAACACTAAAAGGCTAGATGCAATAAGGAAAACTTATTAGGGTCAATCCCCACTACTTTTTCTGCTACGTCAGCTTTCTCTCTCCAGCGACATGCAGGCGATTCAGTGCCACAGTAAGGGCGACAAAGTTCAGTTTTTTTTTTTTTTTTTTTTTTTTTTTTTTTTTTTTAAACATTTTTAACACAAAATAAAATTTCATTCATAATTAAAACATTACATACTAATTCAACTAAAATAAAAACATTACAACACTTATTAAAACATAACAACATAAAAACTAATCTTCTAGGTTGTATTGTTCCTTAATCGCGTCTTTGAGTTCTTGCATTTTTTGTCGTTGAGATGCGGGCAAAGATAGGTCGATTGGTTTGAAATAGAAGATGAGGTCTTTTTGATATTTCTTTTGACGCTCAAATTCAAGCTTTTGTTCTTCCATTGCCAATCTTCTGTCTTCTTGCTCCGCTTTCTTTTGCTCCAACGCCAACTCTTTATCCCTTTGCTCCAGCTCTTTTTCCTTCAATTTGTAGTATCCGTCTGCAAGCTCCTGCTTCTTACCCCAAGCCTTTGACGTAATTGCTTGCCATTTTTCGGCTACCCCATCCAAACTAAACCCCGACGATTTCTTCTTACCCTTATTTTTCTTAGCTGTATCACGCCCAACCGGTCACTCATCACGAGGTTCTTCATTACTAGGCACATCCGAGCCCGTGTCAGAAGTCCTTGGTTTTTTTCGACCATCATTTTGGATTAAAAAATGCGGCATCTCATTTTTCTTCCAAATCGGATGCTCCCTCAAAATCTCCCAACAATGATCCAAATGAAACGTGTGCCTCATCATTATTGTATATTCTTGAGACGCTCTTTGGTAAATATTGAGATCATTCGCACCACTTCCAAAATTCGTATAACAATTGTCATAAATGGCACAAAATGCACCAACTCAAGGACGAATCCTATTTTTCCACTTGCTAGTAATTGAGTTGTACGATCTCCCTTCACCGACCTCCTTTTCAAAGTATGTAATCACTTTCTTCCAAAATCCCTTAGAATTTTGGTTTGTTCCAACTATGCTATCCTCCGACGAATCACACCAAGCCATGCACAACGCGATTTCTTCCTCTTTTGATCAATTCGAGATGTCTTTCTCAACCTTTTCCTCAACCGCCTTCTTCTTAGCCTTTGCAGGACGCTTCTTTGGTTTGACCGGTGACATCTCTTCAGAAATAGTGTTGTCGTCGTCACCCACAAGATCATCATTTGGAACCGAATCGTGATACGATCCGTGACCCGAACCTGGATAACCCGGTGACACTTGTTGACTCAGATAACCCGAACCGGTTCCAACATAAAAATCCGGATTGTTTTCTAATTGTTCCATAAAATCACAAGCATCAAGATTGATGTTGTTTACTGGAGAATAATTTTGGTAATTAGAGTAGGAAGACATTGATGAGTCCATTGTTGGACGATAGCACGATTCGGGGGAGCCATACATAGATTGTTGGCTTCGACGAGAGTTGCTTTGTTGTGGTTGTTGGTTGTTTTGATACGGGGGAACAAATGGACGATTAATATTACGATTCATAGCAAATAAATTGAATGTTTGTTGTTGTGGAGGTCGTTGAGATTCGTAATCAAGAGAACGAGGTCGGAAATTGATGGTTGGTGACACACCGGTTAACCGGAAAGTTGAAACCGGTGATAATTGCGGGATGTTTTGTTGTGGTAAACGGGATTTCCGGCCTTTTGCTTGATGTTGTGGTGTTTTCTTAGACATTTTTAATAGAAAGAAGTGTGAGATTGTGTGAATTGAAGTGTTGTTTAGTTGTGTATTTATAGGGGATTTTTTTTTTTTTTTTACTCAAAAACGGTTGTAACAATTTAATGTAGCAAAAAGTGGATCAAACACCAAAACAAATATCGGTCGAGACAAGGACCGACTCCCCTTCAAAATCACTTCCCAATCGATCGCGACCTAGTGCCCACAGCAATGACGACCGAGTCGACCGGCAGGGACCGAGTCGGTCTCGGTCGTTATTGCACCTAGCCTAAGAAGAATGACAATAAAAAAATTATAGCATGCAAAATGAGTTATTTCTTTAAGTACGTTAAGCATATATAGCTTTTGCCTAAGATGGATATGTGGGAAATGACTAAAATATCCTTAATAAACCATTTCAGTTATGTATTATGACAAATGACATGAATATTGTTAAGAAGAATGACAATAAAAAAGTATAGTATATTTTTTGTAAATACATTAAGCATTTATACTCCCTCTGTCCTAAAACTTAAGTCCATTTTGACTTTTATTTTGTAATTTTGACCTTAATTATTTATTTTCGTGTTATATAATACTTGAAGAAAAGTATAACAATGAAAATACATTTTATATATTTTGTATCAAGTATTATATAACATGAAAAAAAATAATTAAAGTCAAAGTTATAAGATAAAGTGAAAATGTACTTAAATTTTGAGACGGATGTAGTAATTTTTACCCTAACTTTAAATTAAAAGATGTAATAGCGCATTTCGGATTGTGATTTCATAATCCAGCATCATAAAATTAGTTATGTTAGAAGAAAATGACCGAAGTACATCTTTTATCTAAATTTCTCGATATATGCATGCAGACAACATTTTGTTTAAACATGAGAGAATTATCGCATTTTTTAAACTATTTAAACTAATTAATTTGCCCTCATAGCAATGAAATCCATTTTTTTATTAGATATTTGTATATTAAAATAGGGATAATACATGATGAAGCATCCGATTATTAAATTTTAACATAGGCCATCTGATTATTGAAAATAACTTATAGGTCACAAAACTAAATGTTTGTTTTCTTTTACACCAATTTCGTTCAAATATAATCAGGATTATGTTCAAACGATAAGAATGAACCTAATACTAACATATTAAAATCGTAGGAACAAAAAACTAATCGCAATATTTCTTTTTTATCCTTCAAAATTACTTTTTATAATATAATCATACTTAAAACAAAGGGTATAATTGATACTTCATACTAAACTTGTCATTCGTATTGTGTTAATGAGTTTGAGGTTGGTCACTTAATTCTGCACCAAAAATTTCAGGTATAAATTTTGCCAGGATTGAGTAAACGAAAACAAATACATAATTGGACGACCTATATTAGTCTATACTACTTATAATGGAGGAATGACTCTCTCTCCAAAAAATTCAGATGTACAAAAAATGATGCATGATTTACAACACTTTAAAGCAAGCAATTTTCATAATTACAACAACCGAAGCATTATGTACAACAAAAACTAGCACGAATCGAAATTCATATCACTTTTCTTAGAATTCTACATTAATAGCATTAAAAACACCCCTACACCTAATATTACAATCATTTAAACACAATGCACAACCCTCATTCTACATTAATAGCATTAAAAACACCCCTACACCTAATATTACAATCATTTAAACACAATGTAAAACCCTCCATCTTAACCTAGACACGAACCTGTGACCAAGACTCGACTCAATAAAACTCGACTCGATACACAAGGCTGTGAGCTCAAGCTCACGGCATCCCTTGTTTTCGCGACTCAATAAGAACGACAACAACAAAAAGAAAGAAAATGATACCAAACAATTATTTAGATTCATATTTATTATTTTCAATCTTTATTTAATCAAAAACTCTTGAAAATTCATGTACTTATCCCCCACCGTTGCTAGAACAACAAAAAGGGTGGTGGGTTTTCCTACCTTCGACCACCGGTATCAACAAAACGAGCGAGAGATGGTTTTGGTGATGAACTTGAGCTGTGGTGGTGTTAATCGTAGTGTTGGAAGGTGTTTCTAGGCGCGTGATGTACGTCAAAATGATGGGGAGGTTGTAAGGAGTGTGGTGGTGGTGGTGGTGGTGGTGGCGGTGAGTGATTCGTCGTGAAAACCAATTATATATTATATAGTATAGTATCGAAGTGATCCGCGTTAATTACGGATCACCCGAGTCGTTTCCCAACGAAGGCGAATGGAATCGAGAATATCGATTCGTGAAATCGTGAATTGAAAAGTGAGAAAGTGAAAATAGCAATCAAATAGATCAAGTAATCACTAACAACTATGAAATATGCAAAGAGTACAAGCTAATTATGCACCAAAGTTAAAAACGCGAAAACGGAAATGCAACCGCGAAATTTAAAACGTAACGTTTGATGAAAAATGATCTTACAAACTTGAAAATATTTTCTAAAAATCTTAAACTACTAAAAAGAATTTTAAGAAAAAGAAAAATATTTTTTTTTGACTTTTTGTCTATTTTCTAGAATTAATTTTGATTTTTGGACTTTTTAAATGAATTAAAAATAAGGAAAATAGAAAAAATTAATTGGAAAAATGAAAATTAAATTCTAAAAATTCTAAAATATAATAAAAGAATTTCTAAAAATATTTTTGTATTTTTCACAACTTTTTCTGAATTTTTTATGAATTTTTGGTATTTAATACTATTTAAAAATTGAATAAAAACAAAAGAAAATAAGAAAAATAGTAAAAAACCTTGGAAAAATCTGGAAAAATTCCAGAAATTCTAAAATAATAAAAGAAACTTGGAATAAAATTTTGAAGAAAAATTGAAAAGCTGAACTGCTTATTTAAGGAAAACTGCTTATCTCAAGTGCTTATTATTAAGCACTTGAGATCCAATTAATTCTGAAAATTGAAACTCAAGATGACAATGATGCAATGAACTCAGAGAATGCAAGATATGATCAATTAGAAACTCAGATAATCAACAGATGCTCAAATTAATAGCAATAAGCTAAAAATAAGCTCACAGATTAATGAACAGATTAAGCAAAGGCAAAACAGAGGTAAAGAAATGGTTCAGAATACTCTATTTACTCTAATACAACTCAGAAACAAGCTCAATATACAAATAAAAGCAATGAAACTAAATTTGCAGGCCAAAAATGAAAAGCATTACCCTGTGTACTCAGCTTATTAAACAGGTTCAAAAAGCTAATCTAACAAGCTTCAAATAGAAAACATAAAGAAGCAAAAGATAGTCTACCTAACAGAGAACATAGAAATCCTAAAAGCCCTATCACAAGTATCAAATTACTTACCTAAATGGAACCTGAATCAGCAGCTCATGAACCACTACTGCTGCAAATTTTGACTTTTTTTAAATGCTCATGAACTTTGACTAATCCCAATTTTAATGGCTTAGATCTTATCCTAGATGTGATATTAAGCTATTATTAAGCTACAAAAAGCTAACTAGGATTATAATGCAACTATAACTAAACTTACACTAACTGTTACTACATTAACATGACTGTGAGGCTAAATGAAAATCAAACGTGACTTATTTAAACTAATGCAACTGTATTAATTGTTTAAAACCATATTCCTATACTAAAGAAATCAAAGAGTGACAGTTAATCAACACTACAACAAAAACAACACACAGCAATTGCTAAATCCAGACAACCCCTTAGCTACTGATTTCTACAGCGAATCACTATTCTAAGCCTCAACAATAATAATCAAAGATCAAACACAATCACAATACCTCAAAATTATGCAAATCAACCACTGAATATAGCAGTTAACAACCAAAGTACAGAATCACTAATAAGCTAATATTACATCATATGTGAACATAACTAACAATATAATAATAAATCTACTATATGTATGATGAAACTCATTCAAAGTTACTCAAATATCATCAAACACAACTGATGTAACAGTAACTACCAAGCTAAAACAAATCTACTCAGAAACTGAAAAAATGAAATCAGTAGATTGGAATTAAGAACAACACTTACATGAACTTTTCACCTCAGCTAGAAAAGAGGTGATTCACTACGCTTGCCTGTCTCTTGACAGGCTGAGTGCTTCCATTACTCACTCAAACTTGTCCAATTCTCCAAAAATTCACCACAATTCTGATCTATTGACTATTGTTGACTACAAGCCAATGAACTTTGAAACTGCAAACTACTCTTTCACAAACTATGTAAAGCTAAGTTTAAATGTAACAAACAAAAATCCAGCTTATTTAAAAGCTGAATATCACAAATCTATTTTCTATTTTTATTGATTTTCTGTTTTTATAAAACTCATTAAAATGAAATGAAGACAGATTTGAAAACTAAAGTAACTTGAAGGAAAATGAAATAATAAGACTAAAATAAGAACTGATTAATAAGCAGTAGAAGAACTAGTAATATGCTGAATTGATTTATCATAAAAAAAAAAAAAAAAAAAAAAAAAAAAAAAAAAAAAAAAAAAAAAAACTTCATTGAAATTAAAGGAAATTACAAGTAAACTAAACTAAATACATTCAAAGTAAAAATTGGCAGAGTTTAGCTAGCCTAAAAACTCCACACCCAATTACAAAAGCCTAACCATCTATTTATAGGATGTGAGAAGGGATGAGTTCACGGATTGCCATGTTGGCAATCCGTGTGGTGTGTTTGTTGATAGCCAATCTGAGCCCTTGATCACTAATACCAATCATTGCCCTTTGATTACAGCCTTTAGATTTATCCCAATGACGCGTCCAAACCAATCCATAGCTGCCACGTGACATTCCCTTGTGCTTCTTGAGTTCTGACACATACTGACACGCTCTGACCTTCTAGAATCCCTTTTGAAATGACTAATTGAACCTTAATTGCTGTAATTAAGGATGGGGTAATTTCTAGGGTTCATGTTTACTGTAGCTTCTGGGTAAGGGGTGAAATTTGGGTGGAGGGAAAAAGGGGTACGGGGTAATTTATTATTTTTGGTTGTGTTGACTTTTGTTTTAAGTTGATGTTTGACCGAGTATGGATGGGCTCGGGTTGTATTTTTGGGTAAATTGGGCTTTGGACTTGTGGATGGTTTTGGGTTTTAGTAGTTTTGGACTTGAGATTTGTTTTGGATTAAAATCATTACAAAAGGCCTGGTTTTATTTGTGGAATTTAAAGATAAAATTCACAAGGACCAAGTTTGTAATTTCAGATTCTTCAGGGTCCAATTCTGTAAATTTATTCCAAGGACTAAAGTTGACCAATTATGATTCTCCAAGGACTATTGTTGCCATTTTGAGCTCAATTAGGATCAAGGCTTGATAAATGCTTCACGGCTCCGGCTTTCGTCCTCTTTTCCACTCCCGTGCTCGTGATTGTTGTTTTCTCGTGATTTTTCATCACTTTGTAAAATATTCGTACCTGCATATCTCAAACACAAAAACAAGTGTTTTCTTGGCATTTGTTAGCTCAAATAGTCGTTTTGGGTCGATAATTAGCCATAAAATGGTGAGTGAATAAGCACTCACCAAAATCCCCCCGACTAAGGTATTGCCGTATCCTCACGCAATGTGATCAATTCACGCTTTTGGGATAAATAATTTCAAAACTCTTTTTACTAACTTTGAAAAGTAGCAAGGAGGTTCGAAAGAAGTAATAAAATCATTTATTCCCGCAAACGCTCCGTTTTCCAAAATTTTCCTTTTATTCCTAAATTCCACTTACACTTCTATTTTTGTACTTTTCTTATTTCATACTTGTGACGGTTTGTTGAACTCTCATTATTTTGTAATAATTATTAGGGTCAACGAGTAGAAACACTTCTATTAAGAAGCGACCATACGGATAAAAATCGTCATCCTTGATTTTTCACAAGTCCCCAAACTAAGCATACAAACGAGATCACAGCTTATCTACAAATTAGATGCTAACACTACTCATAACAGTTACTTGTGGAAACTCCTTACTCCCATTTCCTAGGTTTTGTATCTCAAAATTTTATTTTGTTGAGAAATGAATTGCTTCATATTTTCTCGTTTCGATAATTTTTAAGTCCGATAGTGATACCTAAGTTAAAACGATAAGTAGTTATTCATTTTCTCTTAAGAACCACTGCAATAGAAATTCGGTCCACATCAAGGAATTTGGGGTACTTACAAAATCAAAGATATAAGTTGCGGAGTACGATCACGTGCACCTCATGTGACTGATTACTAATCACTTATCACATGCACCTCACGCGCCAACAACTTATTTACATACATAAGCTCTTATTCGATACAACTTCAACATTCATTTTTCATTTTTCACTTTTTTCACTATTTTTTCATTTTTCATTTTTTTTCTTTCTTTCTTGACTTTTTTCTCATAACATCAATGGAAGCTTATCGGGTAGCTCCAAAACCACATAGATAATCAACTTTTGACTTTTGATTTTTTCACTTTTTGCTCTTATTTTTGATGTTCCTTGATATGTACCCAACTTCTAAAGCAAAAATTCTCTTAAGAAAACAAAGAACTAAATATTATTCAAACTGAAATACCACTAATTAACCTAGAACATCTATTATATATTGGTGACGTTTCTGATAGGAGTAAAAAGCCACAAGTACCTCTCATGAGCTCTAAAGAAAACCACTATTCCACGTTTAGCATCTAACTTCTAAATAAACTCTATCATTTCTCGCTCTTCACAATTTAAGATTCCAAATAATGAAACCAGCGAATACTTAGCCGATAATCAGCTACACATATATAAAGTCAGATACGGAAACTTGCAAATTCTAGAAGAAGAATTCGCGTTTTCTAGCTCCTGATGTAAAAGACTAGCGAAAGCTTTTAAGTTGCGCATGTATAAAGTCAAGTACGGGAACTTGCAGATTCTTAAGAAAGAATTCGCATTTTATAGCTCCTTGTGTACAAAACTAGCACAAGCTTAAGTGATTATCATAGGTTAAGGGAACAAGCTAGGGCTCAACACGCCCGATCAAGTCAAAATATTTATTCCTACTCTCGCCAGCAAGAAAGTTAACAAGGTGTCAAAACACTTATTCAAACTTTATTATATTTTTGCACAACTTTTCAACTTTTTCTCACTTTTTTACTTTTTTTTTCATGACTTTTTCTTTAAAATTTTTGAAATTTTTCATTTTTTCAATTTTTTTATTTTTGGTGGAAAAACGGAGTTGCAAGAGTGCACGACATGTGAAAAATGCAAGGTCAAAATCGAATCGAAGATTCACCCTCCTCCCGACTAGAACGAAACATTGTCCTCAATGTTTTTACGGGTTAAAGTAATCCTAACAAAATTCTAGGCCGTTTATTAATTATGCCAAAGAAAACGTTAGTCGATAAGATTTACGGATATAGGATTTCCAAGTAGCACCGATGAATGAGACTCCAAGTGAAGAGATAACGAGCACGAGAGTCATCATAAATCGCGGACAATCCTGAACAAACGTCACAAACAACCACGAAACACAAGAGTAGAAGAGGCACCCCCTCCTCACGTTATTTGTTAGAAAATAGAAAATAAGAAGATGAAATTGGATAAACATGGGTTGCCACCCACGAAGCGCTTTGTTTTTTATTTCCGAGTCACGTAGCTTGACTCGATCCCCGAATTAATTCGTCCTTGGGGAAAAATCCGTGGAAAAATAATCTCACTCGGGCTTTCATGGAAAATATTTTGAAAAACTTATGACTTAATTGAAAGTTCCATCCCGAAGAGATAACCGCTGGTATTTTACTTATTAAAACTTTGAAAAACGATACTAGGGTCAAAAACAACATCCTCACTCCCCACTAAGTGAAGGATAAGAGAAACCACACCAAATGTTACAAATGGCAAGAAATTCATGATAACAATCTTGAAAAACTCCTCATCTTCAAAATAAAACTTCATAATTATGGAATTATGAATCTTATCATTTATGATCCTTTTAAAATCCTTTCCGGGTGGGAGGGATGGGAAAAACTTTTCATTAAAACTCGCATTTTTAATCACACCACCCGGATCATGATCAACATCAAGATCAAAACTGAAACTTTCATATTCAGATTTAGAAAACTTTTCAATTTCACATTCAAATTCATCAAAACGAAATGACTCAAACTCCGGAAAAGAGATAAAAGCATGAGAAGTGGTACTGCCACGACTCGTCTCTTCCGAGTAATCGAAATGAAAAGCTTCAAACGTCGGATCAGAAAAATCAAGATGATAAGTGGGATTGCCACTCATCTCCTCAGTCGTAAAGGTAAAATTCTCAAAGTCTGGTAAAAATTCCTCGAGCTCGGGCTCCAGAGGATCGTCAATTATAATCTCAATCTTCGTCTTAACATTATTCGGAGGGATTGACGGTTCATCGTTCAACAAATTGTTAAGAAAAATAATATCCCCCTCCGAATCAAAGTAAGAATCGTCAGTCTCAGAAATCAGAATCGTTTCAATTGCAAGAAATTCATCGACCTCTTCCCAAAAAGAATCATATTCCTTAATCGGAGGAAATGATGGAAAAAAGTCGGAGACGAAAGTTTTTACAAAATCATCAAAGGAATAATCGCAAACATCGACGCTTTTGACGGAGTACTTCTTCAATTTCGAAGCATCGGCTTTAAAAATCATAATATCGTCATCATGTCGTAAAGTTAGAGTATCCTCAAAATGGTCTACTAGGGCTTTAGCGGTTCGTAAAAACGGTCGCCCTAGTATTAGAGGAACTCTCGGATCAGCTTCAAAAGTGACAACAATGAAATCTGCCGAAAAAGTACACGAATTCACACAAACAAAAACGTCTTCAGCAATTCCAACTGGATGAGTGATCGATCGATTAGCAAGCTCCAAAGTCATTCTCGTCGGTTTAAGAGCCCCCATTCCAAGTTGTTCGTAGATCGATAATGGCATGAGGTTAATACTCGCACCTGAATCGGCCAGGGCGTTACAAACTTCTTGATCTTTCAATGAACAAGGAATGAGAAACTTTCCCGAGTCACCAAGCTTTTCGGGAAGCTTCTTGAGAAGAATCGCGGAACATTGAGCATTTATCGGCGTTTCGGCTAATTCAAGCAATTTCTCTTTATTACTTATGAGGTTTTTGAACGTGGAAGCAAATTTCGGCATGTACACAAGAGCATCCATAAAACTTATATCAAAGTGCAATTTTTGAAAAATATCCAGAAATTTTTCCATTTGTATTTTAGACTTTGCACGGAGCTCTTCATCATTAAATCGTGACGGATATGGCAATTTAGATTTGCATTTCACATTATTCTCAAAAACAACTTTTTCTTTATCTTTTGACTTTTGGACAACCGGAGGTTGGACGTTTTCAGCTCCTCCATTATCAATAGG
Organism: Artemisia argyi; assembly: GCA_030686995.1. Lineage (NCBI taxonomy): Eukaryota > Viridiplantae > Streptophyta > Magnoliopsida > Asterales > Asteraceae > Artemisia > Artemisia argyi. Next base: position 218,514,537 of record CM060708.1, read on the forward strand.
AGGAACCGGGTCCTTTGTCGCCTCGGTCTCACAGTCTACTACCTTAGGCGGAGACGAAGAAGAAGAGGTAGTAGGAGCTGCGGGTCCATCATATTGAGCACCACTGCGAGTTATGATCGCCTTAACTTCGCCCCTCGGGTTTGCGATCGTGTTGCTTGGCAAAGATGTAATACCCGAACCCGAGGGTCTATCATTTAAACGTTTGTTAATATCACTGATTTGATTAGCAAACAACCGTGTTGACTCTTCATATTTTGCCATAAAAGATTGTTGGTTTTGACTCAATTGCTTAATCAAATCTTCCGTGGGCGACGAGTTTTGAATAACACCTTGATTTTGATTATTATTGAAATTCTGCCCACGGTTTTGGTAATTACCATTATTCTGATTTCCATGATTAGCGTTCTGAAAATTCCCAGGGTTTCATGGTTTTGATGGTTTTGAAAATTGTTCCCTTGAGGCGGGCCTTGATTGAAATTACCTTGAAAACCCCGGTTTTGATTAAACCCTTGATTATGATTTTGAAAACCATTATTAGCTCGACTCTGATTTTGAATTCCTTGATTATTACGATTCTGCACATTATAATTCTGACTGACTTGATTGACTTGGTTTTGTGGTTCGAGAACGGGTGGTCCAAGAAAATGAGGAGAACGGTAGCTGAGGAGATTACGGTCTCCTTGAGGTTGTGGGTAACCGGTGTTACCCGCGTTTGCAGCATACACGTTTTGAGAAAAGGCACCGGTGGCCGGACATTCATAATACAAATGTGGACCACCACAAGTCTCACAACCGTGACTAACCATATTGACTTGATGGTTTGGTTTTTCAATAGACATTGCATCAACTTTCTTTGTTAAAGCCACAATCATATTTACCAATTCATCATTATTTTTACCATTATTAGACACTTGAGGTTTATTCCTTGACATTCTCACACGAGCTTTATTCTCAATTATCATGAAAGCATCATTCGTGTTTCTAGCCAACAAGTTACCACCCGCAGCAGAATTAAGCGAATCTTGATCCGTATGACATAACCCATTATAAAACGTATCAATCTGCTGAAGGTCGGTAAACCCGTGGTTCGGACATTTTTCCTTCAAATCTATGAATCGGTCCCAAGCTTCACTAAACGTTTCATCAAAAGCTTGTTGGAACCGAAAGATTTGAGAACGTAGGTTAGAAGTTTTAGAGGGAGGATAGAAATAATTCACAAACTTGGAAGCGAGATCATTCCAAGTGTGAATCGAATTAGGCGGTTCCTTTTCCAGCCAAGTCCGGGCAGCTCCTTTTAAGGAGAAAGGAAATAACTTCAATTTCAATCTAATTATGCACCAAAGTTAAAAACGCGAAAACGGAAATGCAACCGCGAAATTTAAAACGTAACGTTTGATGAAAAATGATCTTACAAACTTGAAAATATTTTCTAAAAATCTTAAACTACTAAAAAGAATTTTAAGAAAAAGAAAAATATTTTTTTTGACTTTTTGTCTATTTTCTAGAATTAATTTTGATTTTTGGACTTTTTAAATGAATTAAAAATAAGGAAAATAGAAAAAATTAATTGGAAAAATGAAAATTAAATTCTAAAAATTCTAAAATATAATAAAAGAATTTCTAAAAATATTTTTGTATTTTTCACAACTTTTTCTGAATTTTTTATGAATTTTTGGTATTAATACTATTTAAAAATTGAATAAAAACAAAAGAAAATAAGAAAAATAGTAAAAAACCTTGGAAAATCTGGAAAAATTCCAGAAATTCTAAAATAATAAAAGAAACTTGGAATAAAATTTTGAAGAAAAATTGAAAAGCTGAACTGCTTATTTAAGGAAAACTGCTTATCTCAAGTGCTTATTATTAAGCACTTGAGATCCAATTAATTCTGAAAATTGAAACTCAAGATGACAATGATGCAATGAACTCAGAGAATGCAAGATATGATCAATTAGAAACTCAGATAATCAACAAATGCTCAAATTAATAGCAATAAGCTAAAAATAAGCTCACAGATTAATGAACAGATTAAGCAAAGGCAAAACAGATGTAAAGAAATGGTTCAGAATACTCTATTTACTCTAATACAACTCAGAAACAAGCTCAATATACAAATAAAAGCAATGAAACTAAATTTGCAGGCCAAAAATGAAAAGCATTACCCTGTGTACTCAGCTTATTAAACAGGTTCAAAAAGCTAATCTAACAAGCTTCAAATAGAAAACATAAAGAAGCAAAAGATAGTCTACCTAACAGAGAACATAGAAATCCTAAAAGCCCTATCACAAGTATCAAATTACTTACCTAAATGGAACCTGAATCAGCAGCTCATGAACCACTACTGCTGCAAATTTTGACTTTTTTTAAATGCTCATGAACTTTGACTAATCCCAATTTTAATGGCTTAGATCTTATCCTAGATGTGATATTAAGCTATTATTAAGCTACAAAAAGCTAACTAGGATTATAATGCAACTATAACTAAACTTACACTAACTGTTACTACATTAACATGACTGTGAGGCTAAATGAAAATCAAACGTGACTTATTTAAACTAATGCAACTGTATTAATTGTTTAAAACCATATTCCTATACTAAAGAAATCAAAGAGTGACAGTTAATCAACACTACAACAAAAACAACACACAGCAATTGCTAAATCCAGACAACCCCTTAGCTACTGATTTCTACAGCGAATCACTATTCTAAGCCTCAACAATAATAATCAAAGATCAAACACAATCACAATACCTCAAAATTATGCAAATCAACCACTGAATATAGCAGTTAACAACCAAAGTACAGAATCACTAATAAGCTAATATTACATCATATGTGAACATAACTAACAATATAATAATAAATCTACTATATGTATGATGAAACTCATTCAAAGTTACTCAAATATCATCAAACACAACTGATGTAACAGTAACTACCAAGCTAAAACAAATCTACTCAGAAACTGAAAAAATGAAATCAGTAGATTGGAATTAAGAACAACACTTACATAAGCTTTTCACCTCAGCTAGAAAAGAGGTGATTCACTACGCTTGTCTGTCTCTTGACAGGCTGAGTGCTTCCATTACTCACTCAAACTTGTCCAATTCTCCAAAAATTCACCACAATTCTGATCTATTGACTATTGTTGACTACAAGCCAATGAACTTTGAAACTGCAAACTACTCTTTCACAAACTATGTAAAGCTAAGTTTAAATGTAACAAACAAAAATCCAGCTTATTTAAAAGCTGAATATCACAAATCTATTTTCTATTTTTATTGATTTTCTGTTTTTATAAAACTCATTAAAATGAAATGAAGACAGATTTGAAAACTAAAGTAACTTGAAGGAAAATGAAATAATAAGACTAAAATAAGAACTGATTAATAAGCAGTAGAAGAACTAGTAATAAGCTGAATTGATTTATCATAAAAAAAAAAAAAAAAAAAAAAAAAAAAAAAAACTTCATTGAAATTAAAGGAAATTACAAGTAAACTAAGCTAAATACATTCAAAGTAAAAATTGGCAGAGTTTAGCTAGCCTAAAAACTCCACACCCAATTACAAAAGCCTAACCATCTATTTATAGGATGTGAGAAGGGATGAGCTCACGGATTGCCATGTTGGCAATCCGTGTGGTGTGTTTGTTGATAGCCAATTTGAGCCCTTGATCACTAATACCAATCATTGCCCTTTGATTACAGCCTTTAGATTTATCCCAGTGACGCGTCCAAACCAATCCATAGCTGCCACATGACATTCCCTTGTGCTTTTTGAGTTCTGACACATACTGACACGCTCTGACCTTCTAGAATCCCTTTTGAAATGACTAATTGACCCTTAATTGCTGTAATTAAGGATGGGGTAATTTCTAGGGTTCATGTTTACTGTAGCTTCTGGGTAAGGGGTGAAATTTGGGTGGAGGGAAAAAGGGGTACGGGTAATTTATTATTTTTGGTTGTGTTGACTTTTGTTTTTAGTTGATGTTTGACCGAGTATGGATGGGCTCGGGTTGTATTTTTGGGTAAATTGGGCTTTGGACTTGTGGATGGTTTTGGGGTTTAGTAGTTTTGGACTTGAGATTTGTTTTGGATTAAAATTATTACAAAAGGCCTGGTTTTATTTGTGGAATTAAAAGATAAAATTCACAAGGACCAAGTTTGTAATTTCAGATTCTTCAGGGTCCAATTCTGTAAATTTATTCCAAGGACTAAAGTTGACCAATTATGATTCTCCAAGGACTATTGTTCCCATTTTGAGCTCAATTAGGATCAAGGCTTGATAAATGCTTCCCGGCTCCGGCTTTCGTCCTCTTTTCCACTCCCGTGCTCGTGATTGTTGTTTTCTCGTGATTTTTTGTCACTTTGTAAAATATCCGTACCTGCATATCTCAAACACAAAAACAAGTGTTTTCTTGGCATTTGTTAGCTCAAATAGTCGTTTTGGGTCGATAATTAGCCATAAAATAGTGAGTGAATAAGCACTCACCAGTGAGTTTAAGTGGCCGGCGGTGGTGTTTGTTTTGCCGAAAAAACAACTGGAGAAGAAGAAGAAATAGGGTGCGGCTGGTTTGAGAGAGAAAGGATGTCAAATCATAAGTGAGGGTATAATGAGGTTTATATAGGAAAGTGTTTTGGACCTTGTGTGAACCCTATTGCACCTTTCGGGACTAAGATTGTAAATATATGCTAGGGTGGGAAGTGTAGTTTACCAAATCTTTTAGTATTTCGTTCTCGAGACAAATTTAGGTGTCGGAATGACTTCCTGTGACATTTTTATTAATTCCATCAAAAAAATTTATTTCAGGGTACCCGCTGCTGCAACGCGCGGGTACCCTGCTTGTTTTAATAAACAGACGGACTATATGAGAGAGAGAGAGAGAGAGAGAGAGAGAGAGAGAGAGAGAATATATATATATATATATATATATATATATATATATATATATATATATATATATATATATATACTACCTTATAATGTATTTAGGACATCTAAATTTAGAAGTCTTAAAAAAATAAGACCAAAAACATTTCCACAAAAAGAAAATTACATATGAAGAGGTTTCAACCCAAAATTAAATGTATTAATTTTGCTATTAAAATTTCAGACTTGTAACATCCTGAAAATTAAATGTATTTAAGTGTCGACTTGTAACTGCCTTTGAATATTTATAATGTTTTTAAATGTATTTTGAATTATTATGTAATGGTTGAAAAAAAAAAGGTATATTTCGGCATAAAATTGTCACAGGGTACCCGCCGCCGCATTGCGCGGGTACCCTTCTAGTATATATATATATATATATATATATATATATATATATATATAGCTTAATACTTGGGTTGCCTTGACATATATTATCCCTTAAAAATATCAAAAGAGTAATGATTGAGAGATCTAATTTTAGGCTTAACTTTGTGACTAAAATTGCATGTCAATAATTTATTGGGCGTAGTTGTAACAACATGGCTCAGTTTGTTAACGAATTAAGTCCACACATATTAGCCACAAAATAAGTCGCAAGTTTTATGTCTCTCAATAAATTTTCATATCAAAATTATGTATGGATTGACATTCAATAAGTCAAATATGTCTTGCTTGAGCAGAGGTACATATAAGTCATAGAGTAGGAAATGGATGAGTTTCCCATTAATGAGAACCTAATAGCTACTTACTCTTGATATTTTCAGAGACTTTAGTCACCAAAACCATTCTGATGACAAGATATAATCAAATATTGTATTTCATGTGATAAGAATTTGCATATTTTATCTATTTTGTTAGTCACGAGATGGATCACCCGCGCGTTGCCGCGGGATATTTTGGCGAAAGAGTAGTTAGTGCACTTAACGACCGTTAGTTATAAGGACTAAATTTGCAACGAACCTCTAAGACAATGGAGGAATTTAAAAAAAAAAAGTTAACGGTCGTTAGTACTAACGGCCGTTAAGTACTTAACGACCGTTAAATACTTAACGACTGTTAGTACTGTACATTTTACTATTTGTTGTGAGTACTTTATACTGTAGCGCTACAGTGGTTTTTTGCTACAGTGTTTTGGGGGGTTGTTTCCTGGTAAATGTAGGTATTAGTAATGATCAAAACTAGTAAAAAGATGCGGCAACAAATGTCCAAAATTGACAAAAAAGAAAAAGAAAAAAAGAACCGTAATTTGTGCTATGCTGCAATGCAAGATTCAACTGGAACACTACGAAAAATAGACCATTACAGTCGAGCGCCACTTAACAATAGCTTTGTGCTAGTTATTCTTGGGTTGTAAAAGCACAACGGAACCTTAGATGCAAACATACTATATCCGCTTAGAGCACCAACACGGCCTAGCAGGTATCAAGGGTGTCTTACTAACCAAAAGGTTGTGGATTCAAATCCAATGGGGACAAGGTAGATACATGTGTATGTGTGTGCGCGTGTTGTGAGAGTACTTGCTCAAAAGAAAAGCACACATACTAAATAAAGAAAATCTTTCATACAATAATATCAAGAAAATGAGATGAACAAACATTTTTCGATACACGAAATACAAATCTCCAGTGAAAAGTTCTCAAGCATAGGGGGAACAAGGACTATAATGTTAACTTTTATAACTAATCGACTCTCAAATGTATAACATTACATATACTGTATAACCTAACTACATATACTATTGAAGAAAATACAAAATGTAGTATATCGACATATAAAAAACATCTATGTGTGAGAAGACGAAAAAATGTCTCATTTTGGGAATTTACAGAGAATAAAGAATTAATTTAGAGGTCGCGCCTGCATAATGGACAAGATCCGTGTCTGACCAGCCATTTATCAATGCAGGGCAGGTGAAACATGTGATGACATTGTGGCAAACTCCTCACCGTTTCTCCTAGTTGAAAGTCCTGAAAATATGAAACACCAATCAATACAAGATTTATGATTACCTCAAAAATACTCTAGAAGTCGCTCATTTGACATTCTTGAGCAAATTGTTTTTCAAGAAATCATCTGAGTACGATCACAAGTGCAGGAAAAGAAAATCAAACATGGTATTTATGTGGTTTATTAATTTGTCTAGATCTTTCAAAATAAGATACAAATAGTACCATGAAGTAGCTAAGGGGGTGTTTGGATATTCATTTCTAGAGTTCTTGTATGCTGGAATCAGATAATAAACTATAATAAAATGAGTTTTGAGAAGATACTGCTCTGTTTCTGATGTTTGACAAATATAACTATTTTAATTTTTTGTTATTGTGAAAACTAGAGAGACTTTGTTAAAAGGGAATAGAAGTATCTCAAAACAGTTTCGAAAATGCGTAAAGCGGTAATTTTATTTTTCTCCAAGATTATCAGAGTTTTGTTGCAGCTAGTATTTTTTTTGTTTTTTTGGAAAATTGATTGTTGAGGAACTGATACTTAAATTTATTCAAACATGTCGTATGTGAGAAGCTATAGCCAGTTGTAAAGAGAAGTTTTATTACCTGAAGGCATACAGAGCACGAGACTTTATCTCCCGAATCATCTAAATTATTTTTAGATGTAACTTTGATCTTAGGTATCTTTTCAACTGAATATTCAGGTAATCCTTTACAACCACCAATGTCGAATATATTCTGAACCTCGTCAAAGCTTGTTTCAACTGCTCCCATCTGAAATAAAAGACCAAAAGATCAACAATAAGAAACCAATAATTTCTTTCTTTACACTACATTTTAAAACAGCAAAAAACGTCATAGAGTGATAGAGTAGATTCCAAAAGATCCAATTTTGCAAGCGTTACCTGGCTCTGTACTGCACTCAACATAGCAGGACCAATCCGTTCACGTACAAGCCTTCCACTTAACAAGCTTACAATGACATCAATCTGTTATAAATATAACAAAACCAACATTAGCTATCCGTTTAACATAAATATAGGGACAAATAGTGAATGAAGTTCCAAAAATTCATCACCATTTCAGTAACATTATCAACTCGTCTCTTCTCACTGACCAGATATTTCTCGAAAACTTGAATAAAATTTGGGGCAAGAAGGCTTTATATCAACCATTTTGGTGAGATGCCCTCGAATCCTAATTCAAATGAGATCTCATAAAGAAAAATAAAATATTTGGAAATTCCTATCCATCTACAACTGAGATTTATCATTTGATCCCGAATCGTTGTATTATTACATTTGTATTAGAGTCTTACTCCATCTACTTTAGGATTAGGGGCGGTTTATTCTTCATGACTCACTAATGTATTTCACTATTTTGTAAGACTCGTTGTTGTGACACACGGTTATAGCACTCTTGGGAACCACAAACATTCTTGTTATTTAGCTTTTATCTCTTGATATATTTAACTTTGTGAATAAATCAAAACACCGTGTAAATGTAAATTAGCAGAACTGCTCACCAAGTAGAGAATGCATCCGACGCCAGATTCATCAGACTGCCACAAAAGAAGCGAAGATTCGAAAACCTCAATGGAGAAAACAGCACCAGAAATGGCTCCAACTGCAGCACCTCTAACAAATCCACTCTCGGTTTCTTGGCCTATCAAAGCACCAGTCATTGCTCCTAATAAAGTACCCACTGCAATTTAAAAATATCAACCATTAACTCCAATCAAGAGCCAAAACAGCTTAATGTATTTGGAAATAAGAAATCTCTTATTCAAAACAGCTTATTTCAATCGCAAATATCCAAAAAAAAGGGGGTGTTTGGGATAACTTTTTACAGCTTATGCTTATTATATGCAGAAGGAGATAATTATCAGAAGCAACTTATTTGTTTTTTGTTCCATTAATAAATATCTGATCTATATAAGCTATCTCAAACTGCTTATTTCACACTGTTCTTTTCACCCAAACACTTAAAAGTTGTTAACTTTTATAAACACAATAAGAAGATAACCCAAACACCCTTTAATTCAAACCCAATAAGCACATAAACAACTTTAGAAACCAATCCCAAACACCCCATATTCATCAAAAACACAAGTTACCCTGATCACAACATAAACAAAAACCTTAAAAATAACAAATCAACAATAAAAAATAAATTAAAAAAAAAAAGAAAAAAAAGAAAAAAAACAATAAAGAACACATGAAACCAAAACCAAACAAGAAACAAAAAAAAACCCAGTTGAAAAAACCAAAAACCCATATCAAAAAACCAAACTTTATAAAAAAGCACAAACAAATTCAATCAAATCTTCTATTAAAAAAAAATAGCAAAGACAAACCTGTAGCAAAGAAGAAAGTAAAAATAGCAGAGAAAAGATTTCCAAGAATTGTGGAAGCAGCAGAGCTGAAGAAATCTTTAACTTTCAAAGCCAAATTTCCAAATGAAATCTGTGAATTAGATAGACGAGATGGGTGGTATGTAAAGAAATCCATTTTTTTTATCAAGAAATTTGATTGGTTATGTGAAATAAATATGATGATGATGAGGATTATAAGAAGAAGAGGGTTGAAAGAAAGTACACGGGTTTTTAATGTTTTGAGAAGAGAAGATATGAGAAATGAAGAAATAGGAGGAGTTGGTCGTTGATAAAAGAAGGTGAAAGGAAACCACTATCAAACTACTTTGCATTTATAGCTTTTCTTCAATATTACAAGAGGACTTTTTAGTAATTTTCTTTTTCTATTTTTTATTTATTTTTATTTTTTTATCTTTCTTTAAGTGAAATGAAATGCGATATTTTAAAACCCCGGTTCAACCAAACCGGATTGGTCATCAAAAACCGGTTTTGAGAAAGAGAAACCGGTTGAACCACTAGTTATTCAGGTTAAACTATGAACCGGAAGCTCGGCCGAGTCAATTAAAAAACTGGTTTGAAATACTGATCATTTGTGATATCTTTAAAATTTTGGCATCGTCTAGAGCAACACTACCAGTTATGTAAAACAAGTAGAGTATCCGTGCGTTGCGACGATGAATATTCTAAAATAATTTTTTTCGGTGAATAATCTATTCTAATTTATTATGTTGTTTTTTGACAATAAATTTACGGATATCAAGAATTTCATTTGACGTTTTTCAACTCTTTAACTAATGAAAATGATTTTTACTCCGTATTATACAATTGTGATAATAAATATTTTAGTGAGCAATGACTTTTTTTTCATTTAAAATAATTTATATAAAGCTAAGTTGTATGGATACGAGTGTTAAAAAAATATGTGAAACAGACAACGGAGCCGACCCGCTCAATCAGAAACCGCAAAAGCGATAACTAAGAAATCGAATCCGAAGAAACCAGAATTGGATAAAAACCTCTTATCGCGATTTGATTTCGGTTTTTATTTTTAAATATCAGCAGTTACTCGAATCGAACCGTGTTTTGTATACATGTAGTTTTAAATAAATTGAGGCTCGATTAGAAATATGTATAGTAGAATAAAATATAAAGAAAAAATATTTTGTAGTTTTAGCATTATTATATGTATTTCATAAATTGATGTTTTTGTGTTAGAATATTTTGTAACTTTGTATACTATGATTTATTATTTGTATTAGTGACATTTTAATGTTGAAATTGTATTTAAATTGGTTATATAATATGTTTTATAATTTGTATTTCTTATGTAAAAGGTTTTTAATAAATGCATTAATTGTCTTATATATCCCTTAGACTCTATAACTCCTATGTAATGTTTGTTACTAGCTTGCACTAGTTTTTTATAAAATTCCATCGTTAAAAAAAAATTGTATTTATTGACCAGTTAATTTATGTATGTAATTGTGAAAAAGTTAATGTACAGTATTACTTAAAATTAAGTTTAATAGTGAAGCAAATATTTGTACCATAAGCTTTATAATATGTAATGCTTAAAAATAAGTTTTGAAATATTCTTTCTTTTTATGTAGTATAGATAAAATTACGGAGAATTAAGATTTAAATTGTCTGTAAAACCGTAGGAACAAAGGTATGAATCTTGAGGATTTTTGCAAAAATCATTAAACTTCTTGGCTAAACTGGAGTTGCAATAATAAAGAAAAGTATGATTAGCGAAAGTTGCATGTAAAAAAATGAAGCTTTAAAAAATATACTGACTATTTTTGTGGTTTCTATAAAATATTGTCTTTCTAAAATAAAAATAAAAATAAAAATATGTTGACTATGTAAGAAGAGCTTTCTTAAGTTTTCATTTTTTTAAACAAACATATTTTGCAAATGGTAAATCTTTAAGCTACGAAAAATATATCTTCGCGACGAGAATTAAATTATTTTTCAATAGGTATGCAATTCTATATAGTTTCGACGATTTTTTTTCAAAATTTTCGACAAGAAAAATCACATGTGATTTTTTTAGGGGAAAAAAAAATTGAAAGTTTGCATATCTATCGAAAGATAATTTAAATCTCGTCTCGATTGTATGATTTTTTCGCATAACGATTAACGATTTGCGAGATGTTTATTATTTAAAAAAAGGTGAAAGTTTATTTTTATTTGTTTTGATCTAAAATAGATATGATTGGTTAATTGGATTTATTGCAAATATGGATATATTGATCTTATCTCTATTTAACAATTGACAATTATACATACAAGAGTTTTAAAGTGTGTAAAATATAAAGTGTGAAACGCAAGTTATATTGGCTGTATGATTAAGAGAGCTTCAATTCATGTAATTTATACTTGTACCTTTCTAATTAAGGTTAATGATTATGCTTTCAAATATATTTCTATTTTTAGTGGATGAATTTGACTGTTCTAATAAAACTAAGATTATTGATTACGTAGTAAATAACATGGAGTGTTCTAATTATATGTAAATAAATTAATGAGGATATTTAGAGAGAGAGATACGAATAAGAAGATTCTTATATTCAACAAAAGAAGTTGGTGGTGTTGGCCAAAGAAGAAAAAAATGGTGCTTTAGCAAAACTTGTAAATATCTAAGTTGAGTATTGGTATTTGGTTGGTTCAAAGGAATTATAAGCATATTTTATGCATAGTAATCAAACTATTTTAGTATTTTTATATTCTTGTTGGTACGTATTATATCAAAAAATATTATCGATAGTACTTCAACTTGTGAATATGATAACCATGTTGAATAATGTTAACTTCGTAGGAATAAATTTTATTGATGCATTATTTATAAAGACAATATAAAACTCTAATGAAAACTGAGCCTACAGATGGGTTTGTCTATCCTAATCTATCATCTAATACTCGTTGCAATTCTAGCGGCGAATCACGAAAGATGGGGTGTTGGAGCAAAAAACATGAAAATCTATAACTAATTTGTTGTTGAAATCATCCAACGGCAAGCGAAGATAAGTCTTCGAACTGCAGTGCTAAAAACAACATAAATACTAAAACTACATAAATACTAAAACTTGTTAACCATTGTTTCTGTGTTAACCATTGTTGTGAATAAAGGACATGAATGAAGGTAGAAGGTTTTGGTAGTACTGCTTGTTAAACGTTTGCTTAGGTTGAAAGTAGTTGTTACACCGCCTCACCTTCCACATCAACGCCACCTAGCAGATTTCTCTCTGCTTTCACACCATCTCACCTTTCACTCGTAATGGCCACACTACTCTTCACGTTTCATTAAAATACATACTTTAACAAACATACCTCACAAAATACTCCACACACACACTCACAAACCAAATATTCAATAATTAAACATGACATACACTCACAAACCTACTTTGCACAAATGCCAAGTGGTGAGCTGCTCACCTTTCGTCCTTTTTTTCTCATAGACACGCATGACATACATGCTAAGTTGTGGATTTTATGCGTGAGGTAGCACCTCAAGAGTGATAAAAGTGCTCCCCTCAGTCCAGTCTTATGGACTACAAACGTGTGATGGAGGGTGTGATTGGTGATCTATTTGTTTATTTTCACAAACAAAGATGGATACGTGAAAACTGTGTTGGAGAGTATAACTGGTGACTTATTTGTTTATTATCATAAACAAAGATGGAGACATGGAAACTGAAAAAGGCGAAAAAAGATATGTTAGGATTGGAGATTTGACGGGGTTGTATAAAAGAGGCGGCTTGATGATCGACTAGGTCTCAGGATCATACCTGCTCATTGTACCATGTGGAATGATGTTAATTCCGTGAGAGATACGTCTCTCACGTTTTATACTTTTATTTATGCACTATTTATAAAGACAGTACATTATACATGAAACTCTAATGGACCCTAAACCCACATACGAGCTTACGCCTAGCCTAATTTATCATCTAATACATTGTGAGCTAGTGTTCGATTTTGTACAATTTGAGGCTTTTACCGACAATTAATTTGAGGTTTATAACAAAAGAGTCGGTGTAAATTGCATCTTTGATTTTGTCATGAAATATATAAGTCACAACGCCCTTTATTACAAAGCGTGTTTCACGTTTCTTAAATGAAGCAAAACGTATGTTTTGAGATTCTTGAAATCCTGTCGAATCTTTCACTTGGCTTAATTAGTACAATTCAATTTGATATACAACTACAGAATTTATAAATTGCTTAATGCTTAATCAAATAAATAAACGTACGTTATGATAGTTTTCTTTATTTCCAAAAAAATAATTTGTTGGTTTAAGATATAGTTTGGAGATGTAGTAGATTGGAAGATATTTTGGACATGGAACCAAGTCACCAACTAATACGCAACACATTCAAAGCACATCTGACCTAAACCACAAAACAAAATAAATTTCTTTATGGGCTATCTCACTCACCCTTCATTTTCTAATTATGTTCCTATGCCTATTATTTATGCAATTAATGGTTGAATTCATGACATATAAATGAACTCTTTCTCCAAAATGCACGTTACAAAATTAATCAAGTATGATTTTTAATTTTGTATGTAGATTTGAAAAAGAAAAAACTTCTTTTATTACAAGATGTGTAAAATAGTTTTGAACTATTACCTAGATATGTAAGTCTAGAAAGAATCTTTGATATGAGAATTTGAGGATTTGATTGTTGATTAACGGCCCCAGTGCCCCACTAAAAACAAAAATTATGATAATGATAACGATAACGATAATGATTACGTGTACGCGGTTTTGGTTAGTGTTTTGAAACCCGGGTTGACCCAGCCGAGTTAACCGGTTCGACCGGTTCCGGTCAAAAAAACGGGTAAAAAAACCCGGGTTTCTAAAACCCGGTTTACCGGTTAGACCCGCCGGGTTTTGGGTGACCCGGGTCAACCCGGTTCTCGAAACCCGGCCGGGTTTCATTTTTTCAAAAAATTTTAATAAAAACCCGGGCTGACCCGGTGGTCGAACCGGTTGAACCGGTTGACCCGGTCAAAAAAATAAAAAATTGAAAACTGGGTTGACCCGGCGGTCCAACTGGTCGAACCGGTTGACCGGTGACTCGACCGGGTCGATTTCGAACCCGGTTTTCAAAACATTGGTTTTGGTGGTGCTTAAGCTTCTAAATCATCATTAGAAGCATAACAAAGTTATACTTGTCTAAATTCCAAATATATATATAGAGTAGCGTATACTTTTATTACATCAGGTGTACACATTTGTTTTATAGGCCCCATATACTAATTTCATTTTTTCATCTTTCATCACAGTACGTTAGTACATCATTTATTCATAGTTAGCCGTGTTTTAGTTGTTAACGTAACATTATTTGGGCTACAATTAATTTCCTCATTTTCAGTATTCATTGCAAAAAGATATTTACAATGTGGAACTTGAGGTCACAAAAGGTCAAACTTTTCTTTCAGCCATAGAAAAAAAAGTTAGAAGCGTTAATCACGCAAATTATACTTCAATCAAGATGCTTTAAAAATGTTTGCAAAGAGATAGTGATCCAATAATTTACGTTAACTAGTCGGGAACCGGTCTGCCGCGTTGCGGCAGGACGTCGTAGTTGGCGTTTTTATGTTACATGCATAGTGGTATTTGGTACGTTAACAAATTCAGTCACTTACTAATGACACAAATTACTTAAAATGGATATGCATACATGAAAGTTTAGACCGAATATGCGAAGTTCTATACAATAAATGGCTAATGTTTTCAAGTAAGTAAACACCTGCCATTCAATGCAGGCTGCAACATCTACACACATTAGACACTATATTACTATAAATGTACCTGTTGTATGTTCTAGTGTGCATTTCAGCAGCACCAACAATAGTAGCAGTTTTTGTTGCAAATCATTGTAGCCTTTCTCTAGGTGTTTAGTCTTTCCAATATGCACGACCATTTTGAAACCATGTTGCAAACAAATCTGATTAAATGAGTACATAGTAGTGAGTAAATGTGAGTGCAACATATTATCCGTAACATGTTAGAATTTAGTACTCGCATTACCTCGGGTGGTTAGGCGTGCGTGTCGTATTCTGATATGGTCGCCATGATCTTATGCATCACCAACCCTATTTGCTTAAGTAGGTAGGAATTCCACAGTTAAGCAAAGAAGACTGTGCCACTACATTTTGTACATGAAGATAGTCGCCGTTTCCTTTGCTCAGCAACTTCAATAATAATACTTTGACAAAGCTGAATATCAAATGAATACGTACGTATAAACAACAAAGAAAAAACTAAGCGTAATATAGCGACAAAATTCTATAAATATTATCATGTTTACTTGCCTTGGGTCGTAAAACACGGATCATAAATATTCCTATATGTGTCACTCGACTGCCGCCGTCTTTTTTTGTTAGTAGTTGTAACAACACCACATGGCATGAAAATGTAATATAGTCCAAATCATTGCATATATGCTGTGTATATGTGTATATATTATGCTTAAAGTACTTTTAGTATTAATAGATAATTCACTTACCCGGATGCGTACCATCTGAATGAGCAGGCGTCCCACAATTATGCATAAAAGAGCATGCCATCACTACATGAATACAGTTTAAATCAGGTAACCTACAAATAACAGGAATTTCATTTGCTTAAAAAATGCGGTCTTACTGTTCATAGGAATGTGGCTTATAATTCTTTATACCAGGTGTCATTCAAATTGATAGCTGACATAAAAGAGAGCTCCTTATTTACAGATGTATTAGTTAGATGAGTAGCTGCAACGAATAGAAAGCCAAAAAAAAAAAAAAAAAAAAAAATACTTTAAGATATCAAAAAATGCATGTAGGAATCAGTTGTGGTTGTATGAGATTTACCTGTACACCTATCAACATCGGGCGTAACATTTGCTTGTATACGTATTCTTTGCAAGCCTTAAAGTAAAACTCCGTGGAGCATAAGGGTGCCTTATCATGTCCGTCTACCATGTCCAGCGCAAGATGGTTTGGATCAGCAACAAAAGGTGGTTAGTGGTGCGATATGGTGCCCATTCAACGTTTCACTACAAGGTAGTTCAAATAAGCAATAAAGGTTTCATTTGTGTAACTAACACATTAGTGAAAGGGCTTAATACCTGTACACAAATCCTTTTGTGCATAAGTTTATCTTCAATCATCCTCCTCGGGTCTGGTCTGGTTTGGTGTAACTTGTTGTTATTGCCTCAACCGACCACAACTTCCTGCGTTGGTATCGTAGTTTCAGTTGCAATAAAAGAAAAAAAAGTTTGGAAAACCAATTTGAAGTCGGTGAAAACAAAATTAACACAATACTTAGTCCGGATCCGGAACCTGCCGTGTCTGAACCAAACATCTTATATTGATGTTAAGTGACTGTGAAGCTCGTAGTATATTCAAATTTACAAAGTATACTCATCTCCACGTGTAACCAATTTTGCCAGTACCTTTTATAGTAACATCAATATAAGATGTTTGGATTTGCTGGCTGAATCATCGACAACTGGTGACATAATTATTTTTGTGTAAGCCGACTCCTTAAATGATTCACTACGCGTGACCCACTACATATTTAGTTGATTATACACATTACTGATAACTTATACCTTATGTTATCTCTCAACTTTCAGACTTTCACCTTATTTTATCTCTCAACTTTCACAGAAATAGATCAACATTTTTCCAAGAATATCATAAACCCACATCAGAAATCGAGTAAACTACAACTAATTATCAATTTATCATAAACCCACAATAATCTAACGAAGAACAAAAACCCATAAATCAAAATATTCAATTTACCTGTTATTGGAAGCAAACACATATAAATCCCATCAAACCGGGAAAAAAGTTACATAAATAAATTCAAAAGCAACAATAAGTAAAATATAGATCTTACACAGTACAAATCTCCCCGTTTGTAAGATTGTTTAAAACCCTTTATGAAAGAACCACAAACCCATAACAGCACACTGGGATTTGTGAATATCCGAACCCGCTGAGATTGTGGTAAGGTTGCCTGAGGTGGTGGAGCAAAAGAGACCTGAAGAGCTGAGCTGCTTAAAAAGAAAGAGGCGATGAGTTGAGAGAGACGGTTTGATCTGTATCTGGAAAATTCCGGATATGTAATCGTGGTGGAGGAAATACCAACAGGCCAAAGTAGACGGGCCAAAGTAAGCCCAAAAAAAAGCGGGGAGCCCACATGGTGGAAATGGCATCGAAACGGTGCCTTATGAGATCATAAATAATATATATATATATATATATATATATATATATATATATATATATATATATTAATACGTACAATACATTTATTTTCTTCCATATTTCATACTACGTACTCTTACACAAAAGATAGAAGAAGATATCGTTAATTCATCTGAAATTATAATTTGAGTAATTATAATATAGATTGTAGGAGCGTAGAGTAAAAGCAATTTCTTTCCCCTTAAGCTGATCATTTAAAAACTGGCCTGTTACTAATTAAGATATTCAAATCACAGATAAAGATCATGCTTTGAGTTTTATATCATGGTTGTCAGGATCCCGATCCTGATCTTAGGATCTTACGATTTTACGATACTGCAAAGCAAAAACGATCCGGATCTTACATAGGATCTTTGAAAGCTTAAGATCTTATAGGATCCCGATCTTAACCATAGGATCTTAATATCTAATCCGATCCGATCTTACTTTTTTCAGATAACAAACTAAAAAACTGCACATTTCTAGATTATTTTTTATAGAATTTAAAAAACAACATGCTAATCTTAGTAAACATTTCATAATCATAATTTATGACAACATTTTGATGCAACATTTATATAATTTTGTTTTTATAATATATAATAATTTGTAAATTTGTATAATATTACAAAAACTATTAAGAAAATAACATTATAGTAGGATCTTACGATTCCGATCCGATCTTACGATCACGATCTTGCAAAGACGAAAACGATCTTGGGTAGGATCCCGATCTTGAAAACCTTGTTTTATATGACTAAAGATCACATTGGACACAGAATAAACATAACTAGAAATTAATACTCCTCCTTCTCAAATTTATTGTCCACTATTGACTTGTTTTAACTTTTCTTCTTCAACTTTGACTTTAAATATTTTTGTGGGTGTTATATAATATTTGATGCAAAATATATAAATGGATTGAGTTTTAAGTGTACTTCAATGGTATAAATTTTCATCAAATATTATATAATAAAAAATATATATTTATAGTTAAAGTTGAACTAGTTTGTCTTTGAAAAATCAAATCGGACAACAATTTTGATACGGATGGAGTATCAATAGTTTTGTGGTCAATAATGTGAACGAAGTATAAGTTCTACAGTTACACTGAACATGAATGTTTTCTCAATAAATGATATCACCTCATTTCAACTCCTCAAGTGTAAATATGTTTATTAGAAGTTTGACAATCACATAAGGGTTTGAAGTTTGAACTTTTCATTATGGTGCCTTTTCAATCTTGTTTTAATTTTTTTCACATGGGGATGACTTTTAGAATATATGAGTAGCCCAATAAAATAATACTAGTGTTTTTCATAAATACCGTATGTTTGACGAAATGGATTAAAGCTGAAGCCGAAGTTATATTATAAGATGAAAGTTTGAGCTTATGTATTTATAGAGCTCTTTGACAAGTTAATTGGAGCTAAAATTGTAATAACACATAAAAATGCATCAAATTGAATTCATATATATTTCAACTTTTGCGTGATAGTTATATTTTGAAATATATTTATATAAATTGATTAATAAAAACTTATGAAGTCATGTAAGTCCGTTCTAATTGGCTTGAGCTTATGAAGTCGTATGACTTATAAAAACTTCTATAAGTCTGTGTGATAAATAAAACTTATTTTTATAAGATAGCTTGTTTTAGAATCTCAAGCCCTTATAAGCCCTTTCAAGCCCCGCGCCAAACACAACAATAGTATCATAATACATCAATAATAGTGGAGTTAAATTAAAACAGATACAAATAAAAAATGAGAGTACGTTATTTGAAGAAATCGATCATTGTATAATTGTTTTATTTTTGTGTAATATACTTAACTAAAAACATTTATCAATCATTTAGGTATATTTTTTAAATTACTGCAGTTATAACAAAATTCTAATATTAATTTATTTGAATGCATAATTACATACATGATTAATAGGGCAATGGTTAAGAACAAAAGAAACAATTTGATTGGGAGATTGTATATATTATGACAAAAGTACATATACATACATAAGTTATGAAACAATCTACTATCTATATAAAACAGGGTTTTCTTGAGCAATCTCCTCTTCAAAATTCTTCTAAACCTGCCACGTGGCATTTCTCTCTATCCAACGGTTCTCCTTCAATTTGTTCGTAAAAAAGTCAATATAAGAAAATTTTGGGTGGAAGACCTGTTCTCACATTCATTTGTTACAATTGATACCAAAAAACACACACATTCCTCTCTTGCACCCCCTTTTCAAACCCTAAACCAAAATCAAAAACATCGAAAATCAACATCTAAGATCCATACAAATTAAACCAATTTATGATAAATCACAAATAACAACCACCATATCCATATGTATTGGTATAAATTAAACCAATTTATGATCAACATCGAAGATCCATACAAATTAAACCAAAACAAATCACAACCATTTATCACCAGAAACAAATCACAACCATTTTCCAGTTTCACATGATTACTATAATAATTATAGTTGAATTGTTATATTATCATAGTCCAAAATCCATATGGATATGGTGCTTATCGATTATCCTGAAAAAGTTTCAATGAAGAGTGATCATCTGATGTGCAAATGGGTGCATTTTTCAACATGTAGTTTGCTTTTGATTCATTATAGACATGTGAATTCAGGATTTGTATAATTTATATTTGTTTTGTATGACTTAGGTGTCATTGTTTTTCAACCACGGAAATAGTGTCAATATATTTTGTCCAATATCTTGAAGAAAGTTCAATGAAGGCTGAATCAATTTGCAAATAGGTCTGTAAATCATACATATCATTTGCTTTTACTTCATTATAGATCTGTCAATTACAACCATTAGTATGTTTTTTTTAGGTTTTATCATAATAGTATAATACACATTTTGATATATAGATCGCAGATGCTAATGTTAATGTTAATTTTAGATTGAATCTGATGATAAGAGTATCAGATATTTGTATCAAAATTGACAATGTATGTAATTTTAAAAAAAAATCCAAATAAAGTGCCCCTAATTAATAAAATGTAACAAACTTCCATGATTTTTGAAAATGCTTTAATGTTTCAAATTGTTTCCTTAGTTATCCATAGAAATTTTTAAATTTTGAAAACCATATTAGCCTAATCCTTGATTTATAAAAAGGCAATTGATATTAAGTGATTATGACTTATCTCTTCCATCTCCTACTTTCTATTAGTCTGGTAAAAAATAACTTTATTTTGTCTATTAACATTTCTATTCATATGTTTTGTATCTACACCAGTTATTAAATCTTTTTTGTTTAAATTTTATTTTGTAGATAAATTAATGGAACAGAATATCACTCAGTTGTGGAACATTGATCCAATGTTTGACAATGTAAAAATAATGGCTCGCTGTATTAGCATCTAGAAATCCTACCCTGCAGGAAAGCCTCATGAAGTTTATAGCTTAGATATCTGTAACACCCCCTAAATTTCAACTAGAGCAGCGGAAGACTTTGTGGGGTATTACTTAGAGGATCGAAGTCAAGTCATAGAAAACGACTCAAAGAGACGTTTTAAAATTATGTTTATCATTCATTTAAAAGCAAGTTTTCAAAATACAAAGTTGTTCTATTTGTTTTAACATATCATAGAAGATATGAGTTATTAAAAGCGAATGACAAAACATTTTATTTAACACCCTTATAAGGGTTAATGCCCTCTCCATGCCTCGAGCTCCTTCGCATTAATTTCCTGAGATAAACATGCTAAAAGTCAACAAAAATTGAGTGATATTCATAGGTTTAAGTTTAGTAGTTGAACACAAGTGATAGTGATAATTGCATCGAATTACAATTATAAGTTTAAAATCATTTATTATTGCATTAAGCTCATGACACTCAGCCGATTAACAGATCTCATCATAAATGATGGATTAAGGTAACAGGTGCCCTCGGGATAGGTCCTTGCCAGTAACCTATTAGATTTCAAATAAAGTGCGTTTGGTTGTTTTCTCAACTCCCAAACGGGGATGGTCAATCCCTAATAGATCTATCCACAATTATTTACGTTCACCTCTCTGGGTGACTAAGGCTCATGATATGAGGGGCTTTTAGCAAAAAGGTACTTAAGCAATAACAATTTCAGGCATAATATAATAAAATACTTGTGTTCAGATTTTTAAGCATGTATCTCCCCACGAAAACAGTTTTATTAAAAGTGGGCTATGAACTCACCTTAGTGGTTTAGTGAATAAAAATATCGATACTCAGTTTGCAAAATGGGAACGGCTCCACACACGACCTAGATAATATTTGGCAATTTTTAGTGTTTGATAGTCTTAATGTTTTAATCGCGAGTAGTTTTTGAATGCGTGATTTGTTAATTTAACGTTAGTAAAACTTTTAGTTTTTATAGTATTTCGTACGTTTAGTTTAGTTATATATATATATATAAATATAACGTAAGGTTTAATAATAAAAATAGTAACGATAGTTTGAAATAATGCGTAACGTTTAATAATAGTAATAGTAATAATAATAATAATAGTTTGAAAATAGACGTGACGTTTAATAATAATAATAGTAATAATAATATTAGTTTGAAAATAAACGTAACGTTTAATAATAATAATAATAGTAATAATAATATTAGTTTGAAAATAAACGTAACGTCGTGACGGGAACTTGGAAAATAAAAATGAAAATATTAATTTTAGTATACGGCCCTTATATTTTCAAAAATTTACACTTTTTACCCTAACGGCGTTAGCGTTACGCCGTTAGTCCAAAATTAAATATAATTACATTTTAAGTCCAAAACTTTATTTTTCTTACACTTTCCACCCTAAAGTTTATAAAAATCAGTTTTTATCCTAAAGTTTACAAAATGACATATTTTACTGAAACTTTGAAATATTTACATTTTTGACCCGAATTTCATAACTTTTGCAAATCTAGTCCAAAATCAAAATTTTCAAAACTTAATGTTTTCATTTTCTAAATAGTTTCGAATCAGCTTATTAAGCTTATTTCGACAGCTTATTAGTTCGAAAAAGTTCATGGTTAGCTTATGGGCTTTGTAACGAAAAGTTAAGGCCCGTTAGTATTTTTAGGTCCAATGGGCTTACGGGGTTTTTGGGCTTTGCTTAGGGCTAAGGTTTGGATCGTGAAAAAGTTGTCCAACAGCTTAAACCCTCAGCTTATTCCCTCGGCTTATTTTGAAATGATTGGGCCTTAAGGCCCAATCGGTATTTCTTAACTTTTCAAAACAGTTTCTTGGTCGATTTGCTTTGGCTCGATTACTAAGTCCTAACGTGACTTTCATCACAAAGTTTCTATACAAAATTAATTGTGTACCATGAGGTCTATTGGTTTGTGAAATAAAAAGTTATGCTCGTTAAGTAATTTGTAAAGATATGCGTGTGTTTTGGACTAGCCTTGGACGAATTTTTGTAAATAAAAGACTTAGAAAAATATTTGAGTTTTTCAAAAGGGTTGTGGTACGCTAAGAATGTACTTCGAAATGGTTTATACGTTGTGTTTTAGTTTCAAATCTTTACGTAGCTTATTTCTTAGAGTGTCAAATATATAGATGGACGTATAATATATATAGGTCGTTTATCTAGATTTTAAATAATGAGGTGCGTTTGTGTGTGTCGTGTAAAAATGTAATGCAACTAAATGTATATCAAAAAGAATTGAAATGAGTCTTTAGAGACTTACGACACCAAATGGTGGGGAAAAAGGGACGTATAGTCGAGAAGTAAACGAGTTGAGTACGTAGTGTGTTAGTTTGCTCGACCAAGGTTCACAAACAACCCAATGCTTCTCCTAAACCCACACGAATCTCCTTATTTCCTACCCAAAGCTTCGACCTATTGCTTAGTTTGTTACTTAGAATTATTTGGTGGAGTTTTAGTTTGCATGGAAGTAGAAAACGTAGTATGCATGCATGCGGTATATATAGGGTTCTAAGGGTGTTCTAGTATCCAAGTTTTAAAGTGATTGGATGGTTACGTGTTTTCAAAAAGTCTAAAGTTGTAAGAGTAGTACTAGTCACTCCTATTCCTTGTTTCTTGTGGTTGACATCTCAAACATCAAAGAAAAACGTGGCTTTTGAAATCTTACAAACGAATGGTACTTGATATATATGTTATAAAATGGTTTTGGTACTTTCTATAGGGAATAAAATATGGTAGTGTGTGCTTGATTTAGGGGAGTACAAGTTTGATTTTGGAAATACATGTCGACTACACATTATCTAGTGAACCGATTTGTAAATTGGTTGTGACTCGTGGGATTATAGTAACTTGGCAATATTTAGACCTTAGTTTGAGTTTAAAATGAGTTTAGGATGTTTTAGAAACGATCGTGGGTCAAAATGGTTGAGTTTTGAATATATTGGCATTTTATAAAATCGTGATTGGGGACAATCACTTTGCCTCGTAAAAGCGTGCCTAGACTCAATGTGAGAAGCTAAAACTCGACATCCTAATTGTTGGCTAGGGGAGGAATGGGTACGTGTGAAAATATAGGGGTGTCGTGTGGAGGATTTGAGCGTACCAAGCTCGTTTCTAATTGTCCTAGTCGAATGAAGTGAAATAAAACAAAAGGGAACTTGGGCTTGATTTGGTTTTGGGCTTATAAATAGTAACAGACCGAGCTTTTGGTTTGGGCTTAGGGTAACTAAAGGTCCGGTTTAGAGTTAATTATAATTAGTAAAAATTGTTAATTATAATTAGTAATTAGTTTAGTATTTAATTAGTGAGACTTTTACTTTGTCGAAAGCGTTTTGTTAAAAATATGTTACGTAAGTTTGTAAGTGGTAAAATTTTATATTCTCGCGATTATTAGACTATAGTGGCACGTGTGTGAGCATCGTTCCGAAGAGAAAAGGTTTTAAGTATCGTAGTGATTTCGAGTAATCATAGCATATTTAAATAAATAATAAAAAAAAATTGTTATCGGTAAAAACGTTATTAATTAACGTAATGATATATTAATTTTTGATTAACTTTACTATTTATAGGGAAATTTTACGGGTGATCACAATATGGTTTTCCAGGATGCACAGGTGCGTTTATACACAAACTTTCAAATTTGCAATCTTTTATATCAATACAATACACTGCAAAATTAATGAAACTTTTTTATGCTTTATGGAACAAATAAGGATTATTTTTTTTTTCGTTTTAGGGAAATCATGTGCTGCTGATTCAAAAAAGAGAACATGGAAGTGTAAAGAGCATGACATTATCTTTGTAGTTGTCTCAAGGTATCAAGAATTATATTTTGGTTTCAGTTATCATTACTCATTCCTACCCCTCCCCAACCCACTCATTTTTTTTCCAGCTATAAATTATCTTTTGGTTTCAGTTATCATTACTCATTCCTAAAATTTATATGTTTTTTGTGATCCCGCATATTAGGTATTTGATGATACAATTTAATTAGTCAAAGGGAGAGATAATGAAGTGGTAAAGAAATAAGAACGATGGACGAAGGCAGCGCGGAAAAGAAAATAGGAAATTCTTCATCATCTGGACCACGAGTGCTGATGAGGAGACCTTCCCAAAGCGCAGCCACAACGGCCTTCTCCATGGAGGTTTTGGATAATGAGATGGTCCTGCATCCCTCCAACAAATTTCTCCAATCCTTCGGGCTGCAACATATATTGAAAGTCACAAACCTCGCACTGCTTATATATGTAATTACTTCTTCTTTTTTCAACTAATTCATTTGTTACTTGGATCTAATCTCTCAGATCATAATTATAATATAATTGTTTTGTAAGTTAACTAATTGATATTACTTCTTCTTTTCTCAACTACTTCACATGGTAATTTTAATTATTGCTATTACTTCATGTTGATTATTGCTATTGCTTTGAGTTTAAGACAATTTAACACCTGCTTAGCTAATTTACTGAATTTTGATGTTTACTAAGAATTTTAAGGCTTAATGGCTAATATGTCCTTGCATTTTCAAAAAAGCATGTTGGTTATGACGGGTAAAATAAAATCAATTTCTTTCTAATGGATCATGTACCGTTTTTTTTTTTTTTTTTTTTTTTTTATGTAACAGATCGTAGTTGGTGGATGAACAAGTACTTGATCAATTGACACATCGCAAAGGCAAATCGAGTGTAAATTTATTTCCACTAAGTGCATTTAAATGTAAACAATCCACATATTGTACATGCTTGAAGAAGTTGCTGGTACAAGAATGTACGAAACAGAAAAAGATTTTGCGTTGAAAACTCCTCTCACAAGTAAGCAACATTGCACAAGTTTTTTGAATCATATACATCTTCAAATGTTGCATGCCACCGTTTCTTATGTAGAGCTGTGATAAGGACAATTCAAATGACGAGATGGAGTGGTATTTTCGATCAGAACAGTGTACTAAACTCTACTAATATGATTTTTTCTGACGATCTTATTTTTACTGTTAATAGTTGGAATGCTCTTACTATGTATAAAAGTTTTGCTTATCAAAAATATGCAGTTGCTTCTATTTTTTTAAGTGTCATTGTCTTAAATGATTTTAAATATCAGTAGTGTAACAAAGGTTAACAATCTGAGTCCGCGACATAGCGCAGATATGTAGAGGTGAAAATTGGAAGGATGGGCAGGTCACATGGGTTGGGTACAAGGTTAAAGCAGCTCATTTTAGTACAGGTTCTAACCCTTCAGAAGGGTTAAGTTTCGGCTATAAAACTTTAGAAAGATGACTTAGGGACTTTAATAAAGATCATCTAGGTCGATCGATTTACTATCACCAATAAGTATAGATATGTCATCGCTATTACCATGTCTTAAAGACGCATTTGCCTACTTGGTATGAACCTTCACCTTTTCAGCATCATTGTTTCTCACCAGCTCTTTTTTTACAGTTTGATTCAAGAATCGCTAGGGAATCAAACCAAATTTTTTTTGGAAGTAATCATGCTACAAATGAAGTTTCGGTCGTAAGTGCACTATTTCAGCCAATCTGATTTTCATTTTCGAATCTTCACTTTTGTTTCTTACTGTTCGTCAACTATTGGAGATAAAAATTAGGTCGACTTCTTGAAAAGCACCATAGCTTGGACATCAGACGAAGTTTTCATTTAGTGACAGCGATCATAAGTTTATTATCATTGGACATAATTTACAATATGGGTATAACCAGTTGGACGAAATTCGTGATTTGCTCTTATTATTGAACACATAATGCAACAAAAAAATGTAGAAGAATATAAATTACACTTCTCAAAAGATTAGTTATTGACCAGAGAAGCCACTTTTTTTAGTTTAAAAACATTTTTGGATCTGCATTTTCTAAATCTAAATGCAACCATAACTATTTAATTTTGAAGGTGGTTAATTGATTTAAGATAAATAAAAGGGTGATAGCAACATGGGCATTAATTGTGGTACTGAACTACTGAAAGAGTAATAATGTTAGTTTTCATATATGAAATTTTATCCGGTTATCAGTCTAGTTTTCATATATGAAACTGAGTGCGATGAAGGTGTTACATCTGGCGAAAGTGCTATCTGTGATTGTGTGTTGTGAGGATGATAAAATCTATTTCGATGAAGAATTTGAAGGGGTCTCCTGTTGCTTGAGCTAAAGAGGTGATTTGTGTTTGCTTGATTTAGTTGTTTTGACATTTAGACTACTATTTGATATGTTACAGAAATAATGAATCCAGTATAAAATTGAAAAAAATTGATGGTTGTGTGTTGTTACTAATTTTTTAAGATGACTGAGAAAAAAACATTTATTGCATGTTGATGTATAATTAAGTTCATATGAAGCTATTAGATGTATTGGATTATAGTTATAGCACATAATTATTCGACTAACAGTTAGTTGATATTGTCATTGAGAGAATATTTGGTTTTCATTGATTGACAACTGAGGATACATTGTACATAAATAACCATACGCCAACTATTATAGATTATGGGCTAGAGCCGAGGGCTAAGAATAATCATATGGAAAGAAACTAATAAAGCATACCATCATGGTATAGCCATGGCTGTGGTCTTGATTAGGAAACAAACTAATAAAGCATATACCATAACTTTATTACTCGTCTAACTTTATTAAGTTTCGTATTGTTATTGCCATGGTGGTGGCCTTGATTCCTTGAATTGTTTAAAGATATATATTCCTTACATGAAACTTTGACGTATAACTAATTGCTTTGTTCTTTCAAGCTTCATGTTTAGGTTGCAAATCCAGGTTGCATATAGAAGGTTTTATAAGATGGCACTCACCACAGACTAGAACATTAACAGAAGATGAAAGAAAAGAAGCCATTGATGCATTATTTTGCCGCTAAAAGTACAGCAAGTACCTATAACTTTTATTTTTATACTTTGTAAAGGTGTTTGGTTGACTGTGTCTACAAGGGTGTTGATTGTTGTTGTTGGTTTTGAGATTGCCTCTGTTAAAAGAATTAGTGAATAACATGAAAAGTATTGCGGACATTTTATTATCCAAGTAAGTGCGTAACTTTGGAATCTGTCTGGCGTAGATCTTTCTAAGTATGTTACCAATATTATAAAATATTATCAAAAGTTTGATTGTTTTCGTACGTTTTAAGTATTGTCTATTATAAACGTCTTTTAATAATTTGGCTGTTTGCATTTTTGCAAGCCATGGTTGTTATTTTTTTAACATTACTATCAAGTAATTGGAACCGATAGTATAATATACTATCAAGTATGCATTTTGTTTATTTTTCGGCATGCAATATGACGCTGAAATTTTATCTTATATGCAATTAACATCGTACTAAATGATATAGAATCACAAAGTTTGTTGCAATTTACATTGTTAATCTATTATAAAACCATTGGACTATCTTTCTTTTCTTACAAACAATTTCTTAAAACTAGGCCGATTCACTAATATGCATGTATTTGACAATACACTGATACCGACATCTACTTAAAGAAAGTTAGATAAAAAAAAAAATAAAGTGCTCGTGCTTCACTTGACATCATATGTTGCATGTGTACGTCTCTGGTAGTCATTTCATAGTAATAAAAGTAAACAAATGACGAATATTCGTGTTTGTTCACATGCTAATGATGTATATATTGTATATATACAACTAACCAGATTAATTTTTTGTGGTGGAAACTCCCCTAACATGATTTCAATAAATAACATTTGCTTTCAAAGATACGTATATCTCGATCATTAAATTTTCAAACCAAAGGTTCGTAAGATCACTATCGGCGCGCAATCATCGACCTTATAGGGCCAGAACATAATAGTTGTACGTTTGATAAAATTGACATATATAACATGTTTGCATGTTTTTATGTCTATGAATCTAGTCAACGTGTTCATATCAAACCAAATAGTATCATTTCCTTTAAAGGTTAACGGTATGCATAGGTTGAATTTCGTGGTGGCTGGAGAGATCCCTAACTTAATTGATCGTCTTGAATTTCATACCACTAGTCCAAAAGTCGAAAGTCGAAGCCGTCGGCATCGCTACATTTAGTGACCGACCACATGCGGCTTGTATACAGCCATCACAAACGTTGACAAATTGTCGCACTCTCGTACCTACGTTCACTTGCATCATGTGCATGCATGATACAGTGAATCTTATTTTAGCAACAAACATGCAAATATGCAATGCTCTTGTTGTAAACACACAACGTCACAACTTAACTCTACAAGTTTTTTAATATATATATGAGTCAACATATATTCGTTGTTGGTTGATCAAGAAATGTATTGTGTACTTTTTAATTTATTTAAATGTTTAGATATAAATAATATTAAACCGACCTCGTATCATTTTAATGTACACTTGTAGTTCAACCACAAATTGAATGATCAAATTGTCAATTTTGTCATAGTCATTCCTCACATGTTCAACACAAGAAAGTTGGGTATTTTCTCGACCAATTCTTATTTTTGGACTTTAATTTTCATCCACGACTAAATTCATGGCTTAGTTAGCATGAACCGATTCTATACGTAATGTGACCTTATTAATTAGTCGATACACCTGAACCATCAATCTATAGTTTAAAGTTATAAAGTTACTTTATTGCTACTTTTTAACGTGTAGTTTTCAATTTAACCTGAGTTTTTAGAATAAAGAGCAAAAGGGCAAAATCATGTTAATTAATTAACTTGTCACATTTTAATTTGCGTAGCTATTTCCTTTTTCTGTGTATATTATATTTTTAAATTCCGTTTATTTTATGTATCTTATGACCATTTTACTTTTTTTATATATCAACACTCTTATTAATGTGGAAGGGTAAAATTATCATGAGATGCACACAATAAATAATTCAAAAGTACGAGGTATACAATAAGAAGAAAAAAATAATAATAAATAAATAAATAAAATGATAAATTAGCGACTCCTAAAATAAATAAGTCATTACACACTGAGATTTTTTTTAGAAGCAAATACAGTTTTTATTTCTTGTTTCATCAAAATCATCTCGTTGATTTTAGATGCTCGGTACGAGATTAGAAGACCCATTTAAAACCATAGAAAACACGGCCTCAAAACATATGTAGAAAAAGATCGTTAATCATGTGTCAAGCATTATGCGGACTAACAAAAAAGAATTATTATACGTAAACATTATATCCATGGTGCAGTAGACTAAACATAAATTAGGGACCTTTCAAAATCGGTGATCCACAAGGCTTAGAGAGAGAGTGCAAGTGGTGTTATTGTATAGAGCCACCGTTTGACAAGGGCCACCAAATTCTAAGCATTTTCATTTTACGAATACAATTTAAGGCTCGTGTTTAATCATGTTATATGTGTGTATTGATGTAATGTAACACGCAACTAGTTAAAAAACTTGGTTTGCTATGCATATGTCTAAATTTTTCATGTTTAATGAGGCTTATGTTTGGCTATGGCACAAGACTACCGTATTTAACAAGACAACACTGATGATTTGGTACGTCACACAAGCTT
This sequence comes from Artemisia argyi, assembly GCA_030686995.1. Classification (NCBI taxonomy): domain Eukaryota; kingdom Viridiplantae; phylum Streptophyta; class Magnoliopsida; order Asterales; family Asteraceae; genus Artemisia; species Artemisia argyi. Next base: position 218,544,974 of record CM060708.1, read on the forward strand.
ATTACCGCATGTTTCATAAAGCGGTTTGGGTCGAATACCTACCAAAATATCTTTCTATAATAAAACTTAGGGTCCGCTTGGTTCAAAGTGGGGAAAGGGAAAGGAAAAGGGAAAATGAAAAAGGAAAAGTAAAGGTAAAGGTAAGGGATTGCAAATGAATGAGAGATGTGGGTAATCAATACCTTACCCCCAATTTACTCTATAATGGTTGATAACCCCGTACGGGGTAATCAATCTCTTACCTCTAACTAACCAAGCACAAGTATTTGAGTGAGGTGGGCCCAAATCAATACCTTACCCATTCCCCACCCCCTCTTAACCCCCCACCAAGCACCCACTTAGTATATGATTACTGTACAATATACAAACAATGATATTTGTTAAGAGAAATTAACGAGTTTCCGTGCATTAAACATAAAAATATAGACATTTTGTGACGAGAGGTTTTAATGACGCAAAAAATGTCACTAAATCTAATTTTTCATAGACACATTTTAAAAAGTGTGAGCAAAAACCTAAAATTTCGAGATTTAATGATATTATTTATAAACAAAATGTGTCATAAACGGCAAGACATATGGGCACACATTTTTTTTGTCACTATAAAAAGACTTTTAGTACCTACAAGACTTCTACTTACGTTTTTTGTGTCAATATAAAGGCCTAAGGTCCGACGAATGAAGTAGCCACGTTTTTTTTTTTTTTTTTTTTTTTTTTTTTTTTCGCTCATCTTCACATTAATTTTTTAATTTCCAAATTAATCTTCCATAATTCTTCAATAATAATCATCACTTTACTCTTTATTTACTCCATTATTTTTTAAACGGAACCTTAAAAATAAAATAACAAAAGAAGTAGTATTTGCAATTAAATCTTTGATATTGTGAATTATTTTAGTATAATAAAGGTATTTTCAATATCAAAATACGAATAATATCTTATTGTTAAGATATTAGCGAATCGTTTGGTTAACGTGTTGGAAGATTTGGTGAACAAGGTTCAGTCGGCTTTTGTTTCTAACAGCAGATTTTGGATGGGCCGTTTATTATAAATGAAAGAGTAAATTGCATAAATCGTCCCTAAACTTTGGCCAGATTGCATGTTTCGTCCCAACCATTTCAAAAGTGCAGAAATCGTCCCTGTGGAAAACCTTTGAGTAAATTTTCGTCCCTGATTGGGACGAAATATGCAATTTCACACTTTCGAATTATGCAATTTGTAACAATTCCCAATTTCAGGTTAATTACCATTCCCGGAAAATTTCACTATTCAATTTTACTATTCATTTTTCCCGAAACTTTCCCGAAAGTTGATTTTTATTTGATATTCTCGAGTGATAAATCATTTCCATGGCAAATTAAATGTTTGACATTCGTCAGATCATTTTCGTGAAAGTTATTAAGGAATTACACGTTTTAGGGTAAAACGTCATTCAGAAATTCTACGTACAACGAAACTCGACCGCGTTAAGTGACCCCGCATCAGAAAAATGTTTGACACACTCATGATTTATTTGAGAATTAATTGTGACTGAGAAAAACATGACCAAAGACTTCCCGGCAGGTCACCCAAGCCAGTACTATTCTCACATGAGCACGCTTAACCATATGGGCGATTAACCGTTAGACCACAAAACGCGTTTCTAACACGATTTGAGTTTTCAACTTATTAGAAAAAGTCAACATATTTTCCCTCCTCCATTGACCAAAAATCATCCCTTGATGTTATAAGTCATTTCGTGATTTTTAGGCTTACGGTTTGATGTCTAAAAGACATTTAATACCAACCGACACTAGACTGAGCCCAGTCTAGACATTATAAGTCATTTTAAATCATTTATAACCTATTAGAAAAGTAATATTTTACTTTTCTCAATTTTACGCAATATTCGTACATTTTACGTATTACGCGTTTTAGACCCGTGTTTCCAGTTTTAGCAGGGTTTTAGCACCCCAATGGAACCTACCACTCATTTTATATTTTATTATGGAGTATAATGACATGTTTAACCATTCTTCCAAGTTTCGTATTTTTACGATACCCGATTTTAAGTTTCATGACTTAACGACTTACCGTTAGCGATTACCGGGACCAAAACTCACTCCGTAAGCTAGATAATACCAAGTTTAAGTACCTAATCACCCTAACCATCTTATGAACGTGTATAAGGGTGATTCACCATGCCATGTGCCTAAGTTATAAGTCTTGATCTATTGGATTGGTTACATGTGTTAAACTTGGTCTCCAAGTGTTGGAAAATATCCTAAATACTTGCACCTCCTTAAGGCAACTTCCTAGCACCTTCCTAGCACCTCCTCAAGGCCTTATATAACCCTCTCCTCACCCTTTGGTCGTTCATACCATCACAAACACAAACACATTCATGATTTTCTCTCTACTTCAAGTTTTATGCAAGAAATCAAGAGCAATATCAACACATAAACCATAGTTTGGTTTTGATTCATCAAGCTACTTCAAATCCTTTGAAACTCTTGGTGATTCTCTTGAGTTTAGATCCACTCAAGTCACCTCAACCTTCATCATCCATCTTTCAAGATTACAAGGGTAGAAAGATTGCATGAAGTGAAGTGGGTTGAAGCAAGTCTATCAAAGTCCTATCCTTACATGTTAACTTCCTTTCATCTTTGAAAGCCAAAAGTTGTAAGCCAAACCCTAACATGATTCTTGTTAAATAATCATATTCATGTTATTTACATATTATTTGTGCTATATTATGTCTTGTATTCATGTCCATGATGTATAAAAGTTAGTAAAACAAGTTATTGTACATGATTGATAAGACAAGTTACTATAACAAGCAAACTAGTGACTTTCTTGGTAAGACCTGATCAAAATGGTAAAAATATGATATTTGATCATTACATATTACAGTAGAGGACTTAACAAGGAAACCGTAGCAACTTGAACCACCCAAAACGAGTATACGAGTCAAAAGTTACGCCCATTTGAAGTTACCAAAACTTTGCGGCAAACTGCCAAATACCATTCTGATCAAATTTGGGTTTTGAAAGTCACACTTCTGGTCCGATTCATCAAAAAGTTAAAACACGAAAGTTGTCCGGAACGACGTTTTCGTTCAGGGACAAAGAAGCTCGAGCCCTAAAAACGCTTTCCGAGTGATAAAATTCTTTAAATTCTAAACAGCCCATTTTTAGGCGAAAGTCACTAGATTATGGTTATACTTTAAAAGGAACAAGAGGTCTTATGACCTATAATCAAGACCACAACCATGGCTAGAGCCAAGGTTGAGTCTCATGACCTTGGAACAAGGACCAAAGGTCATGGCTAGGCCATGACGAAATGACCATGTAAGATTACTTAGGCGAAAACATGAAACAAAGTATTGGCGATAACTTGAACAAGCAACTTGGATCTACTTCGTCTAAAGGAACCATGAGATATTACAAAGAGAAAATGGTCATACAAAACTTATGAAACTACCCCTAATAACAATCTTCATGTACTAATAAACTTTCCTAAGTTTATTCAAATATCGGACATGTAACTTTTCGGATCAAAACTTATACTTTATCAACTACTACAATAGTAGGGAGCCTCATGTGAGGAGTTCATTATGTAAGCCGTCGAGTTGAGTTGTGGATTTACGAGTTAAAGTGTCCTGGCTCCTCGAACGCTTACTAACATGACTTCTGAATTATGTCGGCCCGAACGGTAGTAAACGATATACAAAACATACATGTTCATGAATCTTTTCTTTCAAAGACTTACATTATACATCATACCACATCATGGGCTAAATGCAAGATATATATATATATATAGGCACTACTTCATATTCTTTACTCCGATCCTAAGTCGCAACATTCGATTATAGGTTGCTTGTAGAAACCTTCATGATTCAACCGTTACATTCATTACTTGCTATCTTACTTAAGGTGAGTTCATAGCCCCACTTTACATTACTTCAATGTTTTACAAACCCTTGGGGGGAATACATGCTATTATTTTTCTACTCGAACACAATGCTTTCTACTGTATGCTATTCGACTATGTTTTATTATCACTAAGTAACATCCTTGCCAAACCAAGATCCCTTATTATGAACCATTTAATCACTTGCGAGGGTTACTTGCAAGTGAGCGCGAATATTGTGAATAGGCCTATTGGGGTTGACGAATCCCATTTGTATTGACTAAGTTCAAACAAATGCATTAATATTTGAAACATTAGGTATGACGGCAAAGTACCTACCGGGATAAATCTGCCGATCGATATTGGTACACGTTAACGTTTTGGTGTCATAAGCTTAGTGAATTAATAACCTTTCCGGGCATATAACAACGTAGCCCATCTTTGTTTTCCAAACATTGGTGTGAGTCTATAGCTCACACTACCAACATATTGTGTTCAAACGATTTAACTACAAACACTACGATTATTGTGTTCAAACGATTTAACTACAAACACTACGATTATTGTGTTCAACGATTTACTACCAACACATTGTGTTCAAACATTAAACAAACTCTATGAATATCACCCAACCTTTGTGTTGACCTCTCAAGCATGTATTTCAGGTTCATGACGATCAAGGATGGTACGGAAGGACACGGATACTCAAGAGGGCTATAAATTTTATTATCATTCAAAAACTCATTTATTATACATTGTAAACATGGAACCATTTGGGACCTCATTTTGTTATCTTTGATATTTATATAATTTGAATGATAAATCTTTTAAAACGACTCAATTGGAGTTCGTTTTCTATTATTGTGACTATTGTGCCGTCGAGTAACACCCAGTTCGAATTCCGCTGCAACCATGAATTGGGGGTGTTACAGATTGGTACCAGAGTCATGGTTATAGAGAAACGGGTCTAATTGAGACCTAAACTATAACTACAACTACAAGCAAAATCATTTTTATAGCCTTCCGCTCTCCGTGTCTTCCATCCTCCAGACGATTATGGACTTAGTAAGCATGTTATGCTACACAAACATATTAGTATATTGATATATACACACTAAGCATTTTATGCTACATGAACACATATTAGTATATTGATATATACACACTAAGCATTTTATGCTACATGAACACATATAAGTATATTGATATATACACACTAAGCATTTTATGCTACATGAACACATATTAGTATATTGATATATACACACTAAGCATTTTATGCTACATGAACACATATAAGTATATTGATATATACACACTAGGCATTTTATGCTACATAAACACATATAAGTATATTGATATATACACACTAGGCATTTTATGCTACATGAACATATTAGTATATTGATATATAAACTCGGTTTATTTTCAATCATTTATCTAAACAATGAACTAAACATATCTGTGTATGCCTATTCTAAGGCATTTCGACATAGCCACACTCTCCCAATCATGTTCCTACTCCAACATTCATTTTCCAAGACATTGTGAGATATAATGGTCTCATTCATTTTTCAAGACATTGTGAGATACAATGGTCTCATTCATTTTTCAAGACATTGTGAGATACAATGGCCTCATTCATTTTCCAAGACATTGTGAGATACAATGGTCTCATTCATTTTCCAAGACATTGTATGATACAATGGTCTTAATCATTTCTCAAATGTTTTGAGTCACCTAATGGTTTAACCTACTTCCCAGACATTGTGAATTGCACAATGGTCTAACCTACTTCCGAGACATTGTGATTTGTGCAATGGTCTCTGGAATTATTTCACGACCTCATCAATATCATTTCTTATGATATCAAAAACCCATCACAATCTAACGATTTCCAAACAAGAAATATGAGATTTCTAAAGGACAAACTAATCCATCATCGACAAAAGCTGAACTTTCTCTACATTCATCAAAGTTTTCTGATGAAAGCTTCATTATTAAAAGTTCGTGATCCTGGCCAAGTATGTTCTATTTTAGAACTACTTAAAACTTCCTTTCCATACGTATCTACCCTTACTACCTTCTATGCAATGGAATATGAAAACATACGTTACAAGTCTTGTATGGACGGGACTTGCAACTTAAGGGTTGACATCGCCTTTGTTTAGTGAACAGTTTCCCAAAACCAACGGACATATCACAAGTATACCTAATTTAGGTATTTGAAAATTTTATCGAACCTTGGCTAAATATAGACTAGTCACCTATATTTAACCTAGGGACAGTGGAATATAGTCTGACTAACTATATTCGACTTAAAATTTTCAAATACTGAGAGTAGTTGTACTAGGGTTATGTTTAGGTTGATTTCCTACATGAACACGATAAACCACCAGAATACATTAAAACAATCTAGAGACACGATAGTGTCTTACCACTCAGCAAAATCTTAACACCTTATTTGTATGATCTAAATTCATTCTTGAAAGTTTTCATTTATGAGATAATCCGAACTACTATCTTGGGATAGTTATCAATTATTCTCTTCATCCTGTAGAAGTACCATCCTGTTTAGGATACCATTCCATCATAAACTTTTAAAATCTCTTAAGATTTTCAAAACAAACTCAACATCTATACCTAAGTGTATTAATGTTAAGCATACACTACATCAACATATCATAACATTATCTTCACAACCGTTGGAACCACAAGCTCATTAACAGATCTTGATGCACTTTTAAAGCTCAAATCATCCTTAGTTACACCACAAGCACCCTTATCAGCTTTACAAGTTTGAATATTCATCTTGTACTTTTGGAACACCAGTATCATCTCGTAATACACTACCTTGTAACTCATCGGCTAATTGTGAATGTTGTGTTGGGAATTCTTAAGTAGGATGATTTGTAATTATTTGAATGGATTGGGATGCCTTTTCATTTAAATAAAGAAATTGTAAATCGCCGAACCATAAGTTTATAATTCCGTATTTACATTGTTTGGGATGCCTCTCTATGTAAATAAAGAATTATAAACAAGTGGGCTTATTTGTATCCGAAATAACATATGTATGAAGTCAATAAACACTAGGTACAACAACAGATTACCTACTATGCTATGATTGCAACTACTATCCCAATTTCCATTGATATTCCACTACTATATCAATTTCCATTTATTGGATTCCTATGTAAATTGCTATTGTTGTTCAACTGTTATATCAATTGCTATTGATACTTGACAACTATATCAATTTCCATTTTGATATTTAACTATATCAATTTCTGTACAACTACTATATCAATTTCTATTAATAATCGACTGCCATATCAATTTTCTTTGATATTCGACTATTATATGGATCTCTACAGATATTCAACCATGTTATCAATCTCTATTGACACACCATATTCTGAGACAAATCAAACTACATCACTAGTAATTCCAGACTTTGGTCCTCATAAGTAACCACACATCTTTATCGACACCACTCCAACATATGACACATATAGAACTTCGGGACGAAGTTCCCCGTAAGGGGTAGAGACTGTAACAATTCGCAATTTCAGGTTAATTACCATTCCCGGAAAATTTCACTATTCACTTTTACTATTCATTTTTCCCGAAACTTTCCCGAAAGTTGATTTTTATTTGATATTCTCGAGTGATAAATCATTTCCATGGCAAATTAAATGTTTGACATTCGTCAGATCATTTTCGTGAAAGTTATTAAGGAATTACACGTTTTAGGGTAAAACGTCATTCAGAAATTCTACGTACAACGAAACTCGACCGCGTTAAGTGACCCCGCATCAGAAAAATGTTTGACACACTCATGATTTATTTGAGAATTAATTGTGACTGAGAAAAACATGACCAAAGACTTCCCGGCAGGTCACCCAAGCCAGTACTATTCTCACATGAGCACGCTTAACCGTATGGGCGATTAACCGTTAGACCACAAAACGCGTTTCTAACACGATTTGAGTTTTCAACTTATTAGAAAAAGTCAACATATTTTTCCCTCCTCCATTGACCAAAAATCATCCCTTGATGTTATAAGTCATTTCGTGATTTTTAGGCTTACGGTTTGATGTCTAAAAGACATTTAATACCAACCGACACTAGACTGAGCCCAGTCTAGACATTATAAGTCATTTTAAATCATTTATAACCTATTAGAAAAGTAATATTTTACTTTTCTCAATTTTACGCAATATTCGTACATTTTACGTATTACGCGTTTTAGACCCGTGTTTCCAGTTTTAGCAGGGTTTTAGCACCCCAATGGAACCTACCACTCATTTTATATTTTATTATGGAGTATAATGACATGTTTAACCATTCTTCCAAGTTTCGTATTTTTACGATACCCGATTTTAAGTTTCATGACTTAACGACTTACCGTTAGCGATTACCGGGACCAAAACTCACTCCGTAAGCTAGATAATACCAAGTTTAAGTACCTAATCACCCTAACCATCTTATGAACGTGTATAAGGGTGATTCACCATGCCATGTGCCTAAGTTATAAGTCTTGATCTATTGGATTGGTTACATGTGTTAAACTTGGTCTCCAAGTGTTGGAAAATATCCTAAATACTTGCACCTCCTTAAGGCAACTTCCTAGCACCTTCCTAGCACCTCCTCAAGGCCTTATATAACCCTCTCCTCACCCTTTGGTCGTTCATACCATCACAAACACAAACACATTCATGATTTTCTCTCTACTTCAAGTTTTATGCAAGAAATCAAGAGCAATATCAACACATAAACCATAGTTTGGTTTTGATTCATCAAGCTACTTCAAATCCTTTGAAACTCTTGGTGATTCTCTTGAGTTTAGATCCACTCAAGTCACCTCAACCTTCATCATCCATCTTTCAAGATTACAAGGGTAGAAAGATTGCATGAAGTGAAGTGGGTTGAAGCAAGTCTATCAAAGTCCTATCCTTACATGTTAACTTCCTTTCATCTTTGAAAGCCAAAAGTTGTAAGCCAAACCCTAACATGATTCTTGTTAAATAATCATATTCATGTTATTTACATATTATTTGTGCTATATTATGTCTTGTATTCATGTCCATGATGTATAAAAGTGAGTAAAACAAGTTATTGTACATGATTGATAAGACAAGTTACTATAACAAGCAAACTAGTGACTTTCTTGGTAAGACCTGATCAAAATGGTAAAAATATGATATTTGATCATTACATATTACAGTAGAGGACTTAACAAGGAAACCGTAGCAACTTGAACCACCCAAAACGAGTATACGAGTCAAAAGTTACGCCCATTTGAAGTTACCAAAACTTTGCGGCAAACTGCCAAATACCATTCTGATCAAATTTGGGTTTTGAAAGTCACACTTCTGGTCCGATTCATCAAAAAGTTAAAACACGAAAGTTGTCCGGAACGACGTTTTCATTCAGGAATAAAGAAGCTCGAGCCCTAAAAACGCTTTCCGAGTGATAAAATTCTTTAAATTCTAAACAGCCCATTTTTAGGCGAAAGTCACTAGATTATGGTTATACTTTAAAAGGAACAAGAGGTCTTATGACCTATAATCAAGACCACAACCATGGCTAGAGCCAAGGTTGAGTCTCATGACCTTGGAACAAGGACCAAAGGTCATGGCTAGGCCATGACGAAATGACCATGTAAGATTACTTAGGCGAAAACATGAAACAAAGTATTGGCGATAACTTGAACAAGCAACTTGGATCTACTTCGTCTAAAGGAACCATGAGATATTACAAAGAGAAAATGGTCATACAAAACTTATGAAACTACCCCTAATAACAATCTTCATGTACTAATAAACTTTCCTAAGTTTATTCAAATATCGGACATGTAACTTTTCGGATCAAAACTTATACTTTATCAACTACTACAATAGTAGGGAGCCTCATGTGAGGAGTTCATTATGTAAGCCGTCGAGTTGAGTTGTGGATTTACGAGTTAAAGTGTCCTGGCTCCTCGAAGCTTACTAACATGACTTCTGAATTATGTCGGCCCGAACGGTAGTAAACGATATACAAAACATACATGTTCATGAATCTTTTCTTTCAAAGACTTACATTATACATCATACCACATCATGGGCTAAATGCAAGATATATATATATATAGGCACTACTTCATATTCTTTACTCCGATCCTAAGTCGCAACATTCGATTATAGGTTGCTTGTAGAAACCTTCATGATTCAACCGTTACATTCATTACTTGCTATCTTACTTAAGGTGAGTTCATAGCCCCACTTTACATTACTTCAATGTTTTACAAACCCTTGGGGGGAATACATGCTATTATTTTTCTACTCGAACACAATGCTTTCTACTGTATGCTATTCGACTATGTTTTATTATCACTAAGTAACATCCTTGCCAAACCAAGATCCCTTATTATGAACCATTTAATCACTTGCGAGGGTTACTTGCAAGTGAGCGCGAATATTGTGAATAGGCCTATTGGGGTTGACGAATCCCATTTGTATTGACTAAGTTCAAACAAATGCATTAATATTTGAAACATTAGGTATGACGGCAAAGTACCTACCGGGATAAATCTGCCGATCGATATTGGTACACGTTAACGTTTTGGTGTCATAAGCTTAGTGAATTAATAACCTTTCCGGGCATATAACAACGTAGCCCATCTTTGTTTTCCAAACATTGGTGTGAGTCTATAGCTCACACTATCAACATATTGTGTTCAAACGATTTAACTACAAACACTACGATTATTGTGTTCAAACGATTTAACTACAAACACTACGATTATTGTGTTCAACGATTTACTACCAACACATTGTGTTCAAACATTAAACAAACTCTATGAATATCACCCAACCTTTGTGTTGACCTCTCAAGCATGTATTTCAGGTTCATGACGATCAAGGATGGTACGGAAGGACACGGATACTCAAGAGGGCTATAAATTTTATTATCATTCAAAAACTCATTTATTATACATTGTAAACATGGAACCATTTGGGACCTCATTTTGTTATCTTTGATATTTATATAATTTGAATGATAAATCTTTTAAAACGACTCAATTGGAGTTCGTTTTCTATTATTGTGACTATTGTGCCGTCGAGTAACACCCAGTTTGAATTCCGCTGCAACCATGAATTGGGGGTGTTACAGATTGGTACCAGAGCCATGGTTATAGAGAAACGGGTCTAATTGAGACCTAAACTATAACTACAACTACAAGCAAAATCATTTTTATAGCCTTCCGCTCTCCGTGTCTTCCATCCTCCAGACGATTATGGACTTAGTAAGCATGTTATGCTACACAAACATATTAGTATATTGATATATACACACTAAGCATTTTATGCTACATGAACACATATTAGTATATTGATATATACACACTAAGCATTTTATGCTACATGAACACATATAAGTATATTGATATATACACACTAAGCATTTTATGCTACATGAACACATATTAGTATATTGATATATACACACTAAGCATTTTATGCTACATGAACACATATAAGTATATTGATATATACACACTAGGCATTTTATGCTACATAAACACATATAAGTATATTGATATATACACACTAGGCATTTTATGCTACATGAACATATTAGTATATTGATATATAAACTCGGTTTATTTTCAATCATTTATCTAAACAATGAACTAAACATATCTGTGTATGCCTATTCTAAGGCATTTCGACATAGCCACACTCTCCCAATCATGTTCCTACTCCAACATTCATTTTCCAAGACATTGTGAGATATAATGGTCTCATTCATTTTTCAAGACATTGTGAGATACAATGGTCTCATTCATTTTTCAAGACATTGTGAGATACAATGGCCTCATTCATTTTCCAAGACATTGTGAGATACAATGGTCTCATTCATTTTCCAAGACATTGTATGATACAATGGTCTTAATCATTTCTCAAATGTTTTGAGTCACCTAATGGTTTAACCTACTTCCCAGACATTGTGAATTGCACAATGGTCTAACCTACTTCCGAGACATTGTGATTTGTGCAATGGTCTCTGGAATTATTTCACGACCTCATCAATATCATTTCTTATGATATCAAAAACCCATCACAATCTAACGATTTCCAAACAAGAAATATGAGATTTCTAAAGGACAAACTAATCCATCATCGACAAAAGCTGAACTTTCTCTACATTCATCAAAGTTTTCTGATGAAAGCTTCATTATTAAAAGTTCGTGATCCTGGCCAAGTATGTTCTATTTTAGAACTACTTAAAACTTCCTTTCCATACGTATCTACCCTTACTACCTTCTATGCAATGGAATATGAAAACATACGTTACAAGTCTTGTATGGACGGGACTTGCAACTTAAGGGTTGACATCGCCTTTGTTTAGTGAACAGTTTCCCAAAACCAACGGACATATCACAAGTATACCTAATTTAGGTATTTGAAAATTTTATCGAACCTTGGCTAAATATAGACTAGTCACCTATATTTAACCTAGGGACAGTGGAATATAGTCTGACTAACTATATTCGACTTAAAATTTTCAAATACTGAGAGTAGTTGTACTAGGGTTATGTTTAGGTTGATTTCCTACATGAACACGATAAACCACCAGAATACATTAAAACAATCTAGAGACACGATAGTGTCTTACCACTCAGCAAAATCTTAACACCTTATTTGTATGATCTAAATTCATTCTTGAAAGTTTTCATTTATGAGATAATCCGAACTACTATCTTGGGATAGTTATCAATTATTCTCTTCATCCTGTAGAAGTACCATCCTGTTTAGGATACCATTCCATCATAAACTTTTAAAATCTCTTAAGATTTTCAAAACAAACTCAACATCTATACCTAAGTGTATTAATGTTAAGCATACACTACATCAACATATCATAACATTATCTTCACAACCGTTGGAACCACAAGCTCATTAACAGATCTTGATGCACTTTTAAAGCTCAAATCATCCTTAGTTACACCACAAGCACCCTTATCAGCTTTACAAGTTTGAATATTCATCTTGTACTTTTGGAACACCAGTATCATCTCGTAATACACTACCTTGTAACTCATCGGCTAATTGTGAATGTTGTATTGGGAATTCTTAAGTAGGATGATTTGTAATTATTTGAATGGATTGGGATGCCTTTTCATTTAAATAAAGAAATTGTAAATCGCCGAACCATAAGTTTATAATTCCGTATTTACATTGTTTGGGATGCCTCTCTATGTAAATAAAGAATTATAAACAAGTGGGCTTATTTGTATCCGAAATAACATATGTATGAAGTCAATAAACACTAGGTACAACAACAGATTACCTACTATGCTATGATTGCAACTACTATCCCAATTTCCATTGATATTCCACTACTATATCAATTTCCATTTATTGGATTCCTATGTAAATTGCTATTGTTGTTCAACTGTTATATCAATTGCTATTGATACTTGACAACTATATCAATTTCCATTTTGATATTTAACTATATCAATTTCTGTACAACTACTATATCAATTTCTATTAATAATCGACTGCCATATCAATTTTCTTTGATATTCGACTATTATATGGATCTCTACAGATATTCAACCATGTTATCAATCTCTATTGACACACCATATTCTGAGACAAATCAAACTACATCACTAGTAATTCCAGACTTTGGTCCTCATAAGTAACCACACATCTTTATCGACACCACTCCAACATATGACACATATAGAACTTCGGGACGAAGTTCCCCGTAAGGGGTAGAGACTGTAACAATTCGCAATTTCAGGTTAATTACCATTCCCGGAAAATTTCACTATTCACTTTTACTATTCATTTTTCCCGAAACTTTCCCGAAAGTTGATTTTTATTTGATATTCTCGAGTGATAAATCATTTCCATGGCAAATTAAATGTTTGACATTCGTCAGATCATTTTCGTGAAAGTTATTAAGGAATTACACGTTTTAGGGTAAAACGTCATTCAGAAATTCTACGTACAACGAAACTCGACCGCGTTAAGTGACCCCGCATCAGAAAAATGTTTGACACACTCATGATTTATTTGAGAATTAATTGTGACTGAGAAAAACATGACCAAAGACTTCCCGGCAGGTCACCCAAGCCAGTACTATTCTCACATGAGCACGCTTAACCGTATGGGCGATTAACCGTTAGACCACAAAACGCGTTTCTAACACGATTTGAGTTTTCAACTTATTAGAAAAAGTCAACATATTTTTCCCTCCTCCATTGACCAAAAATCATCCCTTGATGTTATAAGTCATTTCGTGATTTTTAGGCTTACGGTTTGATGTCTAAAAGACATTTAATACCAACCGACACTAGACTGAGCCCAGTCTAGACATTATAAGTCATTTTAAATCATTTATAACCTATTAGAAAAGTAATATTTTACTTTTCTCAATTTTACGCAATATTCGTACATTTTACGTATTACGCGTTTTAGACCCGTGTTTCCAGTTTTAGCAGGGTTTTAGCACCCCAATGGAACCTACCACTCATTTTATATTTTATTATGGAGTATAATGACATGTTTAACCATTCTTCCAAGTTTCGTATTTTTACGATACCCGATTTTAAGTTTCATGACTTAACGACTTACCGTTAGCGATTACCGGGACCAAAACTCACTCCGTAAGCTAGATAATACCAAGTTTAAGTACCTAATCACCCTAACCATCTTATGAACGTGTATAAGGGTGATTCACCATGCCATGTGCCTAAGTTATAAGTCTTGATCTATTGGATTGGTTACATGTGTTAAACTTGGTCTCCAAGTGTTGGAAAATATCCTAAATACTTGCACCTCCTTAAGGCAACTTCCTAGCACCTTCCTAGCACCTCCTCAAGGCCTTATATAACCCTCTCCTCACCCTTTGGTCGTTCATACCATCACAAACACAAACACATTCATGATTTTCTCTCTACTTCAAGTTTTATGCAAGAAATCAAGAGCAATATCAACACATAAACCATAGTTTGGTTTTGATTCATCAAGCTACTTCAAATCCTTTGAAACTCTTGGTGATTCTCTTGAGTTTAGATCCACTCAAGTCACCTCAACCTTCATCATCCATCTTTCAAGATTACAAGGGTAGAAAGATTGCATGAAGTGAAGTGGGTTGAAGCAAGTCTATCAAAGTCCTATCCTTACATGTTAACTTCCTTTCATCTTTGAAAGCCAAAAGTTGTAAGCCAAACCCTAACATGATTCTTGTTAAATAATCATATTCATGTTATTTACATATTATTTGTGCTATATTATGTCTTGTATTCATGTCCATGATGTATAAAAGTGAGTAAAACAAGTTATTGTACATGATTGATAAGACAAGTTACTATAACAAGCAAACTAGTGACTTTCTTGGTAAGACCTGATCAAAATGGTAAAAATATGATATTTGATCATTACATATTACAGTAGAGGACTTAACAAGGAAACCGTAGCAACTTGAACCACCCAAAACGAGTATACGAGTCAAAAGTTACGCCCATTTGAAGTTACCAAAACTTTGCGGCAAACTGCCAAATACCATTCTGATCAAATTTGGGTTTTGAAAGTCACACTTCTGGTCCGATTCATCAAAAAGTTAAAACACAAAAGTTGTCCGGAACGACGTTTTCGTTCAGGAATAAAGAAGCTCGAGCCCTAAAAACGCTTTCCGAGTGATAAAATTCTTCAAATTCTAAACAGCCCATTTTTAGGCGAAAGTCACTAGATTATGGTTATACTTTAAAAGGAACAAGAGGTCTTATGACCTATAATCAAGACCACAACCATGGCTAGAGCCAAGGTTAAGTCTCATGACCTTGGAACAAGGACCAAAGGTCATGGCTAGGCCATGACGAAATGACCATGTAAGATTACTTAGGCGAAAACATGAAACAAAGTATTGGCGATAACTTGAACAAGCAACTTGGATCTACTTCATCTAAAGGAACCATGAGATATTACAAAGAGAAAATGGTCATACAAAACTTATGAAACTACCCCTAATAACAATCTTCATGTACTAATAAACTTTCCTAAGTTTATTCAAATATCGGACATGTAACTTTTCGGATCAAAACTTATACTTTATCAACTACTACAATAGTAGGGAGCCTCATGTGAGGAGTTCATTATGTAAGCCGTCGAGTTGAGTTGTGGATTTACGAGTTAGAGTGTCCTGGCTCCTCGAACGCTTACTAACATGACTTCTGAATTATGTCGGCCCGAACGGTAGTAAACGATATACAAAACATACATGTTCATGAATCTTTTCTTTCAAAGACTTACATTATACATCATACCACATCATGGGCTAAATGCAAGATATATATATATATATATATATATATATATATATAGGCACTACTTCATATTCTTTACTCCGATCCTAAGTCGCAACATTCGATTATAGGTTGCTTGTAGAAACCTTCATGATTCAACCGTTACATTCATTACTTGCTATCTTACTTAAGGTGAGTTCATAGCCCCACTTTACATTACTTCAATGTTTTACAAACCCTTGGGGGGAATACATGCTATTATTTTTCTACTCGAACACAATGCTTTCTACTGTATGCTATTCGACTATGTTTTATTATCACTAAGTAACATCCTTGCCAAACCAAGATCCCTTATTATGAACCATTTAATCACTTGCGAGGGTTACTTGCAAGTGAGCGCGAATATTGTGAATAGGCCTATTGGGGTTGACGAATCCCATTTGTATTGACTAAGTTCAAACAAATGCATTAATATTTGAAACATTAGGTATGACGACAAAGTACCTACCGGGATAAATCTGCCGATCGATATTGGTACACGTTAACGTTTTGGTGTCATAAGCTTAGTGAATTAATAACCTTTCCGGGCATATAACAACGTAGCCCATCTTTGTTTTCCAAACATTGGTGTGAGTCTATAGCTCACACTACCAACATATTGTGTTCAAACGATTTAACTACAAACACTACGATTATTGTGTTCAAACGATTTAACTACAAACACTACGATTATTGTGTTCAAACGATTTAACTACAAACACTACGATTATTGTGTTCAAACGATTTAACTACAAACACTACGATTATTGTGTTCAACGATTTACTACCAACACATTGTGTTCAAACATTAAACAAACTCTATGAATATCACCCAACCTTTGTGTTGACCTCTCAAGCATGTATTTCAGGTTCATGACGATCAAGGATGGCACGGAAGGACACGGATACTCAAGAGGGCTATAAATTTTATTATCATTCAAAAACTCATTTATTATACATTGTAAACATGGAACCATTTGGGACCTCATTTTGTTATCTCTGATATTTATATAATTTGAATGATAAATCTTTTAAAACGACTCAATTGGAGTTCGTTTTCTATTATTGTGACTATTGTGCCGTCGAGTAACACCCAGTTCGAATTCCGCTGCAACCATGAATTGGGGGTGTTACACAATTTTCGTCCCAACCAGGGACGAAAATTTGCTCAAAGGTTTCCTGCAGGGACGATTTCTGCACTTTCGCAATGGTTGGGACGAAACATGCAATCTGGCAAAAGTTCAGGGACGAAACATGCAATTTACTCTAAATGAAATTATTCAATGGTGCAAGATGAAAAAGAAAGAGACTTTAATCTTTAAGGTTGACTTTGAAAAAGCCTATGATTCGGTGCGGTGGGATTTTCTTGATGAAGTTTTAAGCAAGTTTGGTTTCGGAGAGAAGTGGCGGAAATGGATACAATGTTGTCTTCATTCGTCTATAGGATCGATTATTATCAACGGTAGCCCTACGGAAGAATTCAATTTTGGTAAGGGTCTTAAGCAAGGAGACCCATTGTCTCCTTTCTTGTTCATCTTGATTATGGAGAGTTTACACCTATCGTTTCAAAGAGTTGTTGATGAGGGTTATTTTCATGGTATTAAGCTTCATGACTCGGTTAATATATCTCATTTGTTTTACGCGAATGATGTGGTTTTTGTTGGCCATTGGAGTAATCGTAACATTTCTACTCTTACTCACGTTTTGGAATGTTTTTATTTGGCTTATGGGCTAAAAATCAACATGTCCAAAAGGAAGATTATGGGAATACATGTGAATATTCATAATGTGAATCAGGCCGCGGAAAATCTTAGTTGTTTGGTGCTTAAAACCCCGTTTATGTTCCTTGGTTCCATTGTGGGTGGTAATATGCATAGATTATCATTGTGGAAAGATATGATTGATCGGGTTAAAAGACGTATTTCTAAATGGAAGATGAAGATGCTATCGATTGGAGGTAGACTTACCTTAATTAAGTCGGTTCTTGGATCAATGCCTATTTTCCAATTGTCCTTATTCAAAGCTCCTTCAGGTATTCTTAAAACTCTTGAATCCATTAGGTGTAATTTCTTTAATGGGCACGATGGTTCTAGTAAAAAGATTTCGTGGGTTAATTGGAACAAAGTGATTGCTCCTAAAGATAAAGATGGTCATGGTGTATCGAGCCTTTATGCTTTAAATAGAAGTCTGTTATTCAAATGGATTTGGAGATTCTTAACGCAAGGTTCTTCGCTTTGGGCTAGGGTGATTAAAGCCATTCATGGAGAGGATGGTAATATTGGCTCGAAATGCAAAGGAGGTTTGAAATCATGCTGGTCTAGTATTGCTAGTGAGGCTAAAACGTTGGAAAACAAAGGTATTGACTTGATGCAGTTTTTGAAAATCAAAATTGGGAATGGTGATTCTATTCATCTATGGGAGGATCCGTGGCATGTGGACGGCATTCTTAAAGTCAGATTTCCTAGGATTTACGCCTTGGAATTGCGTAAATCTATTACTATCGGAGAGAAACTTGGTCACCATAACTTATCAGATACCTTTCGTAGATGTCCGAGAGGTGGTGTGGAACAATTGCAATTTGACAATCTCGTCACGTTGATTCAGCAGGTCAGTATAGCTCCTATTGCGGATAGATGCGCGTGGACGAGAAATAGTTCAGGTGAGTTCACTGTGGCTTCGGACGAGAAGTAGCGCAGGTGGGGGATTCAAAACATCTTGGATTCGATATATCCCTAATAAAGTAAATATCCATGCGTGGAAGGTTATGTCGAATGCTTTGGCTACCAAATTTAATATGTTGAGGCAAGGTATCCCAATTGCTTCCATTACTTGTGTAAACTGTGGAACTGGGGTGGAGAATACCAATCATTTGTTTTTTACTTGTGATATGGCTCAGAAAGTTAGTCATATGATCAATAGGTGGTGGGATATTCAGGATTCTGAGGTAGTTTCGTATTCTAGCTGGAAAGAGTGGGTGATAAAGTTGCGGCTTCCTGGAAAGAACAAACTGATGTTTGAAGGTGTTTATAATGTGATGTGGTGGCTTCTGTGGTGGTACCGGAATCAGACGATCTTTGAAGCCAAGGTTCCAAATAAAGCTGTTTTTTTTATGATGTTATTACTAAATCATTCCATTGGTGTAGGTATAGAAGCAAAGTTCCTTTTAGTTGGAATGAGTGGCTTAAAAACCCAGGTCTTATTAACTTGTAATTTCTAGCTCCTTGCTAATTTTCTAATAAAATTGCCGTTAAAAAAAAAAAAAAAAAAAAAACCGAATAATAGCGACCTGATCATTGTCACTAGATGACATAAGTTTCTTTCATTTTCTTAAGCTAATAAATAATTACTCGTTTTTTTTTTAACAGTAATAAATAATTACTCGTTAAGTAACGCGTTTCTCTTTGCTTGATGCCAGCCACTATATATATATGGTACACAGTTACACACTACACACAAATGGTACGTGTTCATGCAATTAAAGGTGAATTAGTGGTAACTTTGATTAACAAAAGATGTGACATATCTATACTATCTATAATGGAAAAATGGTCAAAGATGAAAAGTAGAAAAATAGAATAGTCAATATTGTGGAATGTTGAAAAATGTATGGGCAATTTCATTTATTTCCTTGCAAAATTCAAAAATTTCATAAATATCCTTTTGATGCATTAAATACATTGTACTTTATGCATCAAAAACTAGTAAAAATGATATATATTAAATTTTTGAAATTTTCAAGGATATACATGAAATTTTCCCAAATAAGGAAATATTGAAATGCATTTAATACTCTTATTAAAACACCTCATTACTTAAAACTACAATGATTTATTTACATTGTACAATCAATTAAAAACATATCTACCAAATTAAATACAACCAATTAAAACACAACCCGGGTTGACCCGGGACGCTTCAAACACGGCGGGTTGTCCCGGTTTAATTTGACCCATTTTTGACCCAACCTAGCAAGTTGACCCAGTTTAAATCAACCAATTTTTCGATCGGAACGGTTCAACCGATTGAACCACCTGGGTCGAACCGGGTTTTCAAAACATTATGTTAAATTCCCAAATCTTCAAACTTTTATTATTTTTCGTTTATAACCTATAAACTTTTTTTATCAATAAACTATCTATCGCTATAAAATCTCGTTGCTATGCACGGGTACTCGTCTAGTGTTGTTGAATGTAAATAATAAACACATAGTTTTACTAAGAGGGCAAGGTGCGGTTGCTTAAGCCAAAGACTCATTTTAGCGTTACAAATTATCACTCACACATCAAAATACCTCTTCAATCATCACTCAAGCCAAAACACATTTTTGAATTAACTACATTTTTGGTCCTTGTGGTTGTACATATCACTTTTAGTCCAATTTTCAAAACACGTGAGATTACAGTCCAATAGTTTGAGTTTTGTTCCACTTTTGGTCCAATTTTCTAACGGAGTTAGTTTAGTCGTTAAGTCTAATTGTAAAGTGGCAACATTAGTCCTTTAACTTAAGGGTCATTTGCAATGTTCGTCCTTTATACCAAAGATCGTTTGCAAAGGTTGCACCGTTAGTCCTTTCGGTTAGTCTTTTAAGAAAAAAATTCTAAAAAAAAATAGGAAAAAATTTTAAAAAAATGATTGTTTTTCTGGAATTTTTTTTCAGAAATAATTTGAAAAAGCATTTTCTAACAATTCTTTTTTAAAATTTTCGAAAAAAATTCTGAAAATAAATTATTTGACGAAAAAAAAATTTCCAAAAAAAATAATTTGAAAAAAAAAATTAATAAAAAATTTTGTTAAAAAATTCGAAAAAAATTATTTTGACGAAAAAATTAATTTGAAAAAAAAATTTCTAATAAAAAATTTTGTTAAAAAATACGAAAAAAATTCTAAAAAAAATTTTGACGAACTTTTTTTTTCCAAAAAAAACATAATTCGAAAAAAAATTTGTTTAAGAAAAAAATTTCGAATTTTTTTCTAATAAAAATTTTCTTAAAAAATTCAAAAACTAACATAAACATTTATAAAACACAAATTACATTAACTAGTATACTTAAACACAAATTACATTAAACACGAATTACATTATACATAAAAAGACGATGAAATGAAAATACATTAAAGTATTAAACATCTAAATGAAACTACGATAATTAAACATTAAACATCTAAATGAAACTACGATAATTAAACATAAAACTACGAATCAAGAAAATCATTCAGTCTGTGACATAGCCCTCGTCACTCAATGGCACAGGTTCAAATTATTTTTTTTTTGGAATTTTTTTTTTTTTTTGGGATATTTTTTTCTAACTTTTGACAAATTTTTTTATTAGATTGTTTTTTTAAATTAATTTTTTCGTCAAAATTTTTTTTAGAAATTTTTTCGATTAGATTTTTTTTTCAAATTATTCTTTTTGGAAAAAAAATTTCGTCAAATTATTATTTTTTTTTCGAATTTTTTTTAAAAAAAAAATTATTAGAAATTTTGTTTTCAAATTAATTTTTTTTTTAAATTCCAAAATAAATCATTTTTTTTAGAATTTTTTTCGATTTTTGTTTTAGAATTTTTTTTAAAGACTAACTAACTGACAGGATTAACGGTGCAAACATTACAAACGATCTTTGGTATAAAGGACGAACGTTGCAAATGACCGTTAGGTTAAAGGACTAATGTTGCCACTTTAGAATTGGACTAAACTAACCCTGTTAGAAAATTAGACCAAAAGTGAAACAAAACTCAAACTATTGGACTGGAATCTCACGTGTTTTGAAAATTAGACTAAAAGTGAGATTTTGATACAACTACAATGACCAAAAATGTAGTTAACTCCACATTTTTTAAGACATATCATACACAATTAAACACAAACTCAACACAAAAATCTATTTAAAAAAACAAAAGAATCTCTCTTTGGCACAAGCCATGACAGGTAATTGCATCTTGGCGCAAAGAAAAGGCGATGCAATCACTTGAGTTTGGCTCAAGCTAAACAAAGGTCACGTGGGTTTGGTATGCTTGTTGGCGCCACCATAACCACATCTCTAATACATGAAAGCAATTGTGGCTTATTTAAATGTTGATGACATGACACTATAAGTTTGAATGTGACAAGTCAATCGGATTAGACATCGGCGGACCTTGGATGGTTCGATCTGGCATAGTTTTAAGGGGTTAGATTGGGTGTAATGGTGATCACACATGTTCGTGGTCATCATTGTCACAACAGCGCCAACTCACTATAACGTTATTCGTTACCAACTAATGCACAGTACTCAAGTTTCTTTAGTAAGAAAAAGTATAGATGTAGGAAGTAAATATTTTCAGCCCAATTTTGCAAGGAAACATTTTACTTCAAAATAAACAAAATCACCCCCTTTTTTTAGCCATTTCCATTTCTTTTCCTCATTCATTAAGTTATACTCGAGAACATAATTTTTTTGTTTCACTATCATTTTCTTCACTTTCATTCCATAAGTGATACTCGGGAACACAATGTTAGTGTAATAAGACGATCGTCGCCACCACAAAAAATATACCTCACTTAAACACAAATATACCTCACAAAAATCATTTAATAAAAACACCCACACACAAACTTACTCACATGACTCGCTTGAGTATACAACCGAATCCTTGAAAAAAAACCATGGTTGGACGTGTCTTGTGTTTGGGTTGTAATGGGGGAACGCGTTTTAAATATGGGGTGACTTCTTCAACGACCATCCATGGATGGTCTTACCATTAACCGTGTAAGATGGCTTTTGAAAATTAAATAGCTTTTTTGTGTAATGTAAAATATAGTAAAATCTTCATCTTGTATGAAAGGCATTATGTGGAAACACAAAAATAAAAAATCGAGTAAGTTGCAAAAGTCGTACTCTATGATTTGGCCAAATTCTAGGTTTTGTTCCTAATCTTTAGAAAGTGCAGGCACTGTCTTTGTGAGAAACTTTGGGTTACAGTTTTCATCTCTGTGCTGCAGTTTTTGACAAAGGCATTTTAGTCATTTTACTTCTGAGAAGGACGAAAACTGCAACACAAAGTTTTCCACAAGAACGGTGTCTGCATTTTTAAAATGTTAGAGACGAAACTTGTAATTTGACCAAACCACATGGACGATTTTTGCAATTTACTCAAATATATGCTACAATTCTTGGTAAGTTTTTATAAAATTCATCTAATGTTTATACTTTATAGTTTCGAGTTCGCTGCTGAGTTTAGGTATTCATTTTCATCATTGGTCGATTTCCATCAATAAGATACTAGTTATAATACTCGTGCACGCACGGGGTTTTCCAGAAAAAATTAATTATATAGTATCATCGTTTAAAAACAAAAAATCTTATGTATATTTTAAAAAGTTAGAGCATCAACATGTGCGAAAGTAAGAAAAATAGTTAGCAGAAATTGTAAATATAACCGTATCATCGACCTTGTATTGGATTCTTGAGCGTGTCTCCTTATAATGTTATTGGGTCAAAGGTTCTTTGATCACATAGGTTTACACATAAATCAAATTTATTTCAAAATTTTTGTTTACTATATGGACATATAAGAATTTAACTGTGAAAATTATGATATAAGTACAACTAATAAGTATGCAGGAGTTTTTCATTTTGTTAATATCAATTAATATTTTGTAAAAATTTTATTGGATAAAAGATTTAACTTTATTTAGCTGACATGGATGTTAATGTTGAGGTTGATGTTGTTTAACTTTAACTATTGATATCATGTTGTACAAAATGTGCAAGTTCAGTAGCATATAATGAGCGTTGATGAAGTTAAAATATACTCCGTAAAGTTTCTTAAGAATGTTTTTCCGGATATCCGTATATAAACTTTAAATAATAATTACATGAGTCGTTATAAGTAAAATCGCGTATACTAATTTTCATATCACAGGAACTCGTACTTACCATTTGATATTTATATTACCGTTAAGAATAATTTAACTGTATTTAGTATTCAAACCCGTGTACGTATATATTAAACTTTTAAACAGGATAACATGAGTTCTTATTTATGTTTAACGTACATAGTAAAAATATATTTTAATAGATGAAAGTTTAAAACTAATATTTATTTTAAAAGTATTTAACGTATATTAAAACCAATTCGTACATTTATAAAATTTTGTAAGTTTAATAGATAGAAGTCTCAAACCAATATTAATACTCATGTAATTGTAAACAAAGTTCATATTATAAAATGTATGGGTATAAAGTGTAAGGGGGTTATTTGTTTATTATCTAAAGTTATCAAAAAACATGAAATTTATAATTTTACACTTAACTTCATATAATATATTTAAAATTCAACCACTAATGTTTTATTAATTACCTCTTCTTTTTTTAACTTTTTATTTTCATAAATTTGACACCTATATTTTTATGTGTTTTTTTTTCATCAATCAAATTCTCCACCAAATTTATTAAAGTTTGACCAAAATCAATTCAATTTTGACTTTTTATCGGCCAATCATATTGCTTGATTTCGCCTATGTGTGAAAATCGAGCTTTCTTATTGGTCCAATTTTTTTTCTATTAAGATTGTTTTGTAAAAAATACTCCAAAATGATGTAATTCTTTTATTATATAAAAGATTTCAGATAAAACAAATAAATAATGGAAACATACAAGCATGCGAGTTTTAATTAGTGGAAGAATATTAGTCAAGCTCCCATGAGTTGCCTATATGGATTGTATTTTGTGACAATTACGTGTTATATATTCGATCAAATAGATCAGAATTTCTTTAAATATCTAATAAACAAATGTTAACCATTCATTTTCATATTAAAAAACCATTTTTTTATTTTTATTTTTTAAATAAAATATCTCGCAAACAGTACATTGTTAAGTGATGAGTGTCTAAATACTCATCATTTTATACTAATCTAAACTGCCAAAACATACAAAAACACTCAATTATGTATCAAAAAACTTAAAATATCTTAAAGGTGTATTTTATATGTTTCAAATGCAAAATATGCAAAAACAGATGAAAAACGTACAAAGTTTGCATAATTGGCAGTTTCAGTCCCTCAAGTTTCATAAATTGGCAAAACTAGTCCCTGGTCACTCAAAACTTGTTCAAATATCATTTTAGGTCCTTGGGATTCATAAGTTGTTAGGAAAAGTCCTTTGAAGTTAAAAATCATAAATTTACAACTTTGGTCCCTCAACTTTGAAAAAGTGTCAAAATCAGTCCCTGGGTTATTAAAAATGGAAAATTTATCAAAATAACCCTTGAACTATTCCTAAATGCCATATTTGGTCCTTTGTGTTAATATTTGATAATTACAGGTTTAACCCTTCAAGTTTCAAAAAATTGCATGAATGGTCCCTGGACTTTCAAATAATGGCAGAAATGGTCCCCGGGGTGTTTTAAATTGCAATAAATGAGAAATTATCATTTTAGGTCCCTATACTATTCAACTCTTATAAAACTGGACCTTTTGATAATATTTTGGAAAATTACATGTTTAGTCCCTCAAAAATCCGAAAATTACATAAATAGTCCTTTAAATATTTAAAAATGAAAAATATGTAATTATAGTCCTTGGGATATTCATTATTGGCAAATATGATCCTCATAAAATAAAATTGGAAAATGCCACAACAGCCCCTCAAGTTTCTGCAATTTACACCTTTGGTCCCTTGGGTTTACAAACTATAACTACAAACCGGACCTTATATTTACTAAACCCAAAAATAAACCAAACCCAACTCTATCCCTGGCCCAACTCCCTAGCCCAGTCCACCTTTTGTTTAAATAAATAAAACCGGCAAACCGCCCCACTGTTCACCATCTTCCACCTCACCCCCCCCCCCCCCCCACATGGCTCTGCAACCTTTACCACCTCACACCCCAGCTCTCCACGCAAACCCTCCACCTCTCCACAACTTCCAAGGCGCAATAAATGCCCTAAAACCCTCTCCACGCAACAACAGTTGTCCCAAGACTTTTTGGCGCGAAAGTTATTTAAACGGCTCAGATGATTTTCAGACATCCTACGGCCATAAAAACTGATGGGATTTGCTCAGAAACCCTAGTGGGTCACTATAAATCAAAGAAGGAGGAGCATAGAGGAGAGTAGTAGTTAAATTAGTTTAGTTGTAGTTTAATTAAACCGTAGGTAGTGTAATTTGATCTTTCTTGAAGCTTTAATTATACTCTTGTTCATTAAAAATCGAATTTGGTAATTTAAGGGAATTTGACAAATTCTTCTTAGATTATTAAATATTGTTGTTTATGGTTCCAGTAAGTTAAGTTAAGCTTATTTACAAGTTTTCAAAAAGATTCCACAGCTCTGCAATCACTTTACTCCATAAGTATAAAATATAAGAAAAATAAAAATAAATAGTTATAAAATAAAAATCAGTGGTTAGAAAGAATGAAGAATGGAGATGGGTGAATTTTGGATTGCAAGTGTACTAGTGCCTTATGGGAGGCAATAGGATGTGTTTGTAGTTCATGGTTCTTTGTTTCTCAGCTTTTCATAAATTGTAAGTTACTTCTTAATTTTTAGCTTAATTAGTCTTTTATTGTTTCTGTAGCATAATTTCACTTCAAATAGCTTTAATTAACTTAGTTTAATCTGTTTTAACTTTAAATTCATCAGTTGCAATTTAATATTTACAAGTTATAGTATAAACTGTTATATTAGGGGGTGTTTGGCACAGGGGAATACCCTGTGCATTTGTGGTGTTTAGTGGCTAAGTCTCACCTAGGCACTTCTCATTAGGTTTTATTAGAATAGTAGAAGCATAAAATTCAGTAGGTATTAGTAAAAAAGTCAAAAATTTCATTAAACCTTAGTTATGAGTTAACTGTTAGATCATAGGATGTTTAATCTTAGTATATCATTGTAAAAGTTGATAATATAGCTTAATATAGTTTAATCATAACTTATTACAACATCATAAGTCAGTAAACCTAGATTAAAACTCAAATTAGTCAAAGTAGGATATAATTTCAAAAAGTCAATTTTGCACCTCTTGTCAGAAACTCAAAAATTGTAGGAATTTTCCTGATTTTTGGATTGCAAATTAGACTTTGATCTTTTCACAACTTAAAATCTACCAGCTTAACTTTCAAAATACATATCTGTCTTATTTTAGTGATTTTTGTGTGGCTTAATAGATAAGCTCAAAAAGGCCTGCAGGGCAAAGTATTGCCCTGCACCAGGGCAACC
Organism: Artemisia argyi; assembly: GCA_030686995.1. Classification (NCBI taxonomy): domain Eukaryota; kingdom Viridiplantae; phylum Streptophyta; class Magnoliopsida; order Asterales; family Asteraceae; genus Artemisia; species Artemisia argyi. The sequence continues at coordinate 218,572,415 of CM060708.1, forward strand.
AGGATTTGACCAAACTTTCACAAGCTCATTCTGAGCTTGTTTGTGGGACCCACCCTTTGCACCTTTGCTTTTTGGAAAGCTTATTGGTGTGGCTTATCAGACTCAGGCTTGTTCTGGGCTTTAGATCTTTGGCTTATAGCCTATTGGTGCCTTGAACTCACTCTAATCATACCCATACACTGATTCCTCAGTGTGATAAGCCCAACTTCATAAGCCCTTATCTGGTTTCCCAGTGGGCCCCACACTATACATATTGGCTTATTTTGTAACTTATTAGTCTAGCTTATCAGACCTAGGATTAGTTTGGGTTTTAGCTTATTGTAGCATAGCTTATTTGACCCTCTTTTTGAGCTGTCTCAGAAACTAAACCTGAGCACTCAGGTTTGTCACCAAATTTCCAAGCACCACCTAGACTTCATTAATAAGCCATAAGCTTTGCTTATTGGCTTATTTGAGAGTTTACCAGTCCAACTTTAAGGTTCAAGTTTCAATTTGGACTCCCTTTCACCTCTGTGGACCCCACAGAGGTCCAAAGGTGCATATTTGGACTGTTTGGTTTTCAGGTTTTGACCAAGTGCTTATTTGTTATTTCTAGCTTATTGTGTGTGCTTATTTGGTTCCTTTATGCTTATTTTCAATCATCATCATTAGTAGTGTACTTATGTTTATCTGTGTGGCTTAATAATAGCTTATTCATGATTTGACAAATCCTAATAAGCTTAAACACCACACTGTTAAGCATTTTGGTTAGCACACTGCTTATTAATAAGCTACATAATAAGTTCCTTCATTAAAGTTAGTTATTATCAGTAGTAAAATAGATTTGTAAAAGAAAAATCCAGAAAATACAATATAAAAATAAGTGATAGTTTCTATTTAATTTAATTTAATTTTAATTTTTATTTATAGACTTTAATTAAGCAATTTGTGTTTTTATATTTTTATTAATTTCCTTTTAAGTTAAAGTATTTTTCATAATTTTCTCAGATTTTTATTTTGTAATTTAGTATTTATTATAATTAATATTAGTTTATTTAATAATTAATCAATAAATAAGTTTTAAATAGCACAAATAGTTTTTATAAAGCAACACCTAGATTTTATATTTTTCCTAGCTTTTATAAGTCATAATATAATTTTAGTAATTTTTCTAGAATTTTTACTGTTCATTTAATAGTTTTTATAATTTAAATAGTTTAATTGGTAATTATTTAATAATTAGAATAATAATTAGTAAACTAGTTTAAAAATATATAAAATAAAGTTTTTATAATTTTTTAGGATTCCTGTGATGGTTAATTAGATTTATATATTTTTTTATAATTTTCTAAGTTGATTTAATATTATTTGTAATTTAAAATAGTTTGATTAGTTTAATTAATATAAATAGTTTTTAATTAATAGAAAATACATAAAAAGACAAAAATATTTATTTTTATTTTTTATACTTTCTTCAAGTTCATTTTAAGTTTTAGAAATTATTTTTATAAGTTTTTTTTTTTTTTTTTTTTTTTTTTTTTTTGTAGTATTTATAATTTTTAGTTTGATTTAAATTAAGTTTTAATTAAATAGTTAAATAGTTATTAATTAAATAATTAATAATAAATAATATAATAATCTAAAAAAATAGTTTTTCTTTTTAATTTAATTTAATTTTAAGTTTAAGTTTATAGAATTTTCAATTTTAACCCTTGTAGTTTATTTTTCCTTAAAACTCACATTTTTCTCAGTACGCAGTCGCGTCTGATTTTAATTTGGTGTACGTTTTAAACGTTTTTAAATACCTAGATTTTACGTAATCGTTAAAATAGTTTATCTACGTTATTTTAAGTTATAAAACCCTAGTTTAGGTCACTCACACACACTTTATACCTTTCCTGTTCACATTCACTGATCACAGATTCGTTTTTAATACCATCACAACCTCGTTGGGACATTACGACCCGGAAAAACACTGTATTTCACGGAAGCATTTGCCTTTGATTAGTTTGACTTTACTATTGACCATTCACAAGTGGTTGAGAAATAAAAGATAACTAGTTTAAGGTGAATCATTAAGCGACAAAAAATACACCACCACAAGGATTTTTTTTTTGTTTTTCAATAAATAATGGAAACATACAAGCATGTGAGTTTTAATTAGTGGAAGAATATTAGTCAAGCTCCCATGAGTTGCCTATATGGATTGTATTTTGTGACAATTACGTGTTAGATATTCGATCAAATAGATCAGAATTTCTTTAAATATCTAATAAACAAATGTTAAACATTCATTTTCATATTAAAAAACCATTTTTTTATTTTTATTTTTTAAATAAAATATCTCACAAACAGTACATTGTTAAGCGACAAAAAATACACCACCACGAGGATTTTTGTTTTTGTTTTTGTTTTTCAGTTAACGGCCACTTTGATATACTTTCGACAAACTTTGTTTTTGAAATTTTGTTTTAGTGCTGAAATTTACGCCCCGAAAAATCTCATGTGATTTGTTATTTTAAAAATCACGTGTGATTTTAATAAGCATTTGTGATTTTTTAATGATAAATCAACTATGATTTTAGAAATCACATGTAATTTTTTAAGACGTAAATTTTAACACTTACAAAAAAGTATTAAAACAAAAAGTTCGGTGAAAGGATATGGAAGTGCCCTTTAATAGAAAGATGATTTAATTTTCGTCGCGATAGTATGATTAGTTTCGCGTAACGATTAACGGTTTGTAATTTATCTGATTTTCAAAAAGAATGTTGAGAATTATGGAAAGGACTTGAATTGAAGGTGATATGATATGGGTGATTGAGTTTTTTGATTTAGTTTCGAAAAATTTGTGAGATTCGGTTACTGGGTTTGTAATCCCGTGCACGGACGAGGTTTACACATGAATCAAATTTATTTTTAAAATTTTAGTTTAGTATATGGACATATAAGAATTTATCCGTGAAAATTGTGATATAAGTATAACTAATACCTTGTCCAGTATAATAATAGTTTGTAAAAAAAATTGTTGGTTGAAGATTTAACTTTGTTTAACTGACATAGATGTTGAACAAAATGTGCGAGTTTAGTAGCATATAATCAACACGAATAGGAGATATATCAGTATGCTATACATGGGACACCTTTTGTAGTGAGGGAAGTCCTTTTGAAGAAGTTAAAATATGCTCCGTAAAGTTTTTGAGAAATGTTTTTCTGGATTCCATGTATAAACTTTAAATAAGAATTTCATTAGTCGTTGTTATAAGTAAAATAGCGTATATTTATTTTCGGGCAAATGGCACAAAAAGATACCAAACTTAGGGTCTGTTTTCAATCAAGGTACTCTATTTTTTTCTTGCACAAAAAGGCGGCTAACTTTTTTTTTGACGGATTTAGGTTTTTTACTAACTTCCGTTACCCACTTCGTTAGAAAATTACATGTTTGGTCCTTAACTATGTATAAGCATTTCATGCACAGTCCATCACCACAAAAAAAAAATCGAAAAAAAATATTTTCAAAAAAAAATATAGAAATTTTTTTTTAATTAGAAAATAACATAAATTATATAAAAAAATAGAAAATAAAAAAAATCATTTTTTTTAATTTTCATTTTTTTTAAATTAAAAAAAATATATTAGAAAATAAAAAAACATAAAAAACTTTAAAAAATTTTAAACTAAAAAATCTATATAAAATAAAAAATTTCAAAAAAATTAAAAAAATAAATAAATAAAATTTAATATTTTTTTGAAAAACAAAAATTAGAAATAAAAAAATCCAAAAAAAATTTCAATTTTTTTTTTTGAAAAAATAATTTTTTTAAAATAATTATCGTAAAAAAAATTTTGGAAAAAATTTTCTAATTTAGAAAAAATTATTTTTAAAAATATTTTTCCACAAAAAAATAATTTTTTGTAAATTTGAAAAATTTTTCCAAAGTTTTTTTTACAATAATTATTTTAAAAAAATTCAAAATTTTCTTTAAAATTTTTTTCTTAATTTTTTTATTTTCTAAGTTTTGTTTTTCAAAAATACAAAATTTTTGAATGTTTTGTAAAATTTTCTAAGTTCTCATAATTAATCTAGTACATAATCTTTTTTTTTTCCCCACCATGGTCACTTTTTTACAAAATCCTTTAAATGGTCATGCACGACTACTCAACTCCGCAACCCATCTCAAAACGCGACACGTGTCAATATTCTGGGGCCCACATCAACTACCTTATTTACTCAACCGACATCTACTCAACCGGGATCTACTCAACTCCGGCGGCTGATTTGACCGGTCATCTTTATTGGAAAGGTAAGAATTTTGATTTCTTTTGATTTTGTTTTTTCGATGTATTCTTTTATTATTATTATCATTATGATTATATTGTTTTGGATTGAAAAACACAAACGTATCAGTAATCACACTCACCTCCTAATTCCGTTATGATTCCATTGGTACGTTTTGTTTATATATATATGTGTGTGTGTGTGTGTGTGTGTGTATTTTTAGTGAATAATTTGATTGTTACTTCCATATTTCGATTTACACTAATCAGTTACTTCCATATTTCGATTTTCACTATCAGTTTCTAATTTTTTTAGATTGCGCTTAAGGTTTTAGGTTTTTGTGTTTTGATTAACAGGTTATTAGCTTATTGGTTAAGCTGTAACAAATGAGCATCGCTTAAAAGTTGAACCATTTATTTTTTGGTTTGGCTTTGGAGTGCAGGCTTAGGAGTTCTTATGTTGAATAAGTAGTCTTTGGCTTAAGTTGAATAATTAGTCATGCTCAGTGTTTGATTGTTTGGTTAGTTATGGGAACTATTTTGCTTATGTAGTTTGTTCAGTATAGGTTTTTAATAGGTCTATTTCAGCTTATTTTTTAGTTAAAAGTATCTAAAAATTGCTTATACGTGTTCATTAGTGATAGGTCTTAATCTGTTTTTAGTTTTTAAGGTCTTCAAAAGTATGATTTTTTGGTTTTAAAATGTGTTCTGAATGTTTAGAGTTTATAGGATTGTGTCAAAAGTCCAAAACTTTCTTGATTCATATTAACAGTCGAACAGTTAGGTTTTAGGTTAGCTAAGTCATTCATATAGGTGCATTTTATGTCAAAGTAGCTTATATTAGTCTTACTACAGCTTACAACAACTAATTGAATCATTTAGGATAGTTAGAATTTCACTTAAGTCAATTTTTGCAAATATAGGAAAAAGTCAAAAAAAAAATAATAATAATAATAATAATAAATAAATAAATAAAATCAAAGTGTTTCAAATGCAGGTATAGTGGGATTTTTAATTCACTCATTATTGAGTGTTTGGATCTGAAATTGTGGACATTTAGAATCTCCTAGCTTGTGAGTCCATAAACATTTTCTTTATAATTTTAGGATTGTTTTTACTAGCTTTTGAGAGGCCTATAATGGACCTGTTGGACATATTTCTGCCCTGCATCCTAACTTTGTGACTACTGTCCCTCCTAGTTGCCCCATTAGCAGCCATTATGTTGATTGTGCACCAATAGGATTTGAACTTATTTGATTCTTTGTTGTAGCTTGTTGTTAGTTTGTCGATTTGTTGTTAATAGCTTATTAGTGTTTTACTGAGATAGTGTTTGTTTGTGTTTGTGTTTGGCTTGTGCTTATGGGCTTATTTGTTAGATACACGCTAGCCTTGTTTGTTGCTTATTTTTGTCTTGATCTGTTTTGTTAATTTAGGAATCTCATGTGAGGGTCCACGTTAGAAGCAAACTCAGTTATTTTCCGTTAATCAAAGACAGACTAGGTTTGGGCCGTTCTGTATTGTTTAGGTCTACATGTTTTGGGCCATGGCTTGATTTGACTTATGTTGACAATGAGGAGTATCTTATCCATTACATGCTACAGAAGCAAGTCTTCTCTGATAATCAACATTATGATTTGCCACTCATATACAAGGTTAATGAAAATTTGCTTCACTTTGGTCGTCGAGAATTTTGCCTCATAACTGGATTTAAGTTTGGGATTGTCAGTTTCTGTAAGTTTAGGGATGGTGATATCAGTTTTCGTGACCGAGTATTTCCGGAGAAGATAGGGCGGTATGTTAAAACCATAGATCTTCTATCAGTGATTGAGGATGAAGAGCGTTTCACAAAACTATCAGATGAAGACTCAATACGTGTTTTTCTTTTGTTATCTTTGGAAGTTATTTTTATGGGTCGTGAGTTAGGATCTATTGTCGATGATGTATTGCTAAGGATGGTAGATGATCTGGAAGCTTGGAATGAGTTTCCCTGGGGAGAACACATCTGGCGGGAGTTATACGCTGCCATTAGAAATGTCAACTCAAAGCATAACGTTGAGCACCATAAAGCATTGGACAAAGACCCAAACTTTGTTCCATCATATTCATTGTCTGGATTTCTCTTGTGTTTCAAGGTTAGTACTTTTAGTCAAATACTTGTCAATGTCTTTAATGGTAAAAATGTATTTGTAATTTGACTTTTGCATTTACCGTTTGTAGATATGGATTCTAGAGTCTTCATCTCAGACAGATCGTTGGTGGAGTAAGGATCCTGTTGTGATCCCGAGAGGCTGTTCCTGGTCGAAGCACTCTACATTTCAAATATGGGAGGTATACAGTCAACTTTTTCCTCAGGTCAGTTAATGCCTTCTCACCTTTTTATATTTTTTTGACTAAATTTTATTTGCTTTTAGTAACAATTATTTTATATTTTCCTTAGGCCAAAAATCCAAAGCTTGAACTATATCTTAACTATGATGAGGGTTTTTCTCAATGGTATAGAGAAAGCCTTAAATTTTTTAAGTGGTACACTCCGAGAGCTCCTCCACCTGTTGAATGCGGGGGGCTTGTTGGTGATTATTTAAAAAAATTATCATCAGCTCGGCGTAAGGTCAATGCTAGAGAGGCTTATTCAGTTAGGCAGAGTTGCAGTTGTGGGCTTCGGGTTAAGGCTTTGGAGCGTTTGTGCGAGAGGATGTTGATTCTACCTAAAGAGATTGAGAGTTTGAAGAAACGCGTCTACAAAATGGAGTATAATATACATGTTAGTTTTTACAGAATCCATTTTCTATCTATATGCGCCTAGTTAACTAATGTCTAATTATAATGTTTTTCAAAATACTTTTTTATGCAGTATATTATCCAAAAAAAAAGGCGCACATCCGGAGCAGAAAGTTACCACATCTGTTGAAAAGGTATATCCCACTTATATAAGTAATTTGTTTTGCCTTGTCATTCACTTGATAATGATGTTTACTCAGACAAGGTGTTTACATAATCGTTACAGGATACCGTGGATTGTGATCTGGGTGACGAGTATTGTAGTGACTTAGATGGATAATTCTTTGAACTTTTTAATTCGCCTATTAGAACATCCAACAAGAACGCTGGAAACGAATTTGTAGATGGTTTGGATAATTTAGCACATAAAGTTGATGAGGTGATTGTAGATGGTTTGGATTATCTATCACAGAAAGTTTATGAGGTCATTGATTTCTATAACTTTTACTGATTCTTGCATTATAACTTGTTTTGTAACTTATATCAGAACGGTGTGGTTGATGTTGACAAATTATCTGAAGAAGATTTATCTAAGGTAAACACTTTGCTGGTGACATTGTTTATCGAATTAAAAATGTATATATCTAACAAACATATTTTTAATGTAATGATAGGATGGGTGTGTGAAAGCTGAAAAGCAAGCGGCTGAGATTTATAGGCAGGCAATACAAAGGGAACAGAGGTCGAAATTGATTTTGGAAGAAGAAAATAAAATGAAGAGTATAGAGGTTAGTAATTCAGGTCATTAGTCATTTTGTTTGAGTATATAGTGACATGAATAAAATTTAATCAACTGCACCAACTTGTTATTTTTCGACAAGGTCTTGAATGTACCAAGTCACTTGAGGCTTGCTCTACAGCGATGTGGAACAACCAAGTGGAGGTATGTTAATGTGTTGAGGCCGCAGATGGAAAGTCCATATACCAAGGAAAAAGTCCCTAGTATGGATGAGCTAAAAAAACGTACAAATGTCCGTCATCCATTCATGATTGAAAGGTGTGAAGATCTCCAACCGTGGGAAGAGGTATATCCTTTGTAAAGTTTTTATACCATGTTTTGTGTTTTGTGTTTATAAATAAAACTGTAATGTGTTATGTTTAGGACTCAAGTCGATGATGGAAATGCATCGATAAAATTTTCTGTGGTTTTGAGTTGGAGAATTTTCTGATTACCTCTAGCCGTACTCGTTGGAAGTTTCCCTGGTATAATGACATTACTGTGGATCGTACTTTCTGGGAAGCCTTACTTTGCTGCGATGAGAAACATATTGGTTGGTTACTTGACGAAGTTAAAATATATTTTTACAATGTATTTTTTGGTAAATTTTTTTTTCTTTATATGTTAAATTGTCGTTGACTATTTGTTTTATTGCCTACAGTACATTGATCTTTGGGTATGGTACATGTGGTATTTCAGAGATTGTTTTGCAGATTGGTCAATGGTTAGTTGTTACTTTCTAACGCTTCTACTTCAAAACTCAATGCCACTGTTTTATGCAACCGATGAAATTTACCCAATTGCATGGAAGAATGTGGAACATGTATTTATCGGTAACGCATCTTTTATCATCTAATGGTTTAATTATGTGGATTATATAAATTTTATTTGTAAACATTGTAGGTCTTCATTCCGATAAATGAACCCAAGCAACATTGGTCGATTGCGCATTTTCAAATAAAATCTGGACTTGTTACATTCTATGATAGTGAAGGGTATCATGAACCTGAAACTCGACCTTGGTATTTGAATATGAGAAGGTGTTTGGAGTGTAAGCTTCCGTTAATTCTAGAGCAGACTGATGTGTTTGGAAGCAAAGGAATCAATCCCCTAGAATACAACATTAAATTTAAGAATGCACATAACATCCCCAAGTAGGGCGGGATATTTGGTGATTGCGGCGTCTTTGTCTGCTTGTTTCTTTACAGGTTAGTAACTTACTTGAACTTTTCTTAATGATAATAATAAGTTCCCCTTTTCATTATGCTGCTGAACTTTTCCCAAGGGTAATAATAAGTTCCCCTTTTCATTTTGTTGAACTCTTTCATTTAGGCTGCATTTAGGTTAGAAATATCATAAAAAACATAAGTCATAGGTCAAAAGTCCAAAACTTGGTTGATTCATATTAACAGTCCAACAGATACATTTTGGGTTAGCTAATTCATTCATATAGGTGCATTTTAGGTCAAAGTAGCTTATATTAGTCTTACTACAGCTTATAACAACTAATTGAATCATCTAGGATAGTTAGAATTTCACTTAAGTCAACTTTTTGCAAAAATAGGAAAAAGTCAAAAAAAAATTCAAAGAGTTTCAAATGCAGGTATAGTGGGATTTTTAATTCACTCATTATTGATTGTTTAGATCTGAAATTGTGAGTCCATAAACATTTTTTTTTTTAATAATGTTAGGATTTTTTTTTTACTAGCTTTTGAGAGGCCTAAAGTGGACCTGTTAGACATTAGCAGCCATTCTGCTGATTGTGCACCAATAGGATTTGAACTTAGTTGGCTGTTATTTGATGTGTCACTTGTCTTGATGGATTTTATGTGTCTTATTCTCTATACAGGTTATCTCATGGGATGCCATTGGCTGTTGTAGATCCAGTCCAGACAGCCCTTGCATATCGAGAACAGATGTCCCGTTTCTTTTTCAAACACAAGATATTTGTGTAGGTTTTTAAATTGTCAACCTAGATGCAAACCATTTGTGGCGTACCGTGTATTTTGCAAACAATTGTGACCTGTTTCACTGTGACTATTTGTCTTTTATGTTTTTCATGACACTACTTAGTATTCCTTTACTTCAAATCTGCCAACTTTAAGTTTTATGACTGCTTGTGTGTGGAATAATCAGCTATTTACACATTTTAAAGAAAAGCTTGCAACTTTTATTCACACGAATTGCTGTTTTACCATACATATAAAAATCTAAAGTATCCCACCCTACGGGTCATCTAAATTAACAGCTTCGGAAAAATCTGGCCAAATTTGTTGCGAGTAGACTTGTCCTTCTTGTGAGGTTGGCTTTGCTTGTTGTGAGTAGAAGTTTGCTTGTGCTTGTTGAGAGTAGAATTGTGCTTGTGCTTGTCCTTCTTGTGAGCTTGGCATTGTGATGAGGCGAAAAATGAACCACTTTTAGGGGGTCATTTAAGCCCAGAATTGAATTTTTTATATGATCAAATATTACCCTAAATCGTTCCTTTTGTGATTTTAGGTACTTTGGGAGTGAAATCTGGAAAATGAAGCAATTCGGACGTTTTTGGAGCATAAAAGTGAAGAAAACGCCAAAGACTTAATTTTCCAAGCTGGGAACGGTGTGTGACGGCGTCAAGAGCATTATCCTGACGGCGTCAAGAGTAAATATCATGACGACCCAGTACAGAAATGAAGGCGTCACAAGGAAGAGCGTTAAGAGTTAAATGTGTGACGGCCTCGAAAAACATAATACATGACGACTTCAGATGTAGATCAAGGCAGTCTGAGGATTCTTTTGGCGGCGAGATGACGGCGTCACAAGGTTGTTCTTGACGCCGTCAACCTCAATTTTCTATATATAGTTTTCTAATTTTCATTCATAAAAGGAGAGAAGTTTGGAGAAACCCTAAGGCCTAACCATATACGAATTTTACAGGTTTTTCAAGGGTTTTCAGCCCTTGAACCCTTACATGTGTAATTGAGATAAGTGTTCTTTTAATTCAATCAATATGTCTATGTGTTGGTTGTCTATATCTTGTTCTTGTCTTGATTTCACCATGCTAGGCTAGATTTATCTTGTGTTTGCTTAGATCTAATGAAACCTAGATGTTGATTATGTGTTGATTACTTGTTTATGGTTGTATTGGATGAATGATTTCAATGTTAGGTTTAAGAAAACTGGCAGATCTCCAAATGGTAACATGCTTGAACGTCTTAGGAAACATGAACCGATGTGTACTAGGTTTTATTGGTTGTATTTAATGCATGAGTAAATTCTAATGATCCCATGTTAGGAGCTTCTTAGCCGGCTCGGCATAGGAGTGAAGTAGGCACTCATAGGATTGGGAAGTTAAGTACGCCACCCCATGAATGGTATTAAGGAATACAATCCGTCATCCACGCAACTATAACAAGTAATTATCGTGTAAAAGATATCTAGGGAGTAGTGAAATCTAAGTAAACACATTTCTCCACCTATTGCTCACAACCCTAGTTTAATTTAGTTTTATTTTCATTTCTAGTATTTTATTTTGATTGCATCGTAGTATTGGGTTAGTTGACTAGCAACTAATTCCGTCCAAATCCTTCAAACCCGAGATTTTAATTTGCTTTCTAAAAAATATCAAAATACAAAAAGAATCATCCTTCATCTCTAGAACTAGTAATTAGGTTTTCTAATCCTAGCGACACTATTCCTAGCTGAACGATCAATCCCCCGGTACTTGTCACTATACTATACTACAACGATCAGGTACACTGTCTGGTGGGGGTTGTAAGTTTCTCAAGATCCCTTGAGAGGTAAAGCCTGGTGCAATCCCTACGCATCAAGTTTTTGGCGCCGCAGCCCGGGGAATAGTTATTGTCTAGGTTAGAATCTCTTTTTATTAGGTCTACTTGCTAGATTCCTTTCTAGTAAGATTTTATTTTTATTTTTAGGTTCTCTTTAGTCTATCTTATTTCTTTGTGTTTTTGTTCGTAACTTTTCACCACCCAACATCATGGACAACGGGAACGTCTTTGAACCCGTCATCCCACCACAACAAAACCCACCACTAGAACCTCTTAGGCCCTGAACCTTAGGAGAGTATTCCCGACCTAGTCACCAAGGCTACCGAAACACCATTGAGCTCACCGGAGCCAATGTGACCCCCTTGCGATCAGACACCATCTGGTTGGTGCAAAGTGGATGTGCATTCCATGGACTTCGTTCCGAAGATCCAAATCAACATCTTAAGGACTTCCTTAAAATCGTAGTCTCCATAGACCTAGATGTTGAAACTAGAGAGACAACCCGATTACGCCTATTCCAATTCTCTCTACGGGATCAAGCTAGTCAATGGCTTGAGCGTTTACCCGCGGGATCCATCACCACATGGGATGATCTCACCACTCGTTTCCTTGCTCAATTTTTCCCACCGGGGAGAACTACTAAGCTTAGAAATGACATCTTGATGTTCCAACAACGTCAAAATGAATCTCTTTATGAAGCATGGACTCGTTTCAAGGACTTACTCCAAAAAGTCCCTCATCATGGCATAGATCTTTGGCTCCAAGTCCAAATCTTTTATGACCATATCGATCTCTCCACGAGGCGAGCCATTGACCAATCGGCCGGTGGTAAGCTACGTGATCTAAATGCGGAACAATCATGGGAACTCATAGAAGATCTTGCTCTCTATAACAACGAAAATTGGAATGATCCCCGTGATTTGAACAAAACGGTCAAGGCAATATCTTTGCCTTCGAATAACTCTAGCACTCCCGACCGTAGGATCATGGAACTTGAGGACCAAGTCAAGTTTCTCATGAAATCCTACGAAGCTCCTAAGCCTTCAAGCCAAGTGAACAAAATCACTTCTTCATGCGAATTATGTAGTGGTCCCCATGACACTCGTGATTGTGTGGAACTCCCCGGAACAGCTTTTGCGGACTACGCATCCTCACGTACCGATGAAGCGGGAGATAAGTGGTACACTTTCAAGCCCGAGCCAAACCCTTACGGTGATTCATACAACCCCTCTTGGAAAAATCACCCAAACCTTAGGTGGAAGCAAAATCAACCCAATTCTTCCAATCCGCCTAATCGTTACCAACCAAACGTTCCACCCTCCAACCGTACTTTCAACAACAATCCTTCTAACAACTATGGTAGTACCAACAATCTTGAAGGATTGATGTCAAAGTTCATGGCATCTCAAGAAGCTCGCAAAGCTAGGTTTGAAACCGAATTTAACCAACAACAAACGGAGATGACCAACAAGATAGACAACTTGTTGAAAGCCCTCAACAACCAAGCGTTAACTACACCTAGGAAGGACACTAGGAACACCAATAACGGAATCCAAATTAAGGACCCCTCATCATCCAAACATGTCCACTTTGTCAATGTTGTCACCATTAAGCAAATAGATAAGGAGGTAGAAGAAAGTGACAAGGATGAAGTTGGAGTAGAAACCGAAACTAGGGATGAAAGTAGGGAAGTTTAGGTTAATAAGGAAAAGGAGTTAGAGGAAGTGGAAACTATAGAGAAGTACTTTGATAAGTTTCCCACCAAGAAAGAACGGGAATACCATAAGGATTTATTCGATAGTCCCGTGAGACCATATATCCTTGGCACACCCCTTATCAAAATGGGAGACCCTTCCAACATCCACATACCATGTAACATCGGGCATATGCATATATGGAAAGCTTATATTGATCTTAGATCTCCCGTAAACATCATGACTAGGACTTATTACAATTGGGTAATGAAGAAGCAACTTGATTTTAGGATGATGCCCAATAAGAATTTGATAAGTAATTTTGTAGGAAGAGTGAAGGGATTGCATGTGATTATAGGTAATCTCACTTATGAGATCGATTTTATTATTGTAGAAGACACTCATCCGGTGATAGATGATTGCCTAAGCCAAATAATATTCGGAAAACCATTTGTTGAGGCCACTAGGATGAGTTATGATCCGACTCTAGGGATAGTTAGATTCAAGGAAGAGAATGATGAGATTGCTACCAAATGCCCCACAAGATTGAGCAATACCGCCTCCTCTCTAATTTAGAAAAGGAACACAAGTAAGCGGCTTATTATAGGAATGATGAGGATAGACGTAGAGGAGTAGAGTATGTAAAGAATAGGATGCTTAGTTTCTACAAAAAATGCTTGCAACTAGGTCCGGAATACAAAACTGGTTTAGAAGACGACCTAGGGAGTGAAACCAATGATGAGGTCACATAGTAACCCATGACCTTTAGTCTAGCTACAAGACTCGTAAATAAAGAAAAGCGCTTCTTGGGAGGCAACCCATGCTTTGTTTGATTTTATTTTATTTTGTTTGTTATTTGCTTCCGTATGCATGCTTTATTTTTATTGTTGGTAGATCATGTGTCTAAACTAAAATGTGGAAATACTTTACTTTGTTGTTTTGGCCTAGTCTTAACTCCACCTAAAGGTATTTTTGCAAAAGATAAGTGTAAGGGGAAACCCCAAATATGTTTTTAAGAAACAAATCGATCATGATTCTCCACAATATTAAGTGAACATGTATATTCGTATTTGTTAGAGTCAAATGCTTGTATTAAGTCATAATGAAGTTTTGCAGGATTTTCCAGGAAGTAGGACCAAGTTTTTCCAGAAATTTTCCGGAAACTTAACATAAGAATTTCTGCAGGTCACTTCTGACGGCGTCACGAGTTTACTCTTGACGGCGTCAAGTATAAAAATCTGGAAGTTTTACCGGTTTTGTTTTTCTAACGGAGTTTAAAGTTTTTGTTGAATTATTAAGTTTTATAATCTCCAGGAAATCTGCAAACTTCATTCCACAAGCATTATATCTTACTTTGTTTTCTAGGATTTAGTAACTTATGTAGATTGCCGCCGATTTTATGCGAGGTTGTCTTGTTTGTTTTCTCAGGATTCACAGGCTATGTATGACAAGAAGATGATTATTATTCTGGAAGGGAAGCTTTGATTGTTCATTTTTTTGGAGAAAGATCTAACCTGGCCACCTTATTATCCATACCGAGCGAATCAGGGGAGTATTTGATTTCATTCTTTTTACCTTTTCACTTTTACATTCTTTACTTGAACATTGGAGACAATGTTCATCTTAAGTGTAAGGGGAGGGTAAAATGGTAATACCTTACAAATACACTTTCGCTTGAGTTTGTTTGTTTGATAGTAGATGTGTAATAAAACTATGAGAAATACTTGTTAGTGCAATTTTAGCGCCAACTTTAAAATTTTTTACAACATTTAGGAGTGAAACTTTAGCCATAGCAAGCGTCTCATGGATAGGAGATTGTATGACTAACACATAACCGTACTTTCAGAAAAATTTTCCACCCAAATATGTGAGGTTCGCCTTTAGATTTGATAGGAAAAGCATTTACTATTAGTGCTCATGAGTGTACCGGTAGCATTTAGATTCTAGAACTTGCGTTAGTGATGCATCCCGAGACTGCTAGTGAGACTACATTCGTGTAGTAGGATTCACTACATGATAAGAGGCATTAGGATCACCCTTGTGTTAAACCCGTATTATGATTACTTGACCATTTAAGTCATATTACTTGGCTAGTTAAGTCAACTAATTTTTCCCACACCTTAGCGTTGTACTCATTTTTAGTACACGAAACCCCTAGTACACCCCTCTGAGCCTATCTTTTCATTTCTAACTTTAAGCATTTTACTTAAAGGAAGAATTTGTTACACCCCACTTAAATGTACACCCAAATCGCCTTAGCCTTCCGTGTATGTTCTCATTTTTAGTGCATTATTGTTATTTGTTAAACCCTAAGTTAACTATCTAATTGATTACATGGTTGCTAAGTCGAGTCATATCCTTGTACATATTTTTTTGGGACGATTGAGACTCATGGGTAAAGTACTTATTTTATGGAGTAATGGGGAAGAACATAATTTATTACCCCCATATGTGCGTTAATCTTAAAAGTACTCCAAGTGTTTTGATTTTCTTAATTCGAGTCATTAGATTAGTTTATTGTAAAGTATGTAAACATTCAAGTGTAAGGGGAATTTCCATTCCCTATGATGTATTATTTTGTAAGGGGAATTCCCCTTACACTTGAATTTTTACATACTTTAAAATAAACTAAACTAATGACTCGAATTAAGAAAATCAAAACACTTGAAGTACTTTTAAGATTAACGTACATACGGGGGTAATATATGATGTTCTTCCCCATTACTCCATAAAATAAGTACTTTACCCATAAGTCCCAATCGTCCCAAAACAATATGTACAAGGATATGACTCAACTTAGCAACCATGCAATCAATTAGATAGTTAACTTAGGATTTAACAAATAACAATAATGCACTAAAAATGAGCGCATACACGGAAGGCTAAGGCGATTTGGGTGTACATTTAAGTGGGGTGTAACAAATTATTCCTTTAAGTAAGATGCTTAAAGTTAGAAACGAAAAGATAGGCTCGGAGGGGTGTGCTAGTGGTTTCGTGTACTAAAAATGAGTACAACGCTAAGGGTGTGGGAAAAATTAGTTGACTTAACTAGCCAAGTAATATGACTTAAATGGTCAAGTAATTATAATACGGGTTTAATACAAGGGTGATCCTAATGCCTCTTATCATATAGTAAATCCTACTACACGAATGTAGTCTCACTAGCGGTCTCGGGATGCCTCACTAACGCAAGTTTTAGAATCTAAATGCTACCGGTACACTCATAAGCACTAATAGTAAATGTTTTTCCTATCAAATCTAAAGGCGAACCTCACATATTTGGGTGGAAATTTTTTCTGAATAAACGGTTATGTGCTAGTCATACAATCTACTATCCATGAGACGCTTGCTATGGCTAAAGTTTCACTCCTAAATGTTGTAAAAAATTTTAAATTTGGCGCTAAAATTATACTAACAAGTATTTCTCATAGTTTTATTACACATCTACCATCAAACAAAACAAACTCAAGCGAAAGTGTACATGTAAGGTATCATCATTTTACCCTCCCCTTACACTTAAGATGAACATTGTTCCCAATGTTCAAGTAAAGAATGTAAAAGTTAAAAAGTAAAAAGAATGAAATCAAATACTCCACTGATTTGCTCGGTATGGATAATTAGGTGGCCAGGTTAAATCTTCCTCCAAAAAAATGAACAATCAAAGCTTCCCTTCCAGGATATAAATCATCTTCTTGTCATACATAACCTGTGAATCCTGAGAAAATAGACAAGACAACCTCGCATAAAATCGGTGGCAACCTACATAAGTTACTAAATCCTATAAAACAAAATAAGATATAATGCTTGTGGAATGAAGTTTGCAGATTTCCTGGAGATTATAAAACTTAATAATTCACAAAAACCGTAAGACTTCGTTAGAAAAACAAAACCGGTAAAATTTCCAGATTTTTACACGTGACGCCGTCAAGAGTTATCTCGTGACGCCGTCAAAAGTGACCTGCAGAAATTCTTATGTTAAGTTTCTGGAAAAACTTGGTCCTACTTCCTGGAAAATCCTGCAAAACTTCATTATGACTCAATACAAGCATTTGACTCTAACAAATACGAATATACATGTTCATTTAATATTGTGGAGAATCATGATCGGTTTGTTTCTTGAAAACATATTTGGGGTTTCCCCTTACACTTATCTTTTGCAAAAATACTTTTAGGTGGAGTTAAGACTAGGCCAAAACGACAAAGTAAAGTATTTCCACTTTTTAATTGAGAAACATGATCTACCAACAATAAAAATAAAGCATGCATACGGAAGCAAATAACAAACAAATAAAATAAAATCACACAAAGCATGGGTTGCCTCCCAAGAAGCGTTTTTCTTTATTTACGAGTCTTGTAGCTAGACTCAAGGTCATGGGTTAACGTGTATTGCTTATGTTCACATAACCAAGTGTGAGCCATCTAATAGTCGCCTCATCTTTCTTATAATCATCTCATAACTCTAAGCATCCGCGATAGTATCTTTTATTCTTTTCATGAGTATACTTAAGTCCTTTTATCTTATCATTCTCACTTAGCATTTCTATGGGCGGATACCTACTACACTTTTCCATGGAAAAATCCTTGAACCTAGGGTGTGTGCGGGGCATTTGATAGACAAAATCTTCATCCCCATCCTAGAATGTAATTAACCCTTCTATGAGTTTTTCATCGAGGTTGGTCAACCATTTGAAAGGTTTTCCAAACACAACTTGGGTCAAATTATCATCAATAAATTCTCCTAGATTCTCCATAACCATGAACTCAACTAGATAAACCAAACTTCCTACAAACACATACAATGGTATTGCCCTAGCAATAATGTTTTCTCTTTTGTATTCTAACTCATCTACCATGATTTTATTGTATTCATTACGCGAGATTATGTTCATTGGGAGAGGTGAGTTAAGATAGGCGTTAAAGCTCTTAAATCCGATCTTACAAGGAAATTGCATGTTAAATGAACTATCGCACTCAATCCTAGTTCTAGGGTCGACATACCTAAGAGGGTTTACTTCTTCTTCCATCCTATTCTCATTAATCACATCACCATCATCAAGATCCTCGTCGGAGTCTGAATAGTAAAAGGGACTAGCCCTACGGTCATCATCATGATCAGACTCCTCTAACTAAGAATTATTGTCAAAGTGGTGGTTGGGCGAGAGGTTAGGTGGGTTCTCATTCTCCACTAAAGGGAGTGGGGCGGGCATTTGGAAAATCCTACGACAAAAAACACGAATAACAGGAATTAAACGATCAATATTATTGTTATCCATCCAAATAGTTTACGAACAAAGGACACAAAGAAATAAGATAGACTAAAGAAAACCTAAAAATAAAAATAAAATCTTACTAGAAAGGAATCTAGCAAGTAGACCTAATAAAAAGAGATTCTAACCTAGACAATAACTATTCCCTGGGCTACGGCGCCAAAAACTTGATACGTGGGAATCGCACCAGGCTTTACCTCTCAAGGGATCTTGAGAAGCTTACAACCCCCACCAGGCAGTGTACCTGATCGTTGTAGTATAATATAGTGACAAGTACCGGGGGATTGATCGTTCAGCTAGGAATAGTGTCGCTAGGATTAGAAAACCTAAATACTAGTTCTAAAGGTGAGGGATGATTATTTTTGTATTTTTATATTTTTTAGAAAGCAAGTAAAAATCTCGGGTTTGAAGGATTTGGGCGGAATTAGTTGCTAGTCAACTAACCCAATACTAAAGATGCAATAAAAATAAAATACTAGAAATGAAAATAAACTAAATTAACTAAAGTTGTGAGCAATAAGTGGAGAAGTTGTGATTACTTAGATTTCACTACTCCCTAGATATCTTTTACACGTTAATTACTTGTTATAGTTGCGTGGATGACGGATTGTATTTGATTGAGCCCGAACCACCTAACTTATATTGACCAAGGAATGGTCAACAAAGTCAAATAGCCTAGATCAATGCTCCGCGGAATATAGTAGTTTCCCCGGGTCGTTATGTCCCGACGAGGTGTGGATTGTAAACAAACGGTTTCGTGATCGGATGAATTTGGATGGAAAGGGGTTTTGAGTTATTTGAACTAAGGAATCTACAAGAGAATAACTTAAATAAGCTATATGAATAAGACGGGAAAGTTTGAAAACCCAGAAACGTTTAAAACTTAAAACGCGTACGTTACGTTTAAATAAAACGTAAACGTACAAAATAAAACGTAAAAAATGAAATCTGAAAACACCCAGGGAGTGAAAATGACTTTTTTACAAACTTAAAAGTTAAAGAAAATTTATAGAAAAAGAAAATAATTTTTTACACTAATTAATTATTTAATATTAATTAAATACTAATTATTATTTATTATTAATACTTAAATAACTAAAATACAATATAATATTATTTAAATACTAAAAAGGTGAAAATAAAATTTCTAAAACTATAAAATAACTAAAAATAAGTTTTAAAAATAAAAATAAGTGTTTTTGTCTTTTTGTGCTTTTTATATTAATTAATTACTAATTAATTACTAATTAAACTATTTTAAATTAAGAAAAATACTAAATGAACAGTAAAAATTCTAAGAAAATTTCTAAAAATATTTTATAACATATAAAAGCTATAAAAAATATAAAAACTTGGTTTTGCTTAAGAAAAACTAATTATGCTATTTTAAACTAATTATTAATTAATAATTAATAAAACTAAAATTAATTCTAATTAATACTAAATGATAAAATAAAAATCTGAGAAAATTATTATAATTACTTTAATATAAGAGGAAATTAATAAAAATATAAAAATGACAAGTACTTAATTAAAATCTAAAAATGAAAAATAAAATTTAAATAAAATTAAATAGAAACTATCACTTAGAAATTAAATTGGATTTTCTTGGATTTTCTTTTGGAAACTTATTTTACATCTAAAAACAGTAAACTTTTGAAAAAATAAACTTTTTAAAACTTAAAAATAAGCAAAATATAAGCTAATATGGTCAACAGTTGACTTTTGTTGACCAGATTTGGAAATAAGCAAAAATGGCTTAAAGTGGGACCCACAATGGCTAATTCAGGTTTAAACAACTTAGGTGAACATGGTTAAGCAGAAATAAGCCAAGAATCCCCACAAAATAAGCAAATAAGCCACAAATAAGTACTCCAATACTTGCTACTACACTGAAAATAGGGACAGACTTTAAGGGCAAAATCAAGTGGGTCCCAGAGGTTTCTTGGTCAACCAAGAGGTCAAAACCTCAACCCTGGTAGGAGGGGGGTTTAGGGAACCTAATTATGGGGAGTGGGGTCCACTGAGTTGGCTGGAAAAGTGGAGGAGGGGGGGACATGGCAGCTTGAAACCAGGGAAGTGTGGGGGAGATGAACAGTGAAACGGGGGCATTATTTAAAACGGTTTAGGTAGTGGGCCGGGTCTGATGGGCTTGGGGTTAATGTTGGATCAGATTTGGTTTTGGGTGGGGCTTATGTAATAATAAAGATAGGTCCATTTGGTTTATTTGATTATCACAAGGACCAAAAATGCAAAATACCAAAGTTTAGGGGCTGAAAAGGCAATTTCTCTAAAGTAACCACAAGGAATACTTTTGACAACATTTAAATATTATTAGGACCAAAAGTACACTTTTCCAAAATTTTAAACCCCGAGGACTATTTTTGCAAAATGTGAAAGTTTAAGGGACCAAAATGCAATTTTCTCAAAACTTCACACCAAGGACTAAAAATAACTTTTGTAACTTCCCAAGGACCCAAAATGATTTTTTATTCAAAATTATCCCACCAGGGACCTTTTCTGCCAATATTTGAAACTCCAGGGACTTAAACTGTAAATTTCCAAAACTTTCCAATTTTTCACCAAAAGACTAATTATGACCACTTATGATTTAAAAAGGACCTTTGGTGATAATTTTCTATATTTTGAATATCCAGGGACTAGTTTTGTCATTTTATGAAAGTTGAGGGACTGAAACTGCCAATTTTGCAAACTTTGTACGTTTTTCATCTGTTTTTGCTCGTTTTGCATCTAAAACATATAAAACACAATTTTGAAATATTTTTAGTATTTTGATGCATTTCTGAGTGTTTTTGTATGTTTTGCAGTTCAGATTAGACCAAAAATGATGAGTGTTTGAGCACTCATCAGTATTCCTTAATACCATTCATGGGGTGGCGCACTTAATTCCCCAATCCTATGAGTGCCTACTTCACTCCTATGTCGAGCCGGCTAAGAAGCTCCTAACATATGATCATTATAATTTACTCATGCATTAAATACAACCAATAAAACCTAGTGCACGTCAGTTCATGTTTCCTAAGACGTTCAAGCATGTTACCATTCGGAGATCTGCCAGTTTTCTTAAGCCTAACATCGAAATCATTCATCCAATACAACCATAAACAAGTAATCAACACATAATTAACATCTAGGTTTCATTAGATCTAAGCAAACACAAGATAGATCTAGCCTAGCATGATGGAATTAAGACAAGAACAAGATATAGACAACCAACACATAGACATATTGATTGAATTAAAAGAATACTTATCTCAATTACACATGAAAGGGTTCAAGGGCTGAAAACCCTTGAAAAACCTGTAAAATTCGTACTAAGTTCGGCCTTAGGGTTTCTCCAAAACTTCTCTTTTTTATGAATGAAAATTAGAAAACTATATATAGGAAATTGAGGCTGACGGCGTCAAGACCAAATTGGTGACGCCGTCATCTCGCCGCCAAAATACTTCTCGGACTGCCTTGATCTACTTCTGACGCCGTCACGTTATAACTTTTTTCAGGCTGTCACGTATTTTACTCTTGACGCTCTTCCTTGTGACGCCTTCATTTCTGTACTGGGTCGTCATGAAAATTACTCTTGACGCCGTCAGGATTTTACTCTTGACACCGTCACCTACTGTTCCCAGCAAGGAAAATTAAGTCTTTGGCGTTTTCTTCACTTTTATGCTCCAAAAACGTCCGAATTGCTTCATTTTCCAGATTTCACTCCCAAAGTACCTAAAATCACAAAAGGAACGATTTAGGGCAGTATTTGATCAAATAAATTCAATTCCGGGCTTAAATGACCCCCTAAAAACGGTTCATTTTTCGCCTCATTATATACCCTTACACTTGAGATTTGCTTGTCCTCAAGCAAATGCACTTTTATTCTAGTCAAAATACAAGTTAGGGGTCATGTAACACTAATATAAAAGTAATTACAACAAATAATCGTTCCACTAAAGACCAAAGACAAGCACGGAGGTCATATACTAGCACCTCACAAATAGTGTTTAGATACTCATATCTCTCGGGTGTAATAAAGTATAAATTACAATATGGAAACGGAAGATATCTCTCACTACCTGTCATAGCAAAATAGATTACCATAGGCTTGGGAAATGATCAAACCTCCACCACATGGCGTAAGCACCTAGGATAAACTATCAAAAAGGTCTTTTAAAGGGTTGTAACGTTAGGTGTAGGGATATGAAATACACGGGTTTGTTGGATAAAGGAAGTTTTACTGGTGGCGAGTTAACAATTTTGGTAAATTACATGTACAATGTGGCGTTGCTAAGCCAAGACTAGACTCGACTTAAGCTAATAAACGAAAAATAACAAAAACATAAAATAAACATAGAATGAAACGGGATGGTAGTCCGTATGTTTTTTCTCTTTTTTTGTTTTTTTTTTCCTTTCCTTTTATTGATTTTACGGTTTTTTTTTTTTTTTTTTTTTTTTTGCATACACTCTTACCTTACCATCCAAAATAATACATCATAGGGAATGGAAATTCCCCTTATACTTGAATTTTTACATACTTTACAATAAACTAAACTAATGACTCGAATTAAGAAAATCAAAACACTTTGAGTACTTTTAAGATTAACGTACATACGGGGGTAATATATGATGTTCTTCCCCATTACTCCATAAAATAAGTACTTTACCCATGAGTCCCAATCGTCCCAAAACAATATGTACAAGGATATGACTCGACTTAGCAACCATGCAATCAATTAGATAGTTAACTTAGGGTTTAACAAATAACAATAATGCACTAAAAATGAGCGCATACACGGAAGGCTAAGGCGATTTAGGTGTACATTTAAGTGGGGTGTAACAAATTATTCCTTTAAGTAAGATGCTTAAAGTTAGAAACGAAAATATAGGCTCGGAGGGGTGTACTAGGGGTTTCGTGTACTAAAAATGAGTACAACGCTAAGGGTGTGGGAAAAATTAGTTGACTTAACTAGCCAAATAATATGACTTAAATGGTCAAATAATTATAATACGGGTTTAACACAAGGGTGATCCTAATGCCTCTTATCATGTAGTAAATCCTACTACACGAATGTAGTCTCACTAGCGGTCTCGGGATGCATTACTAACGCAAGTTCTAGAATCTAAATGCTACCAGTACACTCACAAGCACTAATAGTAAATGCTTTTCCTATCAAATCTAAAGGCGAACCTCACATATTTGGGTGGAAATTTTTTTTGAATATACGGTTATGTGCTAGTCATACAATCTCCTATCCATGAGACGCTTGCTATCGCTAAAGTTTCACTCCTAAATGTTGTAAAAAAATTTAAATTTGGCGCTAAAATTATACTAACAAGTATTTCTCATAGTTTTATTACACATCTACCATCAAATAAAACAAACTCAAGCGAAAGTGTACATGTAAGGTATCATCATTTTACCCTCCCCTTACACTTAAGATGAACATTGTCCCTAATGTTCAAGTAAAGAATGTAAAAGTTAAAAAGTAAAAAGAATGAAATCAAATACTCCCCTGATTTGCTCGGTATGGATAATTAGGTGGCCAGGTTAAATCTTCCTCCAAAAAAATGAACAATCAAAGCTTCCCTTCCAGGATATAAATCATCTTCTTGTCATACATAACCTGTGAATCCTGAGAAAATAGACAAGACAACCTCGCATAAAATCGGCGGCAACCTACATAAGTTACTAAATCCTAGAAAACAAAATAAGATATAATGCTTGTGGAATGAAGTTTGCAGATTTCCTGGAGATTATAAAACTTAATAATTCACAAAAACCGTAAGACTCCGTTAGAACAACAAAACAGATAAAATTTCCAGATTTTTACACGTGACGCCATCAAGAGTTATCTCGTGATGCCGTCAGAAGTGACCTGCAGAAATTCTTATGTTAAGTTTCTGGAAAAACTTGGTCCTACTTCCTGGAAAATCTTGCAAAACTTCATTATGACTCAATACAAGCATTTGACTCTAACAAATACGAATATACATGTTCATTTAATATTGTGGAGAATCATGATCGGTTTGTTTCTTGAAAACATATTTGGGGTTTCCCCTTACACTTATCTTTTGCAAAAATACTTTTAGGTGGAGTTAAGACTAGGCCAAAACAACAAAGTAAAGTATTTCCACTTTTTAATTGAGAAACATGATCTACCAACAATAAAAATAAAGCATGCATACGGAAGCAAATAACAAACAAATAAAATAAAATCACACAAAGCATGGGTTGCCTCCCAAGAAGCGTTTTTCTTTATTTACGAGTCTTGTAGCTAGACTCAAGGTCATGGGTTAACGTGTATTGCTTATGTTCACATAACCAAGTGTGAGCCATCTAATAGTCGCCTCATCTTTCTTATAATCATCTCATAACTCTAAGCATCCGCGATAGTATCTTTTATTCTTTTCATGAGTATACTTAAGTCCTTTTATCTTATCATTCTCACTTAGCATTTCTATGGGCGGATACCTACTACACTTTTCCATGGAAAAATCCTTGAACCTAGGGTGTGTGCGGGGCATTTGATAGACAAAATCTTCATCCCCATCCGAGAATGTAATTAACCCTTCTATGAGTTTTTCTTCGAGGTTGGTCAACCGTTTGAAAGGTTTTCCAAACACAACTTGGGTCAACTTATCATCAATAAATTCTCCTAGATTCTCCATAACCATGAACTCAACAAGATAAACCAAACTTCCTACAAACACATGCAATGGTATTTCCCTAGCAATAAAGTTTTCTCATTTGTATTCTAACTCATCTACCATGATTTTATTGTATTCATTACGCGAGATTATGTTCATTGGGAGAGATGAGTTAAGATAGGCGTTAAAGCTCTTAAATCCGATCTTACAAGGAAATTGCATGTTAAATGAACTATCACAATCAATCCTAGTTCTAGGGTCAACATACCTACGAGGGTTTATTTCTTCTTCCATCCTATTCTCATTAATCACATCACCATCATCAAGATCCTCGTCGGAGTCTGAATAGTAAAAGGGACTAGCCCTACGGTCATCATCATGATCAGACTCCTCTAACTCAGAATTATTGTCAAAGTGGTGGTTGGGCAAGAGGTTAGGTGGGTTCTCATTCTCCACTAAAGGGAGTGGGGTGGGCATTTGGAAAATCCTACGACGAAAAACACGAATAACAGGAATTAAACGATCAATGTTATTGTTATCCATCGAAATAGTTTACGAACAAAGGACACAAAGAAATAAGATAGACTAAAGAAAACCTAAAAATAAAAATAAAATCTTACTAGAAAGGAATCTAGCAAGTAGACCTAATAAAAAGAGATTCTAACCTAGACAATAACTATTCCCCGGGCTGCGGCGCGAAAAACTTGATACGTGGGAATCGCACCAGGCTTTACCTCTCAAGGGATCTTGAGAAGCTTACAACCCCCACCAGGCAGTGTACCTGATCGTTGTAGTATAGTATAGTGACAAGTTCCGGGGGATTGATCGTTCAGCTAGGAATAGTGTCGCTAGGATTAGAAAACCTAAATACTAGTTCTAAAGGTGAGGGATGATTATTTTTGTATTTTTATATTTTTTAGAAAGCAAGTAAAAATCTCGGGTTAGAAGGATTTGGGCGGAATTAGTTGCTAGTCAACTAACCCAATACTAAAGATGCAATCAAAATAAAATACTAGAAATGAAAATAAACTAAATTAACTAAAGTTGTGAGCAATAAGTGGAGAAGTTGTGTTTACTTAGATTTCACTACTCTCCAGATATCTTTTACACGTTAATTACTTGTTATAGTTGCGTGGATGACGAATTGTATTCCTTAATACCATTCATGGGGTGGCGCACTTAATTCCCCAATCCTATGAGTGCCTACTTCACTCCTATGTCGAGCCGGCTAAGAAGCTCCTAACATGGGATCATTAGAATTTACTCATGCATTAAATACAACCAATAAAACCTAGTGCACGTCAGTTCATGTTTCCTAAGACGTTCAAGCATGTTACCATTCGGAGATCTGCCAGTTTTCTTAAGCCTAACATCGAAATCATTCATCCAATACAACCATAAACAAGTAATCAACACATAATTAACATCTAGGTTTCATTAGATCTAAGCAAACACAAGATAGATCTAGCCTAGCATGATGGAATTAAGACAAGAACAAGATATAGACAACCAACACATAGACATATTGATTGAATTAAAAGAATACTTATCTCAATTACACATGAAAGGGTTCAAGGGCTGAAAACCCTTGAAAAACCTGTAAAATTTGTACTAAGTTCGGCCTTAGGGTTTCTCCAAAACTTCTCTTTTTTATGAATGAAAATTAGAAAACTATATATAGGAAATTGAGGCTGACGGCGTCAAGACCAAATTGGTGACGCCGTCATCTCGCCGCCAAAATACTTCTCGGACTGCCTTGATCTACTTCTGACGCCTTCACGTTATAACTTTTTCCAGGCCGTCACGTATTTTACTCTTGACGCTCTTCCTTGTGACGCCTTCATTTCTGTACTGGGTCATCATGAAAATTACTCTTGACGCCGTCAGGATTTTACTCTTGACGCCGTCACCTACTGTTCCCAGCAAGGAAAATTAAGTCTTTGGCGTTTTCTTCACTTTTATGCTCCAAAAACGTCCGAATTGCTTCCTTTTCCAGATTTCACTCCCAAAGTACCTAAAATCACAAAAGGAACGATTTAGGGCAATATTTGATCAAATAAATTCAATTCCGGGCTTAAATGACCCCCTAAAAACGGTTCATTTTTTGCCTCATCAGTATTTTATTTTGGTTGCATCGTAGTATTGGGTTAGTTGACTAGCAACTAATTCCGCCCAAATCCTTCAAACCCGAGATTTTAATTTGCTTTCTAAAAAATATAAAAATACAAAAAGAATCATCCTTCATCTCTAGAACTAGTAATTAGGTTTTCTAATCCTCGCGACACTATTCCTAGCTGAACGATCAATCCCCCGATACTTGTCACTATACTATACTACAACGATCAGGTACACTGCCTGGTGGGGGTTGTAAGCTTCTCAAGATCCCTTGAGAGGTAAAGCCTGGTGCAATCCCTACGCATCACATTGCTTGTGAGTAGAAGTTTGGTTGTGCTTGTTGTGAGTAGAATTGTGCTTGTGCTTGTTGTGAGTACACTTGTGCTTGTCCTTGTGATCTTGCTTTAGCAGCCACCTTTGCCTAAAATTTGGCAAGTTACGAATTTAGGAATGAAACTCTAAAAGAGATTAGGTTTAAATAACAATATATAACTTACTTTTTTCTTTGGCAATGTTTCTCTACAACTTTGTCGGGTGTGTCCAAGATTACCGCACCTTCCACACTTGACTGGTAGCGGTTCCTCACCTTGAGATCTAACACGATCTTTGTTCTTCGGTCTACCAGATTGAGGTTAACCATAACCGGTGGTTTAACAACTTTCAAGTAATTAGGACACTGCCAACCTGAAACTTCTCCAACAGGAAATACCAAACCCATGTACGTAGCTTTAAGCTCAGTTTTCTTAAACCGGTCGCTTGCCAAATGATTAAAATCCGTCATTCCCATAACTCTACAAACCGCTAAAACATGACCACAGGGCAAGGCAGACACTTGCCACTTGTTACATGTGCATGTACGTTCGTCTAAATCCACCATATGGATTTTTTGATGATCATTGACTTCGTACATTCTGTTGATAAAAATGCCGGCCACAATCAAATTAGCGCTCTTTATCATTCGGTCCATTATTTTTGCAGTTGCCCAATCACTTAGTTCACCTAATTTTGCATCTGAAAAAATAATATGCGTTAATAAGTAATCATAACGTTAAATATGCAAAATATTACTCTTATGAAAAAAGATAAAAAAAATCCTACCTTTATACTTCTCCCGATGATTGCAGTACCACTCTTGGACAAGTCAATTGTACCACTCCATAAGGTTAGTGATGGGTACTCTTCGGACATTTCTTGTTAACGAATTGATTGACTCGGCGCTGTTAGACGTCATGTAATTGTAACGATTACCAACAGAATATGCCCTAGACCACCTTTCAATGCCAGCTTGTATTAGTTTGTTGTAAGCTTCCGGTCTCTTGCCACCAAGTTCAGATAGTGCCATATTAAATTCATTGGGTGTGTAAGCTTTACACATCTTCCAAAATAAAGCCCTAATCTTTTTTCCCTTCAAATTACAATTCATCATGAGATGCCTACAACAATGACCATGGAATGCATTCTGGAATACAGATTGACATGCAGATTGTATAGCTACATGTCGATCAAATATGATAGTTAACCTTGGATCTTCCCCTATCCATTCTTTCAATTTGGACAAAAACCATGTCCACGATTCCAAAGTCTCACCTTGAGACACACCAGTAGCAATAGGTATAATTTGATTATTCCCATCCATTCCAACTGCTAGAAGATTTGTTCCAAGGTAAGTGCCTTTAAGATGAGCTGCATCAATTAT
The DNA here is from genome assembly GCA_030686995.1 of Artemisia argyi. Taxonomy (NCBI): domain Eukaryota; kingdom Viridiplantae; phylum Streptophyta; class Magnoliopsida; order Asterales; family Asteraceae; genus Artemisia; species Artemisia argyi. The sequence continues at coordinate 218,601,364 of CM060708.1, forward strand.
TAACAATGGTCGCATGTGGCACAGAAAGCTTCGAATCTAATTAAAGGTTTTAAACGGTTAGTTATATGATAATAATAGTTACAAAATAAATTTAAATGTTAATTAATATAAAAATGCTTACCGCTACACCAAAAGCTATGAAAATCATCTTAAAATGGTCTTCATCATCAGTATCAATATGTGTTACAGTACCTTCATTTGTCATTTCTAAATTATGACAAAAAACCGGTAATTGTGCGAAAGATGCTTTCGGGCAACCTTCAAGAGCATCCAACGCCACATTTTTTGATCTCCATGCTTGTTTGTAACTAATATCGATGTTGAATTCTTGGTTTATGTCATTTTGTATGTCCTTTGCCTTATAGATACGATTGGGGTCTCTGAACTTAGGTACTAGTAAGTGAGCCAACAAATTTTTTGTAGCATTACGGTAATACATACCTATTGTTGTTTTTGAACAAGTGTGATGGTCGTTTACCGTTCCTAATTCCCATTGACTACTATATTTGCACTTAGAAGAATTTATTTTCCATTTGCAATCATGATGAACACAAATTACATCATACCGTACCGTGTCTGATTTTCTAGGCTTAAATTCATAACCATCTAAAAGAGCTTTACGACCAATTGCTCGCATACATTTTTTTTATTATCAAATTTATCACCTGTTTTTAAGATACATTGAGTATTTTCATTTTTTATTCTCGGGGTTTTGATAATAGGTTGTGGATCTGGTGCACTATGAATGTATTTTAGCATATTCATTTCCCAATCATGCTCATAATGGTCGTTTTCAATAAAATCATTGTGATTTTCAAAATTTTCTTTTTTGGGTAATTGTGCATCATAGTGCATGGTGTATTGTTTGTTTAAATAATTTTGAGGATGCTGGAAATTTTCTTTTTTGGGTAATTGTGAATCGTTAGGAAATAAAGGAACATTAAGATCGATGCCGAAAGGCTTAGAAGAAGAAGAATGATTTGCCATAAAGCATTGGTCAAACTTTTTAATAAAAATAGTTTGTGGCGTACCTTTACCTTTGCAAATTTCATTAGCGTAAAATTTGACATCATCATCGTCGACTATGTGACACACTTTGTACCAACTTTGTAAGTAAACATTAGGTTGCATGAATCGTTGAGCTTGAACTTTTTCTTCACAATACCAGCTAGTTGATTGTAACTAATATTTTTTTTAAGGCTAACACCAAAAGTTACATCTTCATAACTCAAATATACACTAAATTCAGTACCCGGTTCACCCATTATGTTTGATTGATATGTAAGTTTACAACCTATTTTTTTTCATAAGTATATATAAGTAAGGGTGGTTGGTGGAAATTTAATTATGATAATGAATAAGTGTTAGCTACTCGACCGACATCTACTCGACCATAAGCTGCTACTCGACCGTTATAGCTTTCATAAATTAAATGTTATCAATTAAATTTGCATCTACTACATCCAATAAGTTGGTGGAAATTTAAACGTTATCAATTAATACTTGTTAGTTTTAATAATTAATTGTGATAATTAATAAGTGTTAGTATACTCGACCATGAGCTGCTACTCGACCATAGTAAATAAATATTTATTTAAATTTTCATCTACTACATCCCATAGATTGGTGAAAATTTAAATGTTATCAATTAATACTTGTTAGTTTTAAAAATTAATTGTGATAATGAATAAGCGATATGATACTCGACCATCGAGTGCTACTCGACCGAAATCTGCTCGACCGTGGTAAATAAATATGTATTTAAATTTTCATCTACTACAACCCATATGTTGTTGGAATTTTTAATGTGATCAATTAATATGTGTTAGTTGTAAAAGTTAACTGTCATAATGAATAAGCGATATGATACTCGACCATCGGGTGCTACTCGACCGTGGTAAATAAATATGTATTTAAATTTTCATCTACTACAACCCATATGTTGTTGGAAGTTTTAATGTGATCAATTAATATGTGTTAGTTGTAAAAGTTAACAGTCATAATGAATAAGCGATATGATACTCGACCATCGGGTGCTACTCGACCGAAATCTACTCGACCATAGTAAATAAATATGTATTTAAATTTTCATCTACTACAACCCATATGTTGTTGGAATTTTTAATGTGATCAATTAATATATGTTAGTTGTAAAAGTTAATTGTAATAATGAATAAGCGATATGATACTCGACCATCGGGTGCTACTCGACCGAAATCTACTCGACCGTAGTCTAAAAATGTCATCCTATTTTATCATCTTACTGTTATGCAACCCTTTATTGACTAGCTTGCTTGACACACTTTGTTATAATAAAACCTGAATGCAAAACCCATTTCACATACAACTCACTAAAAGTCCAAAAATGTCGGATAACATACCTTTTGATATTCAAATGTCCATAATGAATAAACTTCCCGTAAAATCTTTACTTCAGTTCCGAACCGTCTCTAAACTATGGAAGTATTGCATAGACAGTCCAAAATTCATTCTCGAATACGGATCTCGTGGGAGTAAAACTAATCGTTTTGCTTTAGCACACGAGCAAGGTTACTTTGGTTATTTGTATCTTGTTGATGACTATTTTACATTGAACCCACTGAATTTAAACATTCCTTCTTTCCCACGATCTTTTGATCTTAACAACTTTCCTTACCTTGACCTTACACCAGTCGGAACAAGTCAAGGAGTTTGGTGTTTTCAATCTTTTAGGGTGGTTCTAGTTTGGAACACATCCTTAAGGAAATCTGTTTGGATAACTGTACCAAGCCCCCTTAGAGGACAGCAAGGTCGTAAATATTTTATTGGCTTTGGTGTTGCTCCTAAAAATCTGGAGGCTACAGTGCTGCACTTTTCGCTACTGGCAAAAGGTCACGGCCGCTGGATTGTTTATTTTTTTCAATGACCACAAAACAATGGATGCCCATACAACTGCAAAATATGCCCCGTGAAAATATACGTCTTAAAAGGTCCTCGCAATCAGTAATTGGTAGATATATTTTCTGGGTTGGTAGTGAAACCTTTAATCAAGGTGAAGATGACGGTAATTCCTACAAACGTTTTCTGATCATGTCATTCGATATGGTTACACAAACATTTCAAGAGATTCAAATTCTTGACACTATAATAGTTCATCTACCCATACCTTTCAAGCTATGTGAACATAGAGACGCTATTGTTATCTATGGAAACATCCTCGCAGATGTCAACAATGTCTTTTGTGTTACGGTGTTAGAGGTGGACGGTGCTTCCCTTACAGGAAGGATTTTAACAAATTCCACGCATCAGAGCCAATATAGTCTTAAGTTGCTTGGTTTTACTGATGCTGAAGAACCTATAGTTGAGGTGGACACGCCCTTCCAATCTGAACACACCCTAGAAGTCTACCAACATTGGTCAAGACAGTTTCATAATGTTTGTATCGAAGGAGATGCTGGTAGCTTCTTCATGGCGTCCTATAAGGAATTGTTGATCTTGTTAAATGAACACGACAGTTCTATTTACTAGTTACTATATGTAGTATGTTTGTCTTATATAACTAGCAGGGTACATGCGCGATGCGGCGGCGGGTACCCTGTGACTATATTTTCTGGTAATGTGATGTTATGCGGTCATAATTCTTTTTAACGATTAATTTACAAATAACAATAATTTTAGAAATAACAATAATTTTAGAATTGGATCAGTTTGGAAAACCACTTGCATCTTAACCTAGAGGTCAATGGTTCGATCCTCACTCCCTACAAAAGGCCGGAGGTCCTTTTCAATCTTAGATAGAATTGGAAGCAGCCTCTCTACCTTATGTAGGGGTAGGCATAGTAAGGCGACCGACATTTATATTTTTATTTTTATTTCAAAAAAATCATATCTCTTTTACACTATGTATATCCCCCACATTTTCATTTTTAATACACACTATTCACATGAACCAAATATTAAAATTAGCCCAAAAACAACTATACCTTACAAATAATATACAACTCAATTAGTAATTAGTCTAAAACTATTTTCAGCCTAAACAAACTTTAATCATCAATATCTATAAGGCCCATGATAAAACTACCAAGCAATTTGTGATATCATTTAGCTAGCACAATTAACAACCAAACTGTTATATAACCCAAATGTTAGGACTTATAAATACATTTACAAAACCTAAATTACCTCATTCCTACCCTAATTTCTCTCACAAAAATACACAGCCATGATTTGCAGCCACACAAACATCACGTACTCTTCCTTTCTTTCTTATCTTGATAACCGAACATAACCAACAATCTATGTTTGCAAGAAAATCAGACCCATTTCTTGAATATCAAATGAAAACACTCTCTAAGGTTTTATGTTGTGTTGACAGTGATGGTGGTTTTGAGATGTGGTTAGAATTGAGGTAGATGTAGATGTTGGGTTTTATTGTTACTGTATACTTTCTGTTCGTGGACCATAGATGGAATAAGTTTGATGTTTGTTTTGGCTTGATTGATGATTGTTCTTTTCTTATTTCGTTTCATCTTCGTTTTTATTTTGATATGTAACGGTACATTTTTTTCCTTCTTTTATGGAATGCATTAATCGGTCAAGGGGGTGACTGGTTTGTGAATTTTGGAGCCGTCAGACCTTCATCGATCTTGTGGTTGCAGTGGCGGCGACTCGGTCAGCGCAGGGGCGACCGGTCCGGTCGACCGACCACTGTGCCTAGCGTAATGGCTTTATTTTTAAGTACTTGGCTTAGTAGCTTAATTAGCTTGTACATTATGGTTAAATGATTGTATATTTTGGTGAAGGGGTGAATTAATTAGTGTATTAATTATATGTGTTGAATAAATTATTGACTTTAAAATCATTGTGCTTTACATACTTGTGCTTTGTATTTTATGACTTGTATTTACTTAAAAGCTATTGTACATTGTGCTTAAATGGTTGTAATTTTTGGTGAAGGGGTGTTTTTAATAGCATTAATATTGTTTGGTAGAATTTTAGTCTTAAAATGACACTATGTTGTTTTTTGTTGTACAATATGCTTACTTTGTTGTAATTCTGAAAATTTGATGCATTAAAGTGTTGTAAATCATGCATTATTTTTTGTAAATCTGGAAATTTTGGAGAGTGAGTGCTTAATGTATTATATGTAGTATAGACTAGAGTTGTATGGTTGTAATTGCTACAATATAAAAGTCGTGGTCACTTCCATGTTAACGTGTTCTATTATATGTGTTTTGTTAACGTATATCAGTTTTTTATTCTTTTAAATGTGATCAATCTGGTGCTACTCGACCGAAATCTACACAACCGTAGTAAATAAATATGTATTTAAATTTTCATCTACCACAACCCATAGGTTGATGGAATTTTAAATGTGATCAATTAATATGTGTTAGTTGTAAAAGTTAATTGTAATAATGAATAAGCGATATGATACTCGACCATCTGGTGCTACTCGACCGAATTCTACTCGACCGTAGTAAATAAATATGTAATAGTTTGCTTCATATCGTTTTGTTTGCTTTAATTTAGGGTTGGTTTGTTCCTTTTAAGTAACATGTGTTATCTAAACTTCCTACTATTTACAACAACTAGAATACTACCAAACTATTACTACAAATTTCGACTACTACCAAACTATTACTACAAAATTAACGACTATACTACTACCAAACATGTTTTGACACAATGAAACACCCAAACTAAACTAATTGTCAATAGAAACATCCAACTACAGTTAATAAATGACATACATGAAACAACTAGACTACTAAAAATCTATTACAACACTTTCTGAATATACTACTACCAAACATAACTGATTGACATGAAACAGCCAACTACATTTCACAAATGTCATGGTAGTTTCACAAATGTCATGGTCACAATTATTTGCAAAACACAAAACCAACAAATTCGAACATTCAAGCATTAAGCGACATCTTGTACTTCCAGAAAAAATCAGACAACCTTTCCCTGTAAGCCAAACCTACCAAACTAGGATTTTCAACCTCCAAAGATAGATTATGGGTCAACCTATATAAATTGATCATTACCCAAATACCACAGGCACCATAGAGATTGCCTTGCCTTGGCACATTTTCAGCATACTTGAAGGAGATTTTGTAGTTTTCTTGATCAATTTTTTTCCTGGACATGACCTCAGTTTTTTTTAGAATCTTGGGAATTTTAGAACTAAATATTGTCCGCGTTTTCAGCCACCATTCTCTTTTTTCAACAAAAGGAAGCTCGGGGCAAAGACTATCGTAAATGGTTATCACACCACTACGTATGTGTAACTCTGCCAGGACCCAGTGTACGTCATCTTGATTTATTGGAAAATATACCTACAATATTGATGACAAACACCACTTTAAAGACAACCTACTTAATCAATAATCTGTTTATTTAACATACAAGCTAGCAAACACAGAAACTAAAAACACACCTTTTCCACACATTCGGCATACCAGGGGGTACCATAAGTGATACCGTTGGCAAAATAACGCGGCATCCTATTGTTCAGAATCATTGTGCTAAAATAGGGGCCAACCATCACCCAGTCAACATCCGCAGATCTATAGTGCCATAGATATAAAACCCATAGGTCGAGGTTGCTGACATTTAAAAAAAAATTAAGCATTAGATAATTTACATTCAAAAAGTTTGTTGAATTATAATTGTGTAGCAAATTGTCCGAATTTACATACCGTACAAGATAGCCAGCCATCTCTACCTTCCCGGACGCCCAATAACCTTTCCCAGAATATATTAGTTACAAGTACAGATTCAGCCCATGGAAAATTTAATTCTTTCTTCTCTTCCTTTTTTCCCCGTTTTTGTTTCTGATTTTCTACTATTAAAAAATCAAGAATATCCTCAGGTACCAAGACTCTATCTTTTGGCGCACCTTTAGCGCGGTTTAGATCCTGAAAAATTATGAAACATATATGTAAAGTCTGAAGAATTTAACTAAACGTTGAAATAAATAATCATTACAATAAATCACCTCATTCCACGGTGGAATCTCTTCCCCATCATGTCCAAACAACGGTATTTTAAGCTTATCACATTTCTTCGTCCTTGCACGCAATTTAGGCTGTGGAAAACTAGAAGGGGGGGTTGAATAGTTTTACGTCTTTTTAATTTTTTTTATAAAACAAATTGTTTAAAAGTTTTCGTTGATTTATAAAATATAGATTCGATGATATATGAAATCTAGTTATACACAATATGAACAATACTAAGTATATATCTACTATGAAGCAATAATTATGTAAGTAATGAAATAAGTAAAGGATGGAAAGATCAAACCGAGAGACAAGCGATTTATAGTGGTTCGGCTACAAGGCACCTTCCTTGCCCTACTCCACTCCCCGAGCACCTAACTCGAGAGTTTTCTTCACTATATCAACAAGCTCCCTTATGGCGGAGAAAACCTTACACACCAATATACACACCAATTTACACACCAATCTACACACCAATCTTCACACCAATATACACGCCAAACTTCTTCACACCTATCTACACACCAATCTTCTTCACCTATCTATACACCAATCTTCTTCACACCTAGCTTTTACACACCAATCTTCTACACACCTTCTTCTACACACCAATCTTCACAACTAACTTATTTCACTACTAATCAACTTCTACTATCTACACAACTATTCTCTAACAAATATTCACAACTAATCACACTATGAAATAATAATTAATGATGATGCTTAAACAACTTAGATGTGGAGATCACAACTAGTTGTAATACTTCTTGTCTTGAGGGATAGAAGTATTCTTCTCTTGCACTTGAATGGATTATGTATGGATCACTTTGAAACAAAGATTTAAGAATGTATGATCAAAGGATTTATAGATTGGAAATGGAGATCTAGAACAAAAAGTTCTGAAGTGCAAAAGGTGGGGAAAAAATCCAGGTTTAAGGTGGTATTTATAGGCAAAAGTTTCTGACAGAGGAGCGTGGCCGGTCCCCTTAAAGCATGACCGGCCCCCTTAAAATTAAGGGGGCCGCCCCTTATAATTAAGGGGGCCGCCCAACTGTAACGGCCAGAAACTTTGTTTTTTAGTGGGGAAAGTTTATTTGGTGAAAAACTAACTGATTTTGGTTAAATATTTGAAATCATATATTTAGTATGATTAAAACATTTTTCCTTATTACCAAAAGTGTTTTTCAAAAATATATAATAAGATTATATAATTAAATAAACTTTATATTAGTTAATTAAATACCCCTTTGATCATACATTGCACTAAACACTTTGTTTATTCATACCTTAAGTGATTTGGATGTAAAGAGAAATATTAATCACCAAATACTTGTTTATGTCATAAGTTTTAGTTCTTTGAGGTTATATTTTGTAATGATCAAAACATAGAGATATTGATAAAAACTTAATAATGTTTTTAAGGCATTATTTATGTCAACAATCTCCCCCTTTTTGATTATTACAAAACCTTAAACTCAAAAGATTTAAAACTTGTTATTAGACAAGTATTATAGAGTTTACCATTTCTCTTCTCCCCCTTTTTGTAAAATCAAAAAGGTTAGGCCGAATAATCTTCGTGAAAGAAGTTTAAACGAGTAGAGAACTCCCCCTTGATGTACGCTCCCCCTTGTTTGAGAGCACAAAGGGAACGAGCAATTGGAATCTTGGCTACAAAAATATTTTGAAGAGAACAACACACATATATATGCAAAAACAACAATTATGCAAATAAAAATAGATTCATTCAAGCATGATAGAAATAACTAACATGACAACATTCAATATGCTTGTAGCATATTGATTACAATAAAACAAAATAAAAGATATAGTCCTATATTGCCTAAGATAGCACTTGGACTTGCTTGCAACCCATGGTTGATTTGTTTTATTTGCTTGAAGGAAAACAAAAGCATGGAGCTTAGATGTTTGATTGAGGTGGATATGGGGTGTTGTATGGAGCTGAAGAGGTGGATCTCACGATGTTGTATCGTGTTAAGGGTGGTATTGGATGATCACGAGTGAGAAGATATTCAATCCAAGAAATATCTTCACTCAAGTAGAGGATTTGTTTTTGAAGGAATATGCAACAAGGGCAAAAGTGAGTGTGATTTGTAACTTGATCCAAGTTAAGAGAGTGGGGAAGGCAATTTGCATAGGGTGATGATGGAGGTAGCCCTTTGTTGCGTTGTGCAAGATGCATAGCAAGGAGATCACTAAGATCATGGATTTGGTTTATTTCATCACGGAACTTTTGTTTTTCCGTGGCAATGTGGAGGGGATCATAGGTTTGGTATGGATGAGTTGGGTTATCAAACTTGCATGGATCATTATAAGTTGTTGGAGGTTGAGGGGTGTAGTTTGGCTTGAAGGAAGATGTTTGGCCAATGTTGTATGGTTTGTAAAGTGGATCAAATGAATGCCTTTGTTGGTTTGATGCAAAGTTTGAGAAATAAGAAGTTGGTGGGGAGGAATGATTTCCAACTACATTTGTGATGATGGATTTGTTTCTAGGACTTTTTCGTCGCCAAACGGGTTTTTCCGTCATCCTTGCTAGCCTTGAGGCTTTTGATTTTGGTTTGTTTGGAGAGTTCATGATGGGATGAATGGAGAGCTTTGAGTATTGGGGATATTTATAGTGTAAGATTTGTGTGTTTAAGGATGGATAAAGTTTGTTTGGAGGATTAGGACAAAATGTGTTGGTGAAAAATGGGAAATGTAGGTTGAAATGGGCTAAAAAGCAGAAAAGATTCTGTAAACCCGACCATCAGATGGCCGGTCCCCTTAATTAGGGGGCGGTCCCCTTAAAATTAAGGGGGCCGCCTTACATAATTAAGGGGGCCGCCCATCTGGTGATTTCCAGATTGCCAGAATTGGGTTTTTGGCAGAAAATTTGCAGAAAGGTTGTGTTTTTGGACTTGGATTCAAGCAAGTTCAATTCCTTTAGGCAATGTAGCATCTAATCTAACATTAGATATCATTCAAAAACACATAGGCACAAGAGCAAATAATCAACACATAATAAGCAATAGGAGGTAAGTAAATGCAAGCACACTTAAACTTCCTAAGGCACCTATCTAGAATTAAAGGCAAAGGCAATTAGTGAGTGAAAAACTAGTGATGGATCAAGATGACACCATTATTAGTGAATTTGTCCTAGTGAGTGTCTATATGCAACAAATGTGGAGTTGTGATTGTTTCGACTCCTAGAAGCAAAAAGAAATAACGATCCTAAGAAACAATCCAAATGATCTCCTTGATTCAATTTTTGCTCGATCATGAATGTCAAAGACATATATTAGATTATATACCTTGACAATTTATGTGAGAGTTTATGCATGATTTTGAAATACAATGTTTTTAGAATTAGTCAACAATGCAAGGAAAATGATCTTCATGTGATTCCTAGATTGTGAGAATAATTTTTTTTTGGAGAAAATTGATTGAGTTTTACAAAAAGGTTTATGCAAAGAAAATAAATCTTCTCAATCTTTAGTTTTGTGCGAAATAGATTCCTAGACTCAGAAAAGGTGAAATGGAAGAAAAATAAATTTCATGCAAGTATAAATTTGAATAAATTCAATATAATTTAGTCAACTTGTTTCATCATTCCTAATCCTAAACGCAAGTGATTGAATAATTCACGCTTAAGGGGTTTTGTGAATATATCCGCAATGTTGTCTTCCGATGCGACCTTTTCTATAGATATATTTCCTTTTTGTACATTATCCCTAAGAAAATGGTGACGTATTTCTATGTGTTTAGTCCTAGAGTGTTGCACCGGATTTTTACTTAAATCTATCGCACCTTTGTTATCACACATAATGGGGACATTTTCTAACCTAATGCCATAGTCTACGAGAGCTTGTTTCATCCATAGTGCTTGTTGACATGCCTTTCCGGCGCTTACATATTCGGCTTCGGTGGTAGAAATAGCAAGAGCGGTTTGCTTCTTTGAAAACCAAGACGTTAGACAACATCCCATAAACGTGCAAATACCGCTAGTGCTCTTTCTATCTACGTAGTCTCCCGCATGATCTGAATCCGCATAGACAATGGTTTCTATGCCGGATTCCTTAGGATACCATAATCCTAAGTGTATAGTGCCTTTAACGTATCGGAAGATACGCTTAACCGCTTCTAGGTGAGAGGTTTTGGGATCCTCTTGAAAACGGGCACAAAGGCAGACACTAAACATGATATCGGGTCTACTTGCCGTCAAGTATAGTAAACTCCCTATCATTCCTCTATACTTGGTGTTATCTACGGACTCACCTTCATCGTCCTTTGTGAGCTTTACCTCCGTAGACATGGGTGTTTTCATGGGTTTTGAGTCTTCTAGGCCAAATTTCTTAAGCATTTCCTTAATGTACTTAGATTGGTTAAAGAATATTCCGTCTTCTAATTGTTTTATTTGTAATCCTAGGAAGAAGTTAAGTTCACCCATCATACTCATCTCAAACTCATCATGCATGATTTTGGCAAATTCATCACACATGTCTTGACAAGTCGATCCAAATATAATGTCATCAACATATATTTGAACAATGATGAGATTAGGGTCTTTCCTTTTAGTGAAAAGAGTGTTATCTACCATTCCCATGGAATAATCATGTTTAATAAGAAAAGCTTTTAATCGATCATACCAAGCTTTGGGAGCTTGTTTGAGTCCATACAAAGCTTTCTTTAACTTATAAACATAATCAGGTTTTGCGAAGTCAATGAATCCTGGAGGTTGTGCCACATATACCTCCTCATTGATAAAACCGTTAAGGAATGCACTTTTCACATCCATTTGGAATAACTTAAAATCTAGAGCGCAAGCATAGGCAAGTAATATCCTAATTGATTCTAGTCTAGCTACGGGGGCATAAGTTTCATCATAATCAATTCCTTCTTGTTGATTATAACCTTGGGCAACTAACCTAGCTTTATTCCTAGTAACTATTCCATTCTCATCTAGCTTATTTCTATATACCCATTTGGTTCCTATGATGGTCATATCCTTTGGATTTGGGACTAGTTCCCAAACATCATTTGCCTTAAATTGATTTAATTCTTCTTGCATAGCTATAATCCAACTTTCATCTTTTAAAGCCTCACTAATATTCTTAGGTTCTATTGCTGAGAGGAAACAGAATAAGTTGTTTTTATCTTGGGCTTGTGACCTAAGGGTTCTTTGGTTAAGATGTCCTATTATATTATCTAAAGGATGTGATCTAGATTCTTTAATATTAACGATTTCGTTATTTTCTAAGTGAGTTTCTTCATTGTCATTTCCTATGGGTTTTGTTTTACTAACCTCAATAGCTTCTTCTTCGACTAAGTTATCATCTTCTAAAGGTAGCGTTTTAGGAGGTGGTGGTGTTTCATCAAATGTTACATTTAGTGATTCCTCTACCTTCATGGAGTGTTTGTTAAGTATTATATATGCTTTACTATTTTGTGAGTATCCTAAAAATATTCCTTCATATGATTTCGGATCAAACTTAGTGAGGTAGTCCTTAGTGTTTAAGATATAGCATTTACTTCCAAATACCCTAAAGTAGCTTAAGTTAGGTTTTCTATTTCTTAATAACTCATAAGGAGTTTTTCCTAGAATTCTTCTAATTGATACCCTATTTAGAATATAAGTCGATGTATCTACGGCGTGACACCAAAATTTTTGTGGAATTGATTGTTCATTTAACATAGTTCTACTCATTTCTTGTAGTGACCTATTTTTTCTTTCTACTACCCCATTTGATTGAGGAGTACGAGGAGCGGAGAAATTATGAGATATTCCATTTAACTCACAATATTTTCCGAATTGTACTTCGTTATCAAATTCCCTTCCATGGTCCGTCCTAATGGCAACTATTGAGCATCCTAACTTATTTTGAATCATTTTGCTAAATATTTCGAATTTTTCAAATGCTTGGGTTTTGTCACTTAAAAACCTAGTCCACGTGTATCGTGAGTAGTCATCTACTATTACTAAGGTATACGTGTTTCCTCCATAGCTCCGCACAGCGGATGGACCAAAAAGATCCATATGTAATAATTCTAGGCACCTAGTGGTGGATACTATATTCTTAGCTTTGTGGCTAGCATGAGCTTGTTTTCCAACTTTACATGCATCACAAAAATGTTTGTCATATTTTAGATTAGGCAAGTTTCTAACTAATTCCTTAGAGGCCAAAGATTGTATTTGTTGCATGTTAGCATGTCCTAATCTCCTATGCCACAAAGTGGAATTTTCGTCTAGGGTCGTTAGGCATATCCTATCTTCAGGTTTGTTTCCTAGTTTCATAACATATACACCTCCTTTCCTAATACCTCTACCTATAATTTTTCCATTCTTAACTATTTCGCTATCTTCTTCAGAAAAGATAACTTTACATTTATTATCGCATATTTGGCCTACACTAAGTAAGTTATATGTTAAATTATTAACATGTTCAACATTTTCAATAGTAAGTGAGTCTTGAGAAATCGTACCTTTGCCAATAATTTTTCCACGCAAGTCACTACCGAAAATAACGTTACCTCCATTGTATGCCTTGTATGTAGAGAATAGCTTGCGATTCCCCGTCATGTGCCTCGAACATCCACTATCCTTGATCCATTCGTTAGGTTCCAAGTCAATTCCAAGGCATATTTCGTCGGTTGCATTTGCCACAAAACACTTTTCTTCTTTTGGTTTTTCCACTTCTTCTTTATCACTATCACTCCATGTTCCACTAACAAATACGCTTTGATTTTCATAACCCGGCGGCTTTAAACATTCTCCAACGAGATGATTTGGACTTCCACATCTAAAGCACTTTCTTTTCACGTAATTATCACTTCTATTTCTTTGGAACGATTTTCTCTCGTCATGTGATGACCTAGTGAATCTTCCTCGTCTCTTGAAAAATTTCTTGAATTCTCTTACGGCCATTGCATATTCTTCGTCTTCACTTTCGTCACTTGAATCATCATTATCACTAGGTTCCTTTTTGGCTTTTAGAGCAATGGATTTGATTTGTTCTTTCTTGACTTTGACCGTTTCCGAATCTCTTCTTATGATTTCTTCATGAACCTTCAAGTTGCCAATTAGTTCATCTAGTGATAACGTCATCAAGTTCTTTGATTCTTCAATTGCCGTGACCTTAGCTCGCCATTTTGGATGCAATGCCCTAAGAAATTTCCTAACACAATTTTTACTAGAAAATGTCTCATCAAGTGCTTTTAAACTTGTGATGATAGTGTTAAACTTAGCAAAAGCATTATCAATTGATTCCTCTTCCGGAATCGTAAATTGTTCATATTGTTGTACAAGAAGATCTATTTTATTTTCTTTGACTTGGCTATTACCTTGGTGAGTGATTAGTAAAGAATCCCAAATTTCTTTTGCGGTTTTACACATAAAAATTCTTTCATATTCTTTGCGTGGTAACGCATTATAAATGACCATTTTAGCCTCATTATTTTTTGCTAGTTTCTTTTTCAAATCATCATTTTGTTTTTCAAAAGCTACAATTTCATCCATTTTGGTTTCAACATTATATTGAATAGGGGGAAAATCACCAAAGGTAATAATATGCCAAAGATCAAGATCTTTTGATTTCACATACGTTTCGAATCTATTTTTCCAATATAAAAATCCATCACTTTCAAATAGTGGTGGTCTTTGCATAGATTGCCCTTCTAAATATTTTAAAGATTCCATAGATCGTTACAAGTTTTAAAATACAATATATTTTAAAATTCTTGCTAGACGTGGCTCTGATACCAATTGTGGAAAACTAGAAGGGGGGGTTGAATAGTTTTACGTCTTTTTAATTTTTTTTATAAAACAAATTGTTTAAAAGTTTTCGTTGATTTATAAAATATAGATTCGATGATATATGAAATCTAGTTATACACAATATGAACAATACTAAGTATATATCTACTATGAAGCAATAATTATGTAAGTAATGAAATAAGTAAAGGATGGAAAGATCAAACCGAGAGACAAGCGATTTATAGTGGTTCGGCTACAAGGCACCTTCCTTGCCCTACTCCACTCCCCGAGCACCTAACTCGAGAGTTTTCTTCACTATATCAACAAGCTCCCTTATGGCGGAGAAAACCTTACACACCAATATACACACCAATTTACACACCAATCTACACACCAATCTACACACCAATCTTCACACCAATATACACGCCAAACTTCTTCACACCTATCTACACACCAATCTTCTTCACCTATCTATACACCAATCTTCTTCACACCTAGCTTTTACACACCAATCTTCTACACACCAATCTTCACAACTAACCTATTTCACTACTAATCAACTTCTACTATCTACACAACTATTCTCTAACAAATATTCACAACTAATCACACTATGAAATAATAATTAATGATGATGCTTAAACAACTTAGATGTGGAGATCACAACTAGTTGTAATACTTCTTGTCTTGAGGGATAGAAGTATTCTTCTCTTGCACTTGAATGGATTATGTATGGATCACTTTGAAACAAAGATTTAAGAATGTATGATCAAAGGATTTATAGATTGGAAATGGAGATCTAGAACAGAAAGTTCTGAAGTGCAAAAGGTGGGGAAAAAATCCAGGTTTAAGGTGGTATTTATAGGCAAAAGTTTCTGACAAAGGAGCGTGGCCGGTCCCCTTAAAGCATGGCCGGCCCCCTTAAAATTAAGGGGGCCGCCCAACTGTAACGGCCAGAAACTTTGTTTTTTAGTGGGGAAAGTTTATTTGGTGAAAAACTAACTGATTTTGGTTAAATATTTGAAATCATATATTTAGTATGATTAAAACATTTTTCCTTATTACCAAAAGTGTTTTTCAAAAATATATAATAAGATTATATAATTAAATAAACTTTGTATTAGTTAATTAAATACCCCTTTGATCATACATTGCACTAAACACTTTGTTTATTCATACCTTAAGTGATTTGGATGTAAAGAGAAATATTAATCACCAAATACTTGTTTATGTCATAAGTTTTAGTTCTTTGAGGTTATATTTTGTAATGATCAAAACATAGAGATATTGATAAAAACTTAATAATGTTTTTAAGGCATTATTTATGTCAACATAGGCTGTTGTGGAGTAGAGTCAGGCAGGTTCATGAATGGGGAAGAAAGATACTTGCTCACTTTAGTTTCCTAAGCAAAAGGTACCCGAATCGTTTTAACATCAGGTGGTTCATCATGATTTTGCTAGAATAAAGAAAAACATTTGGAAAAAAAGAGTAGATTCTTTAATTTAAAAATATCGCTCAACAGGTGTTTAGGACGAAATAGTTATAGGAAAGGTTACCTGTTTGGGAGTGTTACCATAATCAACTATGTCCATAAGAGCATCCACTGCCATAAGTTCGGTTTCCTCAAGCTCGGAATAAACAAAACAATTCAATGACTTATGTTGATTTACTGTCTGTAAAGTTGGATAAACAAAACTATTCAACAACTAAATTAAACAAAAATCAAACTAATGACAAGCTAGATTAGGTCTATTGAATGGCAATTTATGAAAATGACTCCCCTGGTGCAGGGGAGTTTTTGTACAATCAAGCCAAATTAGTACCTGATAACTTTTTGCCGGAGAGTCCAATAGAGTCTTAACGGTTGATTCCAATACTTTAGGATCAACATTAAGCTTAGTATTTGTCGGTGAGTCAAATAGAAGAGTTTTAACGGTTGAGTCCAATACTTGAGGATCAACATTAAGCTCAGTATTTATCGGTGAGTCAAATAGAAGAGTTTTAACGGTTGAGTCCAATATTTGACGATCAACATTAAGCTCTGTTTCACCATTAATGTCTTCATTTCCAACCTCCGCAGTTTTCTGATTTTCTACGGTTGAGTCCAATATTTGACGATCAACATTAAGCTCTGTTTCACCATTAATGTCTTCATTTCCAACCTCCGCAGTGTTCTGATTTTTAACGGTTGAGTCCAATATTTGACGATCATCATTAAGCTCTGTTTCACCATTAATGTCTTCATTTCCAACCTCCGCAGTTTTCTGATTTTTAAAAAACAACATACTATCAGACTCGTTAAATACTTAAAATAAACTAATATTAATATTAGTTAAGAAACTTATAACTCCTTCGAGTCGCTGATCCATACATAACTACAATCCAACAGAGTTTAATCTACTTAACTGTGCACGTAATATTACAATTGCATTTAGATTAAGAGACTCGTTCCGTCTTCTATATATGCTAAAACAACGACTAATATTACAAAGTGGGGCTAAGATGGTGACTATATTAAGGTATTAAACGAATTAATAGTGTTTGTGTACGGTGACAGGATTGGGGACACGATTGCAAGAAAACATGAATGGTTACACCTTAAAGTGACAAATCAGTGACTAAATAGGACATAGAGAAGTAATAAAAGTTAGTACCTTTGAAACAAGAATAACAATTTCAAACATTGGCTTATCATTCTGAAGCTTATCACTTTGTACCAAAAACGGCTCAGCATCCGACTTCTGTTTTGAAGAAGACCGTGCCGCCTGTTTCAATGAAAATAGTTGTTAACTTTTAACAAAACTTGCTAATTTTCATAGCATAAATAACATCTCTATATAATAACATTCAATATGACACACCTCTTGATCATAATCAACATCCAAAAAGGAGTCAAAAGTATTCTTGTCATTTGGTTCATGATCAACATCCAAAGAGGAATCAATAGTCTTCTTGTCATTTGGTTCATGATCAACAGCCAAAGAGGAATCAACAGTTTTCATGTCATTTGGATCATGATCAATATCCATAGACTCCTTTTGTACACGATTATCAACAGTTTTCATGTCATTTGGTTCATGATCAATATCCATAGACTCCTTTTGTACACGATTATCAACAGTTTTCATGTCATTTGGATCATGATCAATATCCGTAGACTCCTTTTGTACACGATTATCAAATCCACTAGAGGGCTGCATAACGAAAAAATTTCTTAATTGTTTAATTAACTGTAAAAGGTAGAGTGTATGATAATTGAAAGGTGATAATATGACCTTAAGTTGTTGCTCAATTGCTAGTAGACGTCTCTCAATATCATTTTTTACTTGCTCAAATTTTCGTTCAATATGAGCTGGATCAGAAACATTGACATCATCAACTTTCCAAGGATTGGCGGTTCCACTTGATGTCTGCGTAAAAAGATTGTGTTAAGCCTTAACAAGTGAACCCTAAAATTAATATGATATTTAGGCCTATTTAACCAGATATGTGAATTTGACTTTGTATGATTTTCTTAAAAAGTGGACTAAAGTGAGTTTAGATTAGTTCTAGATGAATGATACTGATATTTGAACCTGAATTCAGACTAGATTAAGCAACCTTAACTACTTTTACAACTATTATGCAGATTAGGAATAATAAAATCCCCTAGATGAACATGGGTAATACAAGTCTGCTACAAGCTCATAGCTTGTAAACAAGCTAGGTAAAAGGTTATTTAAGCAGACTCAATCTATACCAAAAACCCAGTTAAGAAACACCCCTTCAGCAAACCCAGTTAAGAAACTTAATCAAGCTGAGGACTAATTTAAATATATAACCTTTTGAATTTTCAACTGTTGTTCAATTGTAGCTAAGTGACCACCAAAATCCCGTTCCATAGCCACAAGCTTATCTCCAAGGGAAGCTTCTCCAAAGCCATCAACCTCACTACGGATCTCAGTATGGACATGTGTCTGTGTGTGAACATGTGTGTGAACATATGTCTCAGTTGTGACCACTTTTCTCTTCTTTTTTTTCCCTCGTCTATCAGATGATGGACTTTGTGTGGAGGCATTTTCAAAAGAGCTCTTTTCAAAATACTCTACACTAGACCTCCACCATTGTTTCTTCATCTCTTTAGCTGTCGGCTCAAGTTTATTGAGTTGTATCCTCGAATAGAAGATACTTTCACGATCAGCTTTCTGTGATTTCATACCATCACTCCATGCTAAACAACGGGGTATGGATTTTTCCCTTTCATGCCACCACTGGCTTGAATTTGGGAATATTTCCAATACCCATATCTGTGTAAGGAATAACAAAAGTTGTCGGAAAAGTTTTGAAAAGCATTAACTGTTAAATAACAAAAAATGCAATACAAAGAATTTAATAGGCATTTATTGGAATAGAAAGAACATAACTAATTATAGTGCAACTATAAGCCCAAAGTTAATTTGTGCTGGAATAAGCCCAACAGAACCAACTATTTGTAGCCCAAAAGGAATAAGCCCAAACCAGAAGTCAATTGTACTAACTGTAAGCCCAAATGTATACAACATTATTGGGTGAACTACGGATACACTTCTACTGGAAAATGTATTTCTGTATCAAAATCATTATCCTATAAGAAAACTAACTTCAAGCTAGCAGTTGGTAGAAAACACAAGAAATAAACCAAAACCAGAAGTCTATTGGATTCATTGTTACCCTAGTTGTAATCATCTAACAAGATCAGAAAACTTACTGACCTTAAGAGGGAAAACAAAGCCATTCAAAGTACATTGAGGCTGTCCACCGGCTGCAATTTTGGACAAATGAGCTTCACGGTTTTTGGAAGCAATATTATATACACTAGAGTGAAACCCTTTCCATATACGGTCTCCCCAAGGGAAATTATTCCATGCATCAAGATCATCAACTAATACCAACAACTCTTCTTCAATTACGTGTCTCAGCTCTACACCCATAAAAACATATTCGAAAGCCAACAATAAACAAACACGGACAGCCTCGTCATCTGATAGTTTTTTAAAATCATCATCTGACTTAACAAGGGGTAAAATATGATCATATCCCTTCAACTTTGCTACAGTGGGAAAAACACAGGCATGGAAATTTGAAACATCGTCCTTCAAATGTTTTAAAGAATCATTACCAAATTTAAAACCAGTTATCAAACATAACTCCTTCCTACCAAACTCTAAACTATGATGTCCAATATCAAAAATAAACGGGAAATCTGTATTAGGGTTCTCCATTTCTCTTTGGTGTAGAAGTAAAAAGAGCAGCATATGATTGTCATGCTCTTCTGTTTTTATATTTAACCAAGGACCGAACACACTCTTTTTGAACATGATATAACTATTCGGTTTCAGTGCCAACTGTTTGGCTATAGTTTTTAAGATGTGCATCTTGGTTCTCATGCTAATCTTCGCACCATAAACCTACGTTACCAAATTAAAAAAAAAAAAAAAAAAAAAAAAAAAAAAAAAAGAAAAAAAAAAAGACAAGTAAATAATGGATATTTTAACACATTTAACGAAATGGTTCAAGTTCAAACAAGAAGCAAAAATGCACATACATGTTAAGAGATACTTCTACTCTAATTCAGAATTATACATCAATAATGATACGAAAACTTCAGCAAACAAACTAACCATCATAGAAATAAGTTTACAACATACTGAACTGTCGAAACCTAAATAAGTTTAATGTCATTATACAACTTTTAAGAGAAGACTTCAATCATTTAGCCATGTTGCTCTTAAAAGCAGGGAGAAATCTACTTATGATCTATAAAAAAGATAAAAAAAAAATAATAAAAAAAAATTAATAAAACTTAGATGAACACGATGAAAAGCCATTGGACAATAGATGTGTGTAATCAGTGTGAGTAATCGGAAAATAATATGGTGAGTTACCGGAGAATAATAGGGCGAGTTACCGGAGGAGAATCGGGTTAGGTGAAAAAATAATCTGTGTTTATGTTGTATGTGTGTTGAGTATGTGTTTTTAATGAAAACGTTTTTTTTTTTTTTTTGAATATATTAAAAGTACACATAAAGAGTAGAAACACTTTTAAGTGAATCTAAACAAAAGATTTTTTTTCTTTCCTCATGTATACCTTTTTACTTTCCCATGTATTTTTTCACGTGCTTCAATGTAAGTTGAGTAGCCGCCGGTTGAGTAGCACAAAGGTTGAGTAAGTTTGGTAGTTATATGGTAGTTGATGTGGGCCCCAGAATATTGACACGTGTCGCGTTTTGAGATGGGTTGCGGAGTTGAGTAGTCGCGCATGACCATTTAGGGGATTTTGTTAAAAAGTGACCATGGTGGGGACAAAAAAAAAAAAGATTCTGTACTAGATTAGTACTTACCTCTTTAATTTATTTATTTTTTATTTTTTTTGAAATTTTTTATTTTCTATATTTTTTTAAATTCAAATAAATATATATTTTTTTAATTTTTTTATGTTTTTTATTTTCTAATATTTTTTTAAAATTTTAAAAAAAATTTTGATTTTTTTTCAAATTTTTTTTTTTTGATTTTCTTTTTTTTTTTTAATTTTTAAATAATTTTTTTTATTTTCTAATTTCAATTTTTTTTATATATATTTTTTTGAAAATATTTTTTTTGGAACTTTTTTTTTTGTAGAGTACCTTGATTGGAAACATACCTTAAGTTGTGTACCTTTTTGTGCCATTGACCCTTTATTTTCATATCACGGAAATTTGTTGTTACATTTGATATTTATATTCCCGTCAACAATAGTTTAGCCGTATTTAATATTCAAGCCCGTGTACGCATAAATTAACCTTTTCAAATAAAATAACATGAGTCCTTGTTTGAAGTATATAGTAGAAAAATTATTTTAATAGATGAAAGTTTAAAACGAATATTAGTTTTAAAAAATATTTAACGTATATTAAAACTAATTCGTATATTTACAAAATTTTGGAATTTTAATAGACGAAAGTCTGAAAATAATACTAATACTTATATAATTTTAAACAAATTTTATCTTATAAAGTATAGGGGTATAAACTGTAAGGTGTTATTTGTTATTTTTCTAAAGTTATTAAAAAATATAAAAACTTATAATTTTACACTTAGCTCTATATAATTTTTGTAAAATTCAACCACTAAAGTTTTATTAATTAGTTCATTTTTTTTTTAATTTTTTTTTAAGTTTTTGTTTTCACAAATTTGACACAAATATTTTTATGTGTTTTTTTCTTAACCAAATTTCTCCATCAAATTTATTAAAGTTTGAGCAAAATCAATTCAATTTTAACTTTTTATTGACCAATCATATTGCTTGATTTTATCTACGTGGCAAAATCGAGCTCTCCAATTGGTCTAATTTTTTTTCGGTGAAAAAGGTTTTGCAAAAACACTTTGAAATAATATGATTATTTTATTATATAAAAGATTGAATGGTAAAGATTTGTTTAATGAATTTTAAAAAAAAATTGTGATCTACATTAAACTATTTTTTACGTGTTAACTTTGAAATACAGTAAGAAGTAAGTGTGCGATATAATTGTTAATATTCTCTTGGATTTTGGTGGGTGAGCTAACTTCTTTTTGAATAATAAATTAACGATAATTAGCAAAAAGTGAATATGGTATCGTTTGTGATAACAACTTTATACATAGATTATGCTCATATTGATTACTTGCTTTAAAGATAATTAGCAAAAGTGAATATGGTATCGTTTGTGCTAACAACTTTAAACTTAGATTATACTCATATAGATTACTTGCTTTATAAGTCAAAAATCCAATTACCATGTACTATTAAGGGCCAATTGTTTTATGAAAAACCATTAGCTACCAAACAATAATATTCCTTAATTTAATCACGTTGTAATAATTAGTAGATAAGTAACTTTAGAGAGTAGTACCGGATGGGTGACCATCCGGGAAGTCCTCTTTGATCACAGGTTCTGTTGATACCAGGCTTTCAAAGTCCTTCAATGAAGGTTTCAACCCACTTGGGTTCGAATCTGGAGAAGGCAGGGTTTACTTCAAATTAAGTGTCGTGCCTTCGGGCGGCTTAAGTTGAAGGTTTTCCCCCCATCGGGTTTCGAATTGGTCAAGGATTTCTCCGAAAGAACCGTTCAAAAAAAAAAAAAAAAGTAACTTTAGAGTCTGTTGCACTCTATTTTGCGTCCCAGTCGTTATTATCTAGAATTTGTTATTATGAGTTGTGTTTGGTAAAAGTAGTAGTGAGCAGTAGCAGTGAGCTGTAGTACTGAGCTGTGAGCAGTAGCCCAACTCACAACTTCTTAAAAAAATATTAGAAAAATGAGCATTTTAAAAAAATAGTAAAGCTTACCGCTCTTTTGACATACGAACATTAAAAATCAAAAAGCTCATTGCTCACCACCCATCGCCCCAAAAAGCTCTAAAAAGCTCCACGCCAAACATAACCAGGCGGTCTTAATCTTTCGCGCCTTAGTTATAACAAACAAGGCGGTTCCACATTTATAAGTGATGAAGTTCACGAGTTTTCTTTTATGATAATACAACGAACTAACTAAACAAATCATCTGGCACAAAATTTGTAGACCTTATCCATTTAGAAAAAATCAAAATTTTGAAAAAAAAAGAAAATTACACTACACGGCAAAATCCATGGTTCCCGCGAACGCCTGAACCCTCTTGGTTCCGCCCCTAATAACAAAATATTTTCATTAAAGAATATTAAATAAGTATCAAATCAATATTTTGTTTTTGGGCAAATGGTCTAAAAAAATTACCCTCTCCGTCTCAAATTAATACTCTATATTTTCTTATTTAGATGTCTCAAAATAATTGTCCAACTTTCTTTTTAAGTAAGAACTAGAGAATTTACTGAGGGGATATTTTATTTGAGTGGTTAAAAATTAAAGTGACCACACTTTTATTAAACTTTGTAATTGTTGTCTCCTGACAATAATTTTGAGACGGAGGGAGTAACAAACTTGTCACTTTTTTCTTTTGTAGACTTAACTTTTATTTTTCCTATTGTAGTATTTAACTTTCTTAATTTTCATATTGTAAGCTTTCAACTTCCTTAATCATTTTATTGTATGCATCCAACTTCTTTAATTTTTATAGTCGTAAACATCCAACATCCTTAATTTTCTTTTTGTCACGTCATTTTTTCTTACTACAGGCCTACAATAAAAAGTTTGATGCTACAATAGAAAAAATTAAAAATTTAATGCTTACAAAAAGAAAAAGTAACAAGTTTGTTGATTTTTTTAGACCATTTGCCCTTCGTTTTTCGAATCAGATGTGGAAGTCATTTTTATTTCTTTGAGGCAAATGTCGTAGGAGAGAAACTTTTGCTTTAGATATATTAAACATGGAGATATTTGTTTTCATCTACCTAAATCAGTAGATTTAGAAACGTCATACTCTTGTTTTTATAGGGGACCAAGAAATAGCAGGCTATCTATCTTAGACTTAAGAAATCAAATATTGAAATTTACTGGATATAATAAATAATACATGAATCTTTAGGCTGCCCACAGAAGAGCAAGGGATCGACTTATTCGATCGATCCTCAATCGGTCCCTTTGCTATGGAGAGTCGGTCGGGCAAGGGAAAAAAACAACTAGGTCGAGATCACGATCGAGTGTTTTGTTTTTTCTTTTTTACTTTTTGATCCAACTTTCCACAAAGTCACGTTTGGGAGAGTGTGTGTGTTTAGTGTGTGTGGTGAGGAAGAGGAAGAGATATATATATATATATATATATATATATATATATATATATATATATATATATATATATATATATATATATATATATATATATATTTTAAGTGGGCTGTAGATATAGTTTGTAAAAAAAAGTTTTTTTTTTTTTTTTTTAGTGGGCTGTAGATATTGTTTGAAAAAAAAAAAGTTGAACTAGGTCGCCCTTACTGAGGCACTGAATCGCCTGCAGGTCGCTAGAGAGAGAAAGCTGACGTGGCAGGAAAAAGTAAGGGGATTGAATCCCCTTACTGTGGGTAGCCTTAGGCTGCTTGCAGTAAGGACTAGAAATAAGGGTCAATCCCCCTTATTTTCTCTGCCACGTCAGCTTTCTCTCTCCAGCGACCTGCAGGCGATTCAGTGCCACAGTAAGGGCGACCAAGTTCATTTTTTTTTTCAACTAAAAAATTTTAATTTTTTTTTTTTTTTTTTTTTTTTTTTTTTTTTAAGAACAAATTACAAATAATATTTTAAAACATTACAAAAATATTTTTTGTAAAAATGTCCAACTACACACATTACCAAAAATAATAATAATAATAATAATAAAAAGTCCAATTGTACGTTATCAAAAAAAAAAAAAAGTCAAACTCTTCTTCATCTTCACACACACACACTAAACACACAGTGGAAAACACACACAAGATTATACGGATCAAAAAGGCAAAAAGAAAAGAAATAGCACTCGGTCGAGATCACGACCCACTTCCCATATTTTCGCCCCTCTTCTCGGTCGCGACCCACACTCCACAACAAGGTCGACTGAGACGACCGAGTCGGTCTCGGTCTTTACTGCGCCCGGCCTTATAGTTATCTTAATTGGTCAATATAATGCTTAATTTCTCAATTGTCACGTTACATAGAGTTTCTTATATCAAGCACGTAGACATATATGATTTTTATCTTATATTGTTTTGGTCATCATTCTAGTATCACATACTTAGACCAAATATCCAACTTTTGATTGGGTGCATCAAAAGATTCGACAAGCTAACTCAAGAAGTTTTCTGAGATGACTTATCGTGTCTAGGTTTCCATTTAGTTGGAGAAAAATTCTCTTGTTTTCTATCTCTAATTTTGTAAAATTTGGAAGGAAAATTATCTCCACAAAAGAAAATATGAAAAACGTGTCTAGTTGATATTGTATTTTATATTTTGAAGAAGTGGGAGGGAGGGTTGTGGGTTACAAGGGAAAACAAGGAAAACAACTAAAATTTGTTTTGCAAAATTTCTTGTTAAGTTAAGAAACAACGGATTTTGTGTTTTACAAAACATTTTGTTGGAAAATGCTGATTTGAGTGCGATCTCTGTTTTTCTTATTTTTAACAAAACATTTTGTGAAGAACAAAGGTGCTTTCCTCCAACTAAACCCACCCTAAAATGTCTAGTTTTACACTTACATAGCAAAGTATTGTTTTAATTCCTCCGTCACAAATTATATGTCCATTTTCAAATTTCACAAAATTTAGGAAAAGTGGTCCTTTTACAATGTTAACCAATTAAATTTTATTCCTAGCTACTTTAGAAGCATTTGGATTGATTGTTATTAAAAGTAGACATTAAATTTGGGGTAAAATGCAAAAATGGTCCCTAAACTATCACGAAATCGCAAAAATGGGACTGAGACAAAAAGTCACGCAAAACAGCCACTAACGTTACGAAAATTTGCAAAAAAGCCACCGAGAGCGCTTTTTTGCTAACTTCCGTTAGTTTTTCCGTTAGTCAATGGTATTATCGCCATTTCACTCGTTTCCCGCCTTTGACTATCCACACTTTACTTGAATGACCAAATTTGCAAAGTTATAACTTAAGTTTTGGAGCCAAAAACACACGTGGCAGCCGAAGAGATTAACCTTTCCCTCCTTTTTGTGCAACTCGGCAACCTCTAATAGGTACTATTCAGTTCATCTTTATCCTCCTTATTTAAATACACCAAACCACACACACATTTCACCGAAACACACATAATCCCAATGATCAAAACAACCCACGATGGCAAACAATGGTAAAGGGAAGATCATATATATTGGTACCGAGGAAGAGGAATTTGACAAAGTTTTAAGAACCGATTATCTAAATGATTTACTTCTTGATTCATATGGCGCAGAACCAATTGATGAGTATGGTTCTTATAGGAAGATTCCTAAGGAGTTGAGAACTCAGATTCTGACCTATCTTAGGAAACAAGATGGCTACTATGAAGCGCTTTTGAGTGATGAGGAGGAGGAGGGGGAGGAGAAGGAAGAGACTGTGGATACTGGTTTACCAAATGATTTGGCAGAGAGGATTTCCCGTCTTGAAGTTGTGTTTAAGTATCTGAAGGATAAGAAGGACAAGAAAGAAAAAGAATTGAAGGGCATGAAGAAAAGGAAGAAAAGGGGTGATGCGGAAGGTAGCGGTTCCAACTTCTAAACTAGTGTGTTTAGATAACTTTTGGGTGATGTAAATGTTGTGACCTCGTATGATCAATGAAAGTTTCGATCTTTATGTTATTATGTTTGTGTTTCAATTTTTGATGTTTATGTTTGTGTTTCAACATTCACAAGGTACAATGATACAGCTTATGCAGAAACTATTAACATTTGTAGGTTGACTTTGGAAAGTCAAAAGCTATTGACTAGCACTAGTAAGAAGTTAATACTCCTTTATCTACCAACTAGTATAGTAAAGTCTCCTGTCAAATTTATCAAAAACATAGATATGTCAGAATATGTAACTCAAAAATTAAAGAGAAAGAAAATGAGTAGTAATAATACACAGGTAGAGGAAGTAAGTGGTTGTATAATTGGTCTCGGTATCAGAAGTGGGAACAAAACAGGAG
Source organism: Artemisia argyi (assembly GCA_030686995.1). Taxonomy (NCBI): domain Eukaryota; kingdom Viridiplantae; phylum Streptophyta; class Magnoliopsida; order Asterales; family Asteraceae; genus Artemisia; species Artemisia argyi. The sequence goes on from CM060708.1 coordinate 218,628,659, forward strand.
GGGGTGGTGCAAAGATAGAGGTGTTGGATGAAAGATGCTTCATCTGTTGTGGAGATGTTAAGTGTTGGAGGCATAGTGTTGTGATACTTGAACAGGCAGGTTGTGCAACGGCAGAGGAAGTAAGTTGTGGTGTCATTGGTCTGGGTATTACAAGTAGAAACATAAGTACAGGGGGTGTTGTAGATGCAACTCAATCAACTGAAGCAAAGAAGAAGATTAAAAAAAAGCCAAGAAACTAAATCACTATGGTTTTGGGTATGTACAAACCACAAACTGAATCACTATATTTAGTCTGTGTTTTAATGTTTCATTAATGTGAGTTTCTTGTTTATGTTTGTGGTACCTATCAATACAATAATGAAGTATAAACATATGTGAAGACATTATTCATACAAAATCTGGATCATGAGATCCATTACATTCATTAACCATCACTAATCTCAAAACAACCAACCCCCTCATGGATATTTCTTCTTCACAACATCCTCAATCTTCTTAAACATCTTGTCCTTGACTTGCCTGGCCATCATCAACAGTGCATTCGCCCTACGCTTATCAATTGTTTGTAGCCTCCTAAGTTTCTTTGTATTGTTCCTTGCAATTCTTGCACGTGAATAGTTTCGAAGTCTAACAATCACATCCCCCCTACATTCGACCCTTTCAGTAATTTTTTTGGACTTGTTCTCCAAATCGTGTGCCTGCTGCAAGTCTTGAAGAATCTCTGTGTGGTAAGGGAAGCATTAGTTCAGTTAGCACATACGAGTTACAGAGAACCTTTAGATCAATATCACTTTAATAGTTGTTCATGGTTAAGGAAATAGGGAGGTGTCTTTTGCAAGTGAGTGTTTTGAGAGATACATATTTAGTAGCCTTCACATGTTTGCCTATAAAAGGGCTTATAAGATTGCCACGTACTAGTCTTCATGTGTTGGACCAAAAAAAAGACTTATCTGACAGTTGACTTTATGGAATTCAACATTTGCAGTTTGACTTTTGAAAGTCTAAATGCAATGGGTGCAAATGCAATGGGTACAAGGGAATGAGTGTCTAGATCACTCCCATTCAACATTTGCAAGTTTGACTTTTGAAAGTCCAAATGCAATGGGTACAAACATAGAATCCAAACATAGTTCAAAACATTGTTCTAAAGACAATAAATTTAAACAAAGAGTATAAACATAGAATCCAATAGACAATAAAGTGAAACATATTGTTCAAAGATCAGTGGGTAACACATTAAGAACTAGGAACTGCATGCTCATCATCTGTCTTCATCTTTTTAGTTGGCCTGTCAACATGAGGTCTGTGATTGAGTGGTATAATTACTGTTGTAGAGTCAATTCTTGTCCAGTATTTGCGGCTAGAACAGCCATTGATCTTGAATGAGTACATACGCGCCCATGTTTCTAGTCTGTAAGCAGCATGAACCCACTCTTCAGGTATACCAACTCCTCTTCCATCCTCATTCTTGTAGTTTATTGCATCCACAGCATGTTTATATGGTATTCCAGTCAGCTCCCACTTCCTACAACCACACTCCTTCCTGTCCATGTTAACAACACAATGATCCCCGTTAGGCACATATACTTTATATAAAGAAGCTTCAATCCATTCAACAACGCAATCAGTAGCTTCTTTTTTATTGCATCAAACATGGCTTGCACAGTAGGAGTAAGTTGTCCAACACTCTTTTCTATTATTTGTTGAACTACCACAATCCTCTTCATCAAGTACTCCCTGATATATTCAAGACAAGTGATGATGGTTCTATCTCTGACATCATTTAGCTGGCTTTTGAACACCTCACATATGTTGTTGAAGAGTAGTACACATAGGGCTTTGCCTGTTAAACAAATCACACATTATATATTAATATATGATCAATTATCAGTATGCTTTTGTCCAGTGCCACTTAATGAATTACCTGAAAAATGTGATCTGCTCCATTGTTCAGTTGGAATCTTCATCAACCAATCATAAGCTGCAGCATTGTTATTCTTTAGGTGATCCATCTCTTTGTTGAATTCAACAACAGTAGTGGCTCTAGCTGCATTCCAAAGCATGTCCTTGTAAACACCTCCTTTAAAATGTGAATTCATCTCCTCATGAATATGCTTAACACAAAACCTGTGTTTGTGTTCAGCATTTGGAAACACACTAGCAATGGCTTGTATCAATCTTTGTGAACAGTTAAGGTTATTTGATGGTGTTAAAACTTTACATGTTCTCATTGTGCATAAAGCACATGATTAATTATAGAATAGAAATGTCACATTTTGCTTATCAGAAATGAAAGTGAACTTGCAGTTGGTTTGTATACCAAGATCCTCTCCTAGTAGTTTCAAAACCAACACCAAGTTGCCTTATTTAGTGCATCAACTACAACATATGCTACTGGATAAATCCCATTGTTTGCATCAATCCCAACTGCTGTTAGTAATTGACCTGGAAAAGGACCTGACATGCATAATCCATCTAATCCTAAGAATTCTCTGCCACAAGCTTTGAAACCTTGTTTCATAGCTCCCAAACACACATAAACCCTTTTAAAAGTTCTTGTTGCACTCTCTGGATTTGGTTCTAGCTGCACATCAATCCTAACAGTAGTTCCTGGATTTTGATTAACCAACTCTTGGGCATACTCTCTAAGCAGTGCATAATGTTTCGTAAAAACAGGTATACCTGATTGATGTTCACAGTCTTTATTGCATAGCAAATCATACTTACTTACGGGAACATCTTCAATTAGCTCATCATCATCATCAATCACTTCATCATCATTTGGATTATAATCCAAATCCTCTGAATCACTCCCGCCACTCTTTCTTTCTGTTTCATTATCCACCTCTACTACTTTGACATTTCTCATATGACCACCTACAATTGTAAGTCCATAACATTAACAACAAATACACCTTTTAATAAATAAAAAAAATGCACTGTGTCTTACCGTATCGATCAAAGGTACGAACGATCGATGTAATCTAACCGGAACTATACGTTAATTAGAATTGTATCTGAATATAGGTGTTCGGCTTAATTTGGTACAGAATTGGCGGCAATAAACTAGGTGAATGAGGATGGAAGAGGGTTGTATCTAAAGTTAAAGGGGTATATTAGTCATTTCATGCGATAATACCCTTAACTAACGGAAAAACTAACGGAAGTTAGCAAAAAAGCGCTCTCGGTGGCTTTTTTGCAAATTTTCGTAACGTTAGTGGCTGTTTTGCGTGACTTTTTGTCTCAGTCCTATTTTTGCGATTTCGTGATAGTTTAGGGACTATTTTTGCATTTTACCCTTAAATTTGGTACAATAAAAAAATACCAGATTTATATTCAGGACGGAGCGACTAATTATACATAAGATACAATTCCCGTGGGCGGTTCATCCTTTGTGGCCCGTTTGTGTGTTGGAGGCCCATACCCGAAATAAAGCATTTGTGGCCCGTGTGATAAAACCGTCTCCCTCTCACAACTCTTTCCCGTTTGTGAGTGATGCCGGCAAAACCGACTCCGACTGGTGAAACTTTACCCGGTCCGAACGAAAGCTGCTATAGTGCTTTTGTGAGAGGGCTACAGTGAAATAATATATTTTAATGTGGCTACAGTTGTTTTGTGAGAGGAGGCATGTTTTGTGGTTGTTTTTTAGCCATTTGTTATCAGGTACACTTCCTTTTTTTCCCAACCACATGTTAATTATTTGTTAGTGTTGAAAGGCTTTTCTAGATGATTCATTTGCTCAAAAAAAAATATCATTCATTTGCAAGAGGGTTTTTTCATCAGCTTTTGTGTTCAATCATATAATCGCTATTACTAGGTGTGGAATCTTTAATTTATGTTCAATTAACTTTTAATGCGTTGAATTACATGTTTGAGCTGTGTAATAGTTGATTTTTTGGGTTAGGGTTCCTAGGCTTCATTATGGTTTTGATGTTTTGGTTGCATGAGGTGTGAGACAGATCTTTTACCAACTGCCCATAGGTTTGGAATATTTATGCTTTCGTTTGATTATGCTTTCTTATGTTTTGATTGCATGTGTAGAGTTTTCTTCTTAGCGATCTAATGTATGTGGTTATGATAGATATTTAATGTATGTGATTGTGAGAGTAATGTTTTTGATGAGTTTCTTTGGTTATGAACTTATGATTATTCAATGGTTGTTGATTTGGCTGAGATTAAAGTTACATGCTCTTTTTTTTCTATGTTTCTAGGCCCATATGTTGCAAGTCGTACGGTGGTTTGATGGTTGGCTATGATGAGTATGAATAGGATCGAATAAGGCTGAGGATGCTCGCCTGTTCCTATGGGAACCTGCTACGGTTGCAGCCATGGTGAGTTCGCCCGCTTATTCGAATCATCTCTTTGAGCCTCGGTTGTGCCAAGTGCAAATATTTGGGCGTTCGCTGGCGCAAAAGTTTCCAACAAACACCCAACGCTGAATGTATCTTATATATAATGTATTTGTAGCCTATGGATTCTATTTGTTCTTTGTGGTTATGGTTGCGCCTCCGTATTGTGCAAGCTGTGCAGTCACAAAATGCTTGGCTATGATGAGTCTGGATGGGGTCGCTTAAAGTTGAGGGTGGCCGTCTATTGGAAGGTAACCTGCTAGGGTTGCAACCATGTCAAGTGCACCCGCTTTCTCGAGCCATCTGTCTGAGCCTCAACTGTGCAAAATAGAAATGCCAGGGTGCTTGCCACCACTACTGGGGTTAACGGGTACCAAATGGCATATAGCGAGTGTGGCCTGGGTAAAGGCAAACTGACCAAAATTAAATAATCGCCAAAGCCCATTGTTGCGTTTCTTTTATAGATTTTTAGGCTTATAGGGTAAACTTATTGCTTGAGTTGATTGTGTATTGCTTTTTAATAAGGGTGTTCTTACATCTTCCCATGTCCCATGTTTTCAGGAGACGCTGTGGCGATGTAGGCTTGGTTAGCTTGCCATGGCAGTGTATGATTATGTCTGAACCATGAAGATTTTGCTATGTCGTTAGCCTTATGGTTTCCGAGGCGATGATGAATGTCTCTGCAAATTACCTTTTCCGTGAGTGTGGCTGGCACATTCCTGCATCTTGGCGGGGTAACCACGACCGTCACGTGGGTGCAACCATGGCGGGTGTGTCAAGTCGCCCAAGGAAAGGCAGATTTGATCCTCACTTTTAAGAGTTGACCATGTCTCAACTGATGAAGGTGTAGCTGTTTAAACCGCTTACCAAGGTGCTTATCGGTGACGGAACTATGATAGTCAATGCTTTTGGCCCAACGTATGCTGAGGCCATATGAGAAAAATAAAGGTTTTTGCTGTTGTTTGGGTGAATCTTTTATTCGTTGCTGAATGGCTATCACATACATAAAGGCAATGATGATAAAAATGAAATGCGAAAATAGATTATGGTAAATACTAAACGCTTTCTCTACTGATTATATAAGAGTCGGATCCGGGAAATTTATGGCTGCCATTTACCAACACCAATATCTTGGCAGGGCAGCCTTTCCACGTGGTGGTTGCAGCCATGGTTGGTCTTCGGTTTTGGTCCTATGTTTACAAACATTAGTTTTTTCACCGTGAATACTCCATCAACGACGTTATCCTGGCGGGGCAGCCTTGCCTAAGTGGTGGTTGCAGCCACGGCTGTTGTTTCCGTTTCTGAGCCGGTGCGTCAACATCTGTTTTTTTACAGATTTGAACGTATGTATGTATATGTGACAACTATTCAGCAACAAATGTGTGACGAGTGTTGCTGCCTCAGATTAGACCTCAGTTCTACACACAGTGGCAAGGTAAGCTACTTAACCTAAAACCATGGAATGTAGTAATGTCAAAGAGGGGTGTTTGGAATTGCATTTATAACAGTTAATGGGTGGGTTTAGGGGCTGAAATGGGTGGGTTCAGGGGCTGAAATTGGGGGGGGGGGGGGGGGGGGGGGGGGGGTTTAGATGTTGAAATAGAACTGAAACGGATGCAATTGGGTGCTGAAGGGCGGGTTGAAATGCGTGTCTTTGGATGCAGAAATGGGTACTAAGGTGATGACGATAGTTTTCTGCATTTATGTCTTTGGTAAGTAGTTTATCAACTCCCGTGTCTTGGCGAGGCAGCCACATCCACATTGTGGATGCAGCCATGCCGGGTCTCTGGTACGACTTCCATACTTGCAGATCTGAGCCTCTATATTATATATACTAAAAGGCATGATACGTGCTGTCATTTTCATGTGGCCTTTACATTGGGCTAATAGAATGTGTTTATGTTCAGTGGTTGATATGGTTGGCTCGAGCCAGGAACAATAGCGACTGCAATTTGAGCTTTAAAGATACGAGGACGATGAGAAACGCTGATTTCATAAGCTGTGCATAAGCTGTATCAGGTGTGTATTAATTTTGTATAAATACATAAGTTATGTATGGGTTGTGGTTATAAGCTGTGGTGTGTATAAAGTGCAGTCATAATTATGTGAACTAAATTTTTAAGCTGCTATAATTATTCGTGACTGCTGATTTTATAAATTGTACAAGCAGTATACAAGTCCTGACATATGATATTATAACATTGTAGAATTCGTTGCTTGAAATTAAAAGTCAGAATAACATGTCGTCATAGGTTGTGTATAAGTTGTGAATTAAAAATTCTACAGGATGCTTTTGTCCATGAGACTTTAGTGTTTTCGTTGATTGGTGTGTTGTTGTTTTATTTGTTATGTGCGGAGTAAAGTTCATATTGTAAATACTTTTCACTCATGCTATCGTTTAGATAATCAACAGCTTACAACAAGGTAGTCGTAGGAGTTAGCGAATTGACAATTTTGATTTTAGAGTCTTTATTAATGTTTTTTAGTTCGCAAAATAGGCAGAACAGATGCGTTGGATCAGCGGTAGTTTTTAGTACATGTATGCTTAAAAAAAATATGGGTTTGTACACCCGCCCCACTTTTGGGCCTAATTTAGCAGTTTTCTCCGCAATTGCTGAGACGGCTAATGTGCGAATTAGCTGATAGGTTATGTTCAAGTACTGATTAAAACGGTCCTCGCAGGTTTTTATTTGCACATATACATTTTTAGCGTACTAATTGTGTGAGTTATATTACAAAATCAGTCGTTGCATATATATTTTTTAAATAGAACGGTTGAGGATTTTCTATGCTTTGCTGAAAGAATCCAGTTAACTTTCAAACCAGTTAGACCGTTTGACACATATGACCCATTGGAGATATAGCAGCCTTAAATTGACCCATTGATGAGTAAAAGGGTCGATGTTGTCACACCTACCTGCTGAAATATTTATCATTCCATGGCATAGTATCTTAATCTGCTTCAGGTCCGGGATGATCATGCGTTGTATATATGCGGCGTTTTGTCTTTTGTACCTGCAGAGATGGCAGTAACAGAGGGTGTTTGTTTCGGCTTATATAACCGACTTATGGCTTATTTGATATTGGGCTTATGTTGGATAAGCTCACTTTTTGTGGCTTATTTTGAACCTTTTCGGCTTAAGGCTGATGTGACTCAACCTTTTTCGAAATAACTGTGTCTTGAATGCCAATTTTGATACAAAAAACTGTTTACATCTGTGTTTTTATGTTTTGACTACTACAGCTTTGACATTTTGTCCTAAGCGCTGATTGTAATCTTACTAACAGAGGTATTCTTTTTATTGCACAGATGTACCGTGAGATGGTTAATGTTGCTGTTGCGTAAGACTAAAATGGGAAGCAACAAAGAGTTCTAAGGTAGTAATGTAGTAATGTCACAAAGGGGTGTTTGGAATTGCATTTATAACAGTCAATGGTATGCTTATTATCCGGGATGATGCTGCCATAGTATCTATTGTTAACTGCTATCGCGGTTTCTTTTGGTTGTAGGTCATGTTGCTGAAATTGCTAGAGGCCTGAGAGCAGCCGTATTTTGGCAGGGTGTTTACACTAACGCAGCCATAGCGGTTGTTCCGGCTTTGTGAAATCGGTTATTGATTAATGGCCTGAGAGCAACCGTATTTTGGCAGGGCGTTTAAACTAACGCAGACATAGCGGTTGTTCCGGCTTTCTCAAAATGGTTAATGATGAATTATATAAGTAACATTGTTTTTTTAAGAAAGTTTTATGCCTGTGATGATTGTTGGAATTTCGGCGACGTGTTCTGACCCTAACTTGGTGGGGCAATGACCGGATGGCATAGCATATATGCCTGCTATGCAACCGGATTTCTTTGCAGCCGTAAAGGAATTCGGACACTTCTATGACCTGAACCATATATACAGATGTGAGGCTAATATTTTATTGCAACACATTTTTGACATATCTAGAAAACAGGTACGACGATAACAGCTTTCTTGGGAGGCGAGTGGTTTTTTATACTTGCTTATTTTTTGTCCAAAAGAGATGTTGAACCAGCGATGACCAGTTTTGAGATGTTCAGGAACATGTTACTGTATCTAATTCTTATAAATGGGTCAAATTGGGATTTTCATGCGTTTTTTGAATGGAATATTGTCTTTTGTTTACTTATTTAACCAGAAAACTATTTTGTATGCTTATTAAAAAGAAAAACTGGTTGGTCAAATTGGAGTTAAGCAAACTCTATGTATTTGGCGCTGAAATCAGACCCACCCAGGATGAACTAGGGTACGCTTTTGGGATTGTGTTAACCTTTTTTTTATAATAGGAATTTGGTAAATTTGTTTGCCATATTGACTTGGATTCTGACATATTACTACTTTAGGGTGGTCCTTGGAGTCAGATTTTGAGGAGATACATGTCACAGGCGAAGAGAATGAGTGAGCAGACACTTGAGCACAACTTCATGCGGGAAAACCTTCTACCAGGTATATTCATATTATGTTCTTTTGTGTCAAATACAACAAATGAATGTGTTGTGCATTTGGTTACAGATAACCTGCTTTGGATATATATATAATGTCACTCTGCAAATCTTTTCAGTATAAGTTGTTTGCGTAGCCGAATAGTTTTAGATTTCCAGGTCATGTAGTGAATCATTCATAAGAAAAATCTAATGCCATTCCCATCTATGATACATGTAACACAGGTTCAGGAAGATTGGTCAATTAGGAAGGTAGATTAAGATTTGCTCTTGAAACAGCGGAAAGGATTGGTATTTGTGAAATGCAATTTGTAATATTTATGAAGTCTTTAAACATTATTAGATATGCATGCAATACGATGGTATATAGGACCCCCGTGGCAACGCGCGGGTGAACATCCTCGTATATAGATATCTTGTAGTAGTGCCAAATCTCATAGCAAAACTTTATAAAAGCTTTACAAATGTAAAAGTTTATTTCAATATTTGGGCCTTATATGGGGGCCTTCGATCACCTCTTTATCTGTGATTCTGTGACCCAATATCATCTTGTTTTATAAATACGGAAAATGACTAAATGAGTCGCATTTTTACGTGTAAAGTATTCATGCACCAAGTGTTTTTGAAAAACGTTTTACTTGAAGACTTTAAAATAGAATCCAAAATCTAAAATGCTTGTCGCCAAAACAAGCATACAATGCTGAAAGCTAGACGTTAGCTTCAGGGAACTTTGGTTTGCCAAACGTAGCGTAGTACATGCTGGATAAGGTGATGGAATTTAACAAATGTTGATGTACGTACTAGCTAAATGCGTGACTCTGATATGATGTTGGCATTACTAGCCAAATGTATTTGTGATTTAATACTTATAAGAATTGTTGTTACTTTGTTTCTTTAATAGTAAATTTTACGACCTATACACTACTTGTCTCATGTATATTTTTTTACTGAGACCCGAATGTCGACAATCGTATTCTTACTCGAAAGTTGAGAGACTGCTTCCGGAAAAACTCTCGGCAAATTGTAATAAATAATAAAAATTGCCACCGCTAGAAAACTTAAAAATATATGAGATGCAGTGCGGCACCATATTCATGCACCAAGTATCAAAGTGTGACACCTTGACACAGCACACATTCTTTTTTGTTGAACTTTAGAGGCCATGTAATAGTAACAAATCAAGCTGAAATTAGAAAGACTATTGATCAATGGGTATGTATTAAGAAGTAACTTCACAATCATTTTATGCGCATGCATGGTTCATTGGAAATTCCCAAATCAGGACAATTATTTTTCGGGTTTATTTATTCAGTACAAACCCAACCCCATTTCTCAATTTAGTCAAGTGCGATTGTGCGATCCCATTACCTTTATTACACGTGTCCCAGACAAAACCACCTTACCAATCATTTGCAGCCCACCCCACTAGCACTTGTCCCCCACGTGGCCTTTGACTTTAATTTTCTAATGTGCGATTTCTGATCGTGCGATCGTGCGAATTTCGGCTGCCCATGTGCAATATTTCTTGGAAAAGACCAAAAATCTTTTCAAAAGATTTTTATCTTAGTGATTTGACTTGACATCTTTTTTTTTAAATATTACTATTTTAATTTACTTATTTCACTTAAATAAAAACATTTTAATTATTTCTTTAAATCCACACACACAAAAACATCAACCGGGTCATTTTTGAGCTTCGCATATTTCGATTTGCATAGAAGATAGATGAACCGGGACTGAACTTAAAACGTTTTTATTTCATTGAGCCGGGATGGACACTGACAAGTGTTTCCATCATGACAAACAAGATAAGGTGAACAAGATTGAGGGGTACCACATGAATCACCGGGTATTACCAGATTCCCAACCGTTTTTTCGGGTAGATTATAGAATTTAATGAATCCATCGTCTTCCAAAACTGCCGCCCATGTGGTGTTAGCATCATCACCATCAGCAAACACAAACTGCCATAAAAACACTTTGTTTTGATAAAAAAACCTCCACGAATTGGCATCAATAGTGGCGGATTCAAGACTTCCGCCATCTTTATTGATAATCCTCCTCTTGTCTTTCCCCATAGCCCAATACGGTTGAGGGTTCCGGAACCCAGCTGATAAAATCATATCCCCTGACTTGATTTCTAAAGAAAATGACTGATTGTTTCTAGGATTGCTTACAAGCTTCATCCCGTCACTAAAATCTTGATTAGGCATAAGGGTGTTTGTGGGGTGACTAAAACTTTGCCAAACATAACCACCATCATTTCCAACCAAAACCATGTTGCCAGTATCAACCAACACTAAGGCGGAAACACCCTTTCCGCTCGTGTTTGTTGACCAAATAACTTTCCCATTACTTTCAATATAAGCATTACCATCATTACCAAACACAAAGTTAGCAGAATTACCAACAAAGAAATAAATAAAATGTTTTTATTTAAGTGAAATAAGTAAATTAAAATAGTAATATTTAAAAAAAAGATGTCAAGTCAAATCACTAAGATAAAAATCTTTTGGAAAGATTTTTGGTCTTTTCCAAGAAATATTGCACATGGCAGCCGAAATTCGCACGATCAGAAATCGCACATTCGAAAATTAAAGTCAAAGGCCACGTGGGGGACAAGTGCTAGTGGGGTGGACTGCAAATGATTGGTAAGGTGGTTTTGTCTGGGACACGTGTAATAAAGGTAATGGGATCGCACGATCGCACAATCGCACTTGACCAAATTGGGAAATGGGGTTGGGTTTGTACTGAATAAATAAACCCGAAAAATAATTGTCCTGATTTGGGAATTTGCCATTTTTTATTTATCATGATATTTGATCAGTTAGTTCTTTAATAATAATTTTCAGGGAGTCATAACCCATTTAGTAGAATACTAAAGACCTTGGAGAAGCTTGATGGTGGTGGTGAATATGGCAAATACTATAGCTTACCTTCTCTTAATGATTCTAGAATTGGTATTTTTCTAGTTAATTATCTTCATATCAAAATTTAGTATTATTTTGCTGTATGAAAGTTAAAGATTTGTATAGCATGCAAAATGACTCCTAAAGCTGAATGTTTTGTTGAAGTTGATAAGCTTATTTTGCGTGTTTATGAGTTTATTTGAGTTTAGAGAAGCTCATAAGCCCACTTTTTTCGGCTTATGAGGGTATCCAAGGTGAGCATATCCACTTTTATAAGTCATAAGCTCAAGATGATAAGCTCGTAAAAAAAAGTGAGGTAATAAGCTTTTTTAAATTCAAATAAGCCCAAGTTGATAAGCTCGTGACCAAAAATAAGTGAGCTAATGAGCTTTTTTTCAAATTCAAATAGGCCCTTGAGCCGGAAAAATAAGCTAATTCAAACACTGCCTTAATATATATATGCAATCAGTTTCACTATGCCCAAAAACTAACATTTCCTACCTGAAAATCAGTAATCAGACTATCACTATCTAAACATGACGTGAAGCACTTCCATGTTGAATTTTATGAGTTGAGAAAATGACTTGCATATGTACTGATGTACAGATAGGCTACCATTTTCGATTAGAATACTTTTGGAATCTGCGATTCGTAACTGTGACGAGTTCCAAGTGACCTCAAAGGATGTGGAGAAAATTCTCGACTGGCAGCACTCTTCAACCAAGAAGGTTGAAATTCCGTATAAACCTGCTAGAGTCCTTCTTGAGGTATGTTGATCATTACTAAGGGACCATTGAGCAGAGGCGGAGCTACGGAGGGGGCACGGTGGGCACGTGCCCCTCTCAACTTTCCGGCTTAGTGTAAAATTTTCAAAGATTTTCAGGTTCGTCGTCATTTTGCCCCCCTTAAAATATATTTTGAGTGAAGATGATAATGAAAGTTAAGAAGTTGCTCTGTTTTTAAAATGTGGAGAAGACGATGATGATGAGAGCAGCAGAGAAAATTAAATATTGAAATAAAATGATTAGGATAGGATATAGGTGGATGAGTTATACTGTATAGAAATTCGTGAAAGCTTTCCTTTAACTTTACTGCTCTAGTACTCTCCATATTTTATCCCCTTGTTATTTTCAAAAAGACAAAAAAGTCTTTTAGTTTCTATCATTTAATAGTAGTTTTTTGGTGAGAACAAAGAGAAAGAAAACTTAATTTTCGGGCATGCAGGTTAAGAATTTGGATCATTTATGAAAAATCTTGTTATAAAAGTAGGATGTGAAATAAATAAAATGATTGGTGTGACTAAAATTTGTGTTTAAAATCACCTCTTACAATATGATTGCAATACATGACAAATTAAAAGTTTGAGATAACAAGAGATAAATGGCCACTACATGTGTGAAATTTTATATAAAAGATGTTTCACAATTACGTAGTGATATCAGTGTTTTTAAAATGTACAACTAATAATAAAGATTTAGGTTGGATTTTTAATGTCACCAAAAAATATAAAACATTTTACTCTACTCTTATTTGTTAGGAAGAAAATGTATAGGTTAGTATGGTGTTGAATTAGACACGATAATACTGGAATGTTCCTCGTTATAATCACTTTTATTATTGTGTCAAGCTCGACCCGACCCGACCCATTTACCAGTTAACTTAACTTTTTCCTTTATTGGCCCATCGTGCTTTTTTTTGCCCCCTCCTGAAAAATATTCTGGCTCCGCCCCTGCCATTGAGACATTGAGCTATGTTTTAGTCTTGCAATGATATGACAAACTTTTTATTATATTCACGGGTACCATATATGTTATAAACTTATATGGACTGCAGGATTTTACCGGTGTTCCTACAATTGTTGATCTTGCGGGCATGCGTAATGCTATGGAAAAACTAGGTGGTGATCCTAGTAAAATTAATCCACTGGTAATATTTTAAACACAATTAAGACCATCATTGAGACACTATTGTTGGAGAAAATGAGATGTTTTCTTTAACAATCTAGGGTATGTTCTTGACAACGAAAGAGTACTTAACTCTGTTGCATTTACAGGTTCCAGTGGACCTTGTAATTGATCATTCAGTCCAGGTTGATGTATCAAGATCAGAAAATGCTTTACAAGCCAATATGGAAATAGAGCTAGAGCGGAATAAAGAACGATACACTTTCCTAAAATGGGGAGCAAATGCTTTTGACAACATACTTGTCATTCCTCCTGGAGCTGGGATTGTTCACCAGGTATCATGTTTACATTGATGTGGCAATTGTTAACCCGTTCACTTATGTATGGGTCGATTAGTATAGCCCTCTCTCAAACAATTCAAAAAGTTTTACAGCTAAAAGTGGAATCGGTCGAATGGGTTGAAAGTCGCCCACATTCTATTTTAAAATGCATTAACTACTTTTTAGACGAACAAGTGCTTGCACTTTAATCCAACCCAATTTCAAAAGCTCGTTTCAAACCACACTCTTTTTGACCCGTTACCCAACCCGCCCATCTTGCGGCTTCTAATTCCCTAAGAGAAACATAACTTTCTAGACCATCAATATTTCTTTGCACAAAATTATGAGTGAACAACACTGCTCTCAGGTGAACCTCGAATACCTTGCGAGAGTTGTCTTCAGCACGAATGGTATTCTTTACCCAGATACCGTTTTTGGGACAGATTCTCATACAGCCATGATAGATGGCTTAGGTGTTGCCGGGTGGGGAGTCGGTGGAATAGAAGCAGAAGCAGCTATGCTTGGTCAGGCCATGAGCATGGTTCTTCCGGGTGTGGTTGGGTTTGAGCTATCCGGAAGCTTGAAAGATGGAGTTACGGCTACAGATTTGGTCTTGGCAGTTGCTAAAATGCTTAGACAACATGGGGTTGTTGGCAATTTTGTTGAGTTCTATGGTAAGTAACATGCTTATGATGTAGTAAGCAACTAAGCATGGTTCACTATTTAGCTCAGACATGATTTCGTTCACGTGAAACCAAGATTCGAGTTATATATCATCTTTGCAGGAAAAGGAATGAGTGAAATAGCCTTACCGGATCGTGCAACTATTGCAAACATGTCTCCTGAGTATGGTGCAACTATGTGTTTCTTTCCTGTGGATCACGTTACTCTTCAATATCTAAAGATGACTGGAAGAAGTGATGATACGGTAAGTACTTCATCTATTTATGGTGTTCTTTCGATATACTAATAGAGTTACACTGACTTACAAAAACGTGTAGATATCTATGATAGAGTCATATCTGCGGGCAAACAAGTTGTTCATGGATTACAGTCAGGTAGGGATCTGCTTTGGTCTGTAACTCATGCTTGTATTCACTATTCACTAAGCCGGCACGCTCAATGTTTGTGTCAGCCAGAGGGAGATATGGTGTTTAGCTCTCACCTGAAGTTGAATCTTCAAGATGTGAAGCCCTGCGTGTCTGGACCAAAGAGGTACAATCTTATTGTATTATCAGTGCTGATATTGCTATAGCATAAAAGAAATATTTTTGGGGAGTGTTTCGGGTCAACCCAACCCATACAAAAATTGCCTATTTTGACCCACCCTATTACCACTCCATCAATCCTACTGCGTCTAGTATTTTGACTACATTCCCTCGCTGTCTCGTTAGTCATACTTGGCTTTCTGGTTTTCAGGCCTCACGATCAGGTTCTTTAAAAGACATGGAAAGCTGATTGGCATGCATGCTTGGACAATAAAGTTGGATTCAAGGTGGGATTACAAATTTTGTTAAAATACTGTATGTATCATCAAACATGCTATGTCTGGCTGATGATATGTAACATTCGCAAGCAGACCTCTTGGCTTGCGCCTCATAATAAGATATGGTATACCTAGAGATGACCAAAGCAAGATTGTGAAGTTTCAATTTGAAGGCACACAAGCACAACTTAAACATGGAAGTATTGTTATAGCAGCCATCACAAGCTGCACAAATACATCTAATCCTAATGTCATGCTTCAATCTGGTTTGTTAGCAAAGAAAGCTTGCGATCTGGGCCTCCAGGTTAGATACCTATTCCTGATCGACTAATAATTATTCAAACGTCTGACTTCGCTTTTATGGTTAGGTGAACCCATGGATTAAAACAAGCCTAGGCCCAGGTTCAAAAGTTGTCACCAAGTACCTGGAGAAAAGGTGAAAAAAAAGTACTTATAATGCATGAGGTAAAGATTGTCTAGTTAACTGATCCTGCTATTACACCTGCAGCGGGTTACTGAGATATTTGAAACAGTTGGGATTTTTTATTGTTGGTTATGGATGCACCACTTGTATTGGGAATTCCGGTAATCTTGATGAATCAGTAGCATCTGCTATTACTGATAACGGTATTATAGTTATCAAGTTCTTCAGCATCTTTATTTCTCTGTTTTAACAATTTTATGAATGTCCTATGTATTTCCAGACATTGTTGCAGCAGCTGTATTATCTGGAAACCGCAATTTTGAAGGTCGTATACATCCACTTACAAGAGCAAACTATCTTGCTTCTCCCCCACTAGTGGTTGCATATGCTCTTGCTGGCACGGTATGTAATTCGTCTACCTTATTGATACAGATTCATTTATGTTTCATGTTTGATTAAAGGTGGCGATATCAACCAATTGACTACTGATTTTCGTGGCTCAAATGGGATGAAAGTCATCCATATTGTACTTTCAAGGCATACTACCTACTATTGACCCGTTATCCAGCCCACCCTACATGAACCATGTATCTTTATATAACATCAAATGTTATATAGTGATATAGTCTCAATGAGTTCTAAACAGTTTATATCATATTCCACCTTCAGGTTGATATCGACTTTGAGACAGAACCAATTGGACAAAGTGATGGGAAGGAAGTTTTTTTGAGGGACATTTGGCCATCTAGTGAAGAAGTAGCGGATGTGAGCCACTCAGAATCTTTCAGTGGTTTCTAAATTACAATCTACCTATGCAATTACATAACTTGTCTAACGTGATTCAGATTGTGCAATCTAACGTGTTACCAGACATGTTCAAATCTGTGTATGAGACCATAACCGAAGGACACCCAACATGGAATAATTTACAAGTACCATCCAGCAGGCTGTACGAATGGGATCCAAGATCGACTTATATACTTGAGCCTCCTAACTTGAAAGATATAAGCATGTCCCCTCCAGGTCCATACAAGGTCAACAATGCATATTGCTTGGTTAACTTAGGAGACAGTATTACAACGGACCATATATCACCCGGTGGAAGCATTCACAAAGATAGTCCTGCTGCCAAATATCTTATCGGACTCGGGGTTGATAGGAGGGACTTTAATTCGTATGGTTGTAGACGTGGTAATGATGAGGTGATGGTTAGAGGCACTTTTGCTAACATAAGACTTGTGAACAAATTATTGGAAGGTGAAGTTGGGCCTAAAACTATTCCCAGTGGAGAGAATCTCTCTGTGTTTGATGTGGCCATGGTATTACTCTGAACCCTTTTGACTTTGTTTTAAGGTCATTACCTCATTTGATTCTAGGAAAAATTATGATTTTTTGTTAAGAATTTAGTGCTGACATACCTTTTCTGTAAACATATGTTGTTAATGGATGCATTTACTATAATAGTTATAAAAAGTAGGAAGAAATCATGTCAAGTTTGGAACCGGGAAAAATCTTATTTGACCTCAAAAGTCAAAGTTGTACATATATGTGCAATTGTGCAAATAACCAGTTTTTCATGTCACTAGAGGTACATGAAGGAGGGGCAAGACACAATAGTTTTAGCTGGATCAGAGTATGGAACTGGAAGTGCTCGAGATTGGGCTGCAAAAGGCCCAAAGTTGATGGTAAACTTGCTATTGTCATTGGTATTAATTTGATGTATTGATTTATGTACATGTCAATGAGACCTTAATTTGAATCTACCCAGGGTGTTAAAGCAGTAATAGCAAAGGGCTTTGAAAGGATTCATTGCAGTAATCTAGTAGGGATGGGTATTATTCCACTTTGTTTCCAGCCTGGGGATGAAGCGGAGACTCTAGAGTTGACTGGTCGTGAACGTTACACCATTGACCTCCCGAGCATTATCAGCGACATAACACCCGGACAAGACATCATAGCAAAACAGACAATGGAAAGTCGTTCAAATGTACACTAAGGTTCGACACAGAGGTAATAAGATCCTCCTGAACCTTTTTCCTATATGGTATTGTGAAATCAACTCATATTCATGGGAATTTTTAACGGCAGGTGGAATTAGCTTACTTTGATCATGGGGACATCTTGCAATATGTTATGAGGAGCCTCGTTGGTTCGAAAAAGGGAACTGTGCATAATAGATAATGAAAGTGGCTTCAGTGGTTCAACTGATTTGAGGTTTATTTACTGTTATTTAATATAGGTAGGCGGCATGTAACAACACAGTTTTATGTATTATTGTATTTTACTTAAATTGCTATAATAAGATACACAGTGGGACAAGGAAATTACATTTTTATCCGATTTAAAGGTTGTTCTTTATTTTTTTTTTTATTTATTTATTTATTTATAAATCCTGATTGTAGACCTTCCATCTCATCCTCAAACAGCATAATATTAAACAGATGAGACCACAGTACGAACCTGCAAAATCCTTGAGAGCCATGTTCACTAGTAAATCCAAAAAGCAAATGAAATTTAGAAATAAAATAGTGTAAATGATCTGTAAACACTACGAACATCCTAAACAGTGATCACCTGCATCACGTATCAAATAATTACATTTAGATAAGAACAGTGAACTACAAAATAAATATAAGGTCCTTAGTACTGAAATTTTACGCAATTATTGCTAGACCTTCTGTACAGAATAAGGAATGGAAATGAGAAAATAAAGTTTCGGTAAATGATTAATAGTTGCTACACGTATTTTACACTAGTTGACTTTATTGGTATGAAATTGTTACACCATATGAAGAGCTAGCTATGAATCAAATTGTACAGATAGGGTGCTCGCAGGAACATGTTTCTGCATTATTGTGCTATTTTACTATGCAATTTTTGGCTGACAACAGAATTCGTTGAAGGTTTATAGCTATAACTTTTGAGCCAAATTAAGCGTCATACTTGTTGACACGAATCCATTTTGTAGAGGACCACTTGTTTCCCTTAATAACAGGACACCCACCTATGCAATAAGATGCGAAAGTACAGAGTTAGTGACACATAACTTGTCTCAAGCAAGCTTACAAAAGGGTATTTGATATATGCAAAAGATCAATGATCAGTTAGAATAGAAAGATGCCACATTCGCTATAAATCACTTGACATACAAACTTGAACTGACCATGCAAAGTTGAAGGATCTGTGGTTGCATCTGGTTTCATGTTCCAGAAAAGTAATGCATCGCCCATTTTTGGCTTAACAGATAACCCTCTTTTACCACAGTCCGGTAGTTCTTTCCACCAAGGTATATCACTAAAGTTTCCCTTCACAGAAGGGAAAACCGTCTCACCCCCTTCTTCAACATCTGAGCTGTACATGGGGAGTGAATTAAGCGATTAAAATAGACGATACATAATCCACGATATACAAAAACAAAGAAAGCATTACTTACAGATACATTAGAACTGTAGCCATCCGTTGATTCCAATCCTTGGTTTTATAATTGTCAAGAAAGAAGTCATAGTGAGGCACGTATTTCTGACCTACTTCATAGTGGAGCACTTGAAGTCCTTCACCATGCTCTGAAGACATTTTGATGTCAGTTTATGCAATTGTGCGTTTATGTATAATTTATTGTTTAAACGTGAGAAAATATTTGACAATGCTTTAAAAATAACCATACCTACAGGTAAGAAAGTAAAGTCTGCAATCCGTTTTTCAATAGTCCGAACTGTTTCATCTTGTCCTCGGTCAAGAAATGTTACAGAACTGGTACGCACCCTGAATGACCTAAGCGGACATGATATAAGTAACAAAATGATACTGTGGAAAATGATACTAAAAATGGAAGAAACTGCATACCTACTATCTTTTCTCTTGCCAGTCACGCTATCAACAACTGTTGACTTTTCCATATGAGGCTTAGCAATCTCAATTAGATGTTCACACTCTTCTTGCGACTGCCACAATTAAAAAAGAAAACAGTTTACAGTTCTGAGTCTTCATTCAACCACAAACATAAGGCTTTCTTTTTTACTTTGCGCAAAGTATTCTGTCTCCAAGTGATGGATGTGTATAGGCATGAAATTTCTTGTCTAACGTGTAGCATTTCCAAAAATCATCAAATTTTAAGATACAAAAACAACATATATGCACATAGAAACCTCGAGATAGTACAACCAACAGAGGTTGGTACAACCTTCATCGGTTCCAAAATATAAACCATTGCATGGACGGACCCACATGGGAGCCGGGTGTGGCACGGGCCACACCCTATTTTAGATCACGAAATGTAATTTTTTGATAAAATGTGACATTTTTTGGCACGTGCAACCCCCAAAATTTTTGATAAATTCTTCATCGGGCAACTTTAGTACTCATAATCATAAAAGAAAAAATTGTGCAACACCCTCACAAAAATCCTGGGTCCGTCTCTGAACCATTGCCTTCTGAAACTTATTATGTCATACATAAGAATCAAAACCACATAATCAGTTACGGAACACATAAATGGAACCTTATATAATCACATACTTTGATACATACACCAACGTACTTCTAAACTTATTAATCAACACGTAAACACTCAAATCATCATCATTTTCAAAATGTTATGCATGCATGCTATCTTCATACACACAAGAAGCATTTCACTAAAATTTTAATAAGCTTGACCTTGAACACAATCCTATGGTAAACATCAATCAAAGAATGAATATTTACGAACCAGGAAATTATGGTATATAACAGCTCGAGGCTCCCAGGAGATAACTTCAACCCAACTATCTAATCTCCCATCACTTCTACATTCACGAAAAATAACTGACTCGATCAGTTCGACTCAAAATCACCACAACACGCACATTATATAAAAAGAAGCATGCAAAATGAATGTAAAAAATGATGATGACTTACCTGGTGGGTACAGGATTAGTGAGACGTTGGAGAATGGAGGTGAGATCAGAAGTTTTGGGAATGGAACCGAGTGCTAACAGGATTAAAAGGAAGAATAAACATATTATTAGTATTGAGAATGTTAATGTCAATGATGATGATTTGGATGGTTTATGTGATATGATGGTGCATACGATTGTTTATTTATTTATTTATTTTTTATTTATTGTCGACTTGTCGTTCTACTTAACAATGTTCACTGTTAGTTGTCATAATACATAACTAAAATGATTTATTAAGGATATTTTAGTCATTTATCATATCTTCATCTCCAAGGCTCCAAACACTATAATTTCCAGGAAAAAAAACCATTTCCGGCCACATATCACGGTATATGAAATATATTGATGATTCATCTTAGCATAACAAAACCGTGTTACAGAGATTGAGTATGTATAATTCATGAGGATAAGACTTACCAAGAGAAATACTTTTGTCTTTGGTTATTGTCATGATGCCAACAAAAACAAATGCTAAAAGCATGCAGATGACTGGTTTGTTGTTGATACTAGCCATAATACTTTGATCTTGTAAATATTGGTTGGATAAATGTTAATCCGCTACTTATAGAACTCATGATCATATCCTGTAACGAGCCACACATAAACCAAATTAACAACATAGATAATATCGATTTGATCTAACCAATGAATCAATAGCTAAACTACAAAAACAAACATAAAAAATCTGATTAAAAAATGGATTTCATCAACTGTAAACTTACATAGCATACTAAATTACTAACTAACAATGCCATATATATATTTTATTCATGTTCAAACATTGTTTCAATTAAATGATTTTAAAGTAAAGACCGGCAGCTACATCATGTCTCATTCATTTGTTCTCAACCCTGTTACCCATACATAAGAGGACAATTACCTCCCTATCGTGTACGATCAAAGTTCCATTAATTTCATCAAACTGTCTTATTTAAATCTTGTAAAAAGGTAAAAAGTTTTATCTTTTTTCGCCTCTAGCTTCTCGTTGGATGCTTTTTTGTCTTCTATACATGTAAATTTATAAATGAAATCAATCTTGATACATGATATGATATCATAGCCATAGGCATGCGACTTGTTGGAAAGATTTAATGCCCAGAACAACAACCCAAGCTCATTGCACTACAGTAATCACATCATGTAGAGACCAATTGTATTGTTGTCGTGGATTGTTTTGTGTCTTTATTTTCAGTAGTATGTGTCCGGAAAGGGTTTTTTTTCCTTGGAAATTATGGTGTTTGGGAGGTAGGAGACGAAGATATGATAAATGACTAAAATACTCTTAATAAATCATTTTAGTTACTCCTAATAAATCATTTTAGTTATGTAGCTGAACATTGTTAAGTAGAATGCCAATAATAAAATAAAAAGATCATATGTAGAATGAGTTGTTTTGTAATTACGTTAAACATTTATAGCTTTTACCATTTTGCTAACAAAAGACTTTAGGATTGTTGTTAACAAATAACAACTAATTACTAAAAAAGGATATCTTAGCTACAATTATTGTAGCAAATTGCCTACAATACTCACTAAAATTATACAAGAAAGAATTCAGGGACCCACAAAATAACCCAAAGACCCACAGAATGTAGCACAAAATTGTAATGAGTTGGCTACAAAAAATTGTAGCTAATATATTCCCCTTACTAAAATTTATGTTTAGAAACTATTTGTTAGATTATTATCTTAAAGACAAATTCAATACACTCTTCATATTGGTTAAGTTAGTCAAAAATGCAAAGCTTGTCCTTATTATGTCTTAAAATCAACATATTTTGTGAAAATTTAATAACAACCCTAATTAAACACTTATGTTAGCACTTTCTTAATTTTTAAAAGTCGATATAACAACATAACATATTATCTTGCATGATACAATGATCATACGTTTTTTAAAGAGAAAATTCCCAAAAGATGCCAAAAATTGGAGCTTTTTCCCAAAAGAAGCCAAAATTAACATGTTTTCCCAAAACGGTCATGTGTGAATGTGCGAACGTGCGATTCCACTAATTTTTTGACACGTGTCCAGAAAAATAGTACAATACCAATCATTTGTTGGCCCACATCCCCGACCATTAGTACACTCCCCAACCAAGCAGATGTGCGGACGACAGTTGTGCGAATTCCGGCTAATGTGCGATAAAAAATCCTTTTTTTTCCAGTCACCATCAACACCAATCAACACCACCATCACCACTTGATCAACACCACAATCACCACCACAGATCCGGTTTCTACAAGCAAACTTTCCAAGTTTACATGAACATAGTGATCCCCACTTCAAAAACCATCACAAACACCACCAATCACACACTAATAACTTCTACTTCACTCTCACAAACCCTCCAATTTTACATAAACTCGAACACCCCATTACATGGCCAACACATTCACACCCATATTCTCAAAACTGGATACCAACCCAATACTAATATTTCTATAAAATTATTAATGCTGCACTTAAAATGCTCTTGTTTGGTTTATACACGCCAGGTGTTTGACGAAATGCCTCAAAGAACTTTAACTGCTTTTAATTACATGATTGTGGGATATACGAAAAATGGTGATGTGGGTCAGTCTTTAAATTTGTTTAGGAGGCTTGTGTTGTGTGGTGAGAGGCCTAATGGGTATACTTTTTCCATGGTTTTGAATGCGTTGGGTTGCGGAAATTGATGTAGGATTGGGAAAGAGGTTCATGGGCAGATTGTCAAGTCTTGTGTGGTTGTGGATGATGTGCTTTTGACTGCGTTGGTTGATTTGTATGTGAAGAGTGGGAGAGTTGGTTATGCGAGACGGGTGTTTGATTTTATGATGGACGGGTGATGGTGGTCTGTGGTGGTGATGGCGGATCTGTGGTGGTGGTGGTGGTGTTGATTGGTGTTGATGGTGACTGAAAAAAAAAAAAAAAGATTTTTTATCGCACATTAGCCGAAATTCGCACAACCGTCGTTCGCACATCTGCTTGGTTGGGGAGTGTACTAATGGTCGGGGATGTGGGCCAACAAATGATTAGTATTGTACTATTTGTTTGGACACGTGTCAAAAAATTAGTGGAATCGCACGTTCGCACATTCGCACATGACCGTTTTGGAAAAACATGTTATTTTTAGCTTCTTTTGAGAAAAGGCTCAAGTTTTTTTTGCCTCTTTTGAGAATTTTCTCTTTTTTAAAAGTGTTTACAATATAAAGTGAACATATCTTTTATATAATAAAACAAAACCTCAAGTGTGGACTTTAAAAAAATATTATTTCCTTATTAAGTAACATTTTAATTATTATTTTTTAATTTATAAATTCGTTTTGTTGATATACTACACAAGTAGAAGATAAATACAAAAAAATATAAATAAGATGCAACTAACAATATGATTAAACTTTTTAAATATTATCTTTAATAATAAAAAACTATAATTAAAACTTATAAATCAAACAAAACAAATATTAAATTATTTAAAAAAAATATATATATCATTCAAAAAACTTAAAAAAAAAATCCGCACGTGCGCGGGCATTATAACTAGTAATTTGAAAATGAGAGTATACTCATCCGCACACGTATTTCAAGTTTTATTTCAGCCTCCGTTTACAGTAAATATTACTTTCGTGGTGGAGTGTCTATGAGTTCAATTTCCAGTTCTTCGAGTTATTTGATTTGGCTTTTTCATTTGTGAAATAGTTCAAACTAAACCGAAATTGAATCAAAATCCGAATTTGAATTCGGTTTTGGTTTTGATTTCAGTTACAACTAACAAACCAAAAATCCCAAATATCACTTTGTGATTCCACCTTGTAATCTGAATGTTTTCATGATTTACTCAATCAATTCAAAACTAACATAATTATTAGATAAGCTAACTTACATTAAACGAAACTTATGTCTTTGCATAAATCTACTTCTTATTAGAGCACACGGTGTAACTCGTTATACCACTTTGCCACTCCAACGTGGCCTTCGCCGTGGCTCGTTGCCATACCGTAGAGGTTCGTTTTTACTCGCTGTTGGTTGGTGCATCGTCTACACAACGAAGGGAGCGTCTGACAAATACGTTGCAAAGTTATTAATTTAAACGTTAATATTATCGTTTAAATCCAAACGGTATTTTTTATTATTTATTTATTTATTTTTTTTTTACAAAAACAATAAACTTAACACACTATAAATACTAACCCACTTACATCCATTTTTCTCACTACAATTTCTATATCTCAACAAAAACATACTTAAACATCTCTATATCTCAACTCAAAAAAACAAAAAAACCATGTCTCAAAACCCGAATGAGCCCGGATATTTCACGAACCTCCTCACTTCAAACCAACAACAATACGGGGGATCGTCAAACCCGTCTACCCCATCGTCGCAAAATTCAAACTCTGGTTCGCAACAATTCAATCCGAACGAAATTTACCTCAACCAACAATATGCGCTTCAATAAGGATTCGCAAATCAACCCCAACGATACCCGTCACCACAATTTTTTAACCCGTCTCAACCATCCACGTTTCCTCTATCTCAACCACAACCACCATTCGACTCACAACCCTCCGATTCACAATTTAAAGTACCACAACCACGTGAACCGGCCAAAAGTAAGGGAAAAAAAAGCCATGTCCAAAAAATCAAAAAAGGTCGTGGATTTAAACGCAGACGATGACGATGACATTGAAGTAGTAGGTACTCGTGTGAATCGGAAGTGGAACAAGCCCGAAGAAAGTTGCTTGCGGAACTTTGGATTGAATTTTCCCAAGATAGAGAAATGGGAAATGACAAACCCGAAGATTTCTTTTGGAACGAAATTGTGGAGAAGTTCAATGAGCAAACTATCGGTGACCCTCGTGGCAAAAATATGATCACCGGTAAATGGACGAGGCTAAATGGCGACTGCCAAAAATTCAACGACATTTATAAACATTTGGGTAGTCGAAGTGGTGCAAATGAGCACGATCATAGCGAGGTTGCGAAGGCGAACTTCGAAGAACGGTTTGGTTCAAGGGGTTTCACGTATCTTCACGTTTGGGAGATATTGAGAAATTACCCGAAATGGGATGCCGAGGATCCGATAGACATTACATGTGTCGAGGATATATTCGGTCCGGACAAACGACCTCGTCCCGAAAGAAACAATAGACGAGCTGCAAAGAAACAAAAGTCGATGGATACGTTGAGCGCGGCGAGCTCCGGTGGGAATCAAACGAGTACTTTTTCTGAACAATTATCCGAAAAGTATTTGTTGGTCCCTTTTACTTGGTTAACAATAACTAAAAAGCTAATGTAACCAAGTTATATGACTTTTAACTCAGATGAATATAATGATTAACAATAAAGCAACGTAAAGATAAGAGACAATATTTTTCAACGTTTAATTCTTTATTAGAAGTTAATCAAAAAGAATCGTACCCAAGTGTTTGCGGAATAACACTTGGGATTGAAAATGACAAGTGTGTTATTGACTCCTCTCTAAACTCAAAACAATGTTTGAGTGACAACTAAGGACCCACTGGGCTATCTCAGGGGCTATGTTGTTCTTTGGAGGAGTAAAAGTGGTTTGTGAATGCTTTGCATTAATTGCACAAACTTGTCAACTTTTACTCCTCACTTATGCTACCTATTTATACACAAATATGAACAACTCTATTATACAATGGACCTAAGCGTTCCTTAATAAAATCATGATAGATTTTATTCTCTGGCAAGAGAAACTTCTTTGGGTTAAGTCCAAAAGGTGCTTTCTGATGACAGCCTAGTTTTAACCATTTGGGGAAAGTTTGACCTTAAAGTGATAAAGCACTTTTGTGAAACAGCTCAAACTTTCCCGCCCAGTCCCGCCAAAACTTCAGTCTTCAAGTCATCAGTCTTCAGTACCATGATAGTTGTTGAGGAGTCTTGGGGTTCAGTGAGTTATTGTCATCCTCACTGAACCCATCACCTTCTTCTTGGCTTAGATCTCACTCACTGAGTTCCGCCTCACTGAATGGAGAACCTTTCTTCTTAGGCTCGGTCTAAGCATCCTGAAGATGACTCACTGAGTTACTGTTCACTCAGTGACTTGTTTACACTTAGGTTATTTTACGTTCAAATCCTTGTCAGAAGAAGACTGGGGAATTCAGTGACTCAACAATCTCCCCCTATTTGAACATACAAATAGCCTAAGTGTCTCTTGATTCAGTATGAGTTTGCAGGGGTCTTCATCTCTTATTGAATGTTGATGTAATTATAAGTAGGACATATAATTTAACAAAACATCAAAGTTTATTGATAGTTATTACAAGTCCTACAAATTACAAAAATAAAAAAATAGTTGTTGCAGATTAGATGTTCAGGTGGTATCCAAGGGCTTCAAGCTTTGCTTTCTTTGTTATGAGTAGATGTCTTTCAGGATGTTCATTAGTCATTGCTTCTAAGTCCTGGCAGAATCTTTTGTTCTCAGTACTCTTGATGGGGGACGCCGGCATGAGGTACATGAGCATTGCTTTAATTCCTGCCTTTTCCATATCAGACCATCTTTGGAAAGCTAGGTTTCCATACTCATCAGTGAAATATAAGCCTCTTTCAGGTGCTTCAAGGACCATATTGGTCACAAAAGTGATCCCTTCAGGAAGTGACCTGTCATAGTCCAGCCCTGGTACTTTGATCTCAGGCTCCATCTCAATATGCTTCCTTTTCCTCCTGGAAGCCTTAGATGGAGCAGTCTCTGTTGTTGAAGCGGGAAGAAGGGAGGGAATGTTTAGTGCTTCAGGCATTGCTTTTAGTCTGTCATACCTTTCCTTCAGTGACTTGAGAAGGTTGGGTACCACAACATTGTTCTTCTTGGAAATGATGGGACGGAGCCCATCAAGTTCAGTGATGCCAAAGTCAGCAAACCTGAATGGTTTGTGAACTTCCATAACTCTTTTATCCTGTCCCCTGATGACAGTGACTATGGCAGGATTGGTGTTGCGATGAATTTGAATATCAGTGATGGTTTCCGGTTTTAGCCTTTCTTTCATCACCCAATGATACTTTTCAATCCTGGTCTTTCTTATATGAGCGTCCTTCCTGAGCTTTTCTTCCCTTTTCTTTTTGAGAGCACTCAACTCTTCTTCCTGAGCCTTTTTAAAGGCTACACCAGCTTGCTCTGTGGCTAGTGCCTCAGTATCCAGACCAATCTTTCCAGCTTCCTCATGAACAACCTTTGTAAGGGCAGGCTTGCTCATCCTATCCTCTTCAGCCACCTTTTGTAGTATCTCAATCCTTTCCATGTGAGCTTGAATTTCGGCATTGGTGAGATGATGTACTACTCCATTGATTTCAAACGGGACTCTGATAGGTTCATCAGGGTCATATCTGACTATGGTTGCGGCAGGCTTGAGTACAATTTCAGGTTCAGAGGTGGTAGCAATACTTTTTCCTCTGTCCTGCCTGAGAGTGGAGGAGACTAGTTCCTATTGCGGTGAAACTTCAGTGATTGGAGTGGCTTTAGTGACATGCTCCCCCTCAGTGTGAGAGGGCTGTCCAGCTTCTTGTTCGTCAGTAACAGGGGTTTCAGGAACATTCTCCCCCTCAACATTTGCCTGAACAGCAGTGATGGCAAGTGTTGGAGGAACTGACGAAGTAGACGTACCCTTGAATGCTTGAAAAATTTCTGTCATCATAGACTTGATCTCCTGAGTATCCTGTTGAATGTGAGATACTTTGGAGTCAAGTGTAGCCTGAGCATGTTCAAGAGCTGTCATCCTGGATCCCAAAGTCCATGCCAGAGAAGTGGACCTTTGGGTTTGAGCTGCCACTGATTCTTCCATTTTGGTGAAGGAAGATTTAAGAGACTCCACAATTGTGGTGAGACCCTGAACATTCGATCTCTTTAGCAAGTCAAGTAACTCAGTGAGGGTCACTGAGTTTACCTGATAAGTCTCAGATGCCTGAAGAAGCTTCCTGGTTAGCTCAGGATCATCCTTGACCGATTCTTGAACAGACTGAACCCCTATATTCAGCTTATTGAGGGATTCCAAAAACTGGTTGAGTTGAGAGACCATTTGTGTCAGGGAGTAGTTGACTGTGGAATTTTGCTCCCTGACATCATCATTAAAGTCTTAAACAGCATCTTTGAGGAGGTGGTAATGAATTGCTTGCTCAGTATGTATGTTAAACACCTCGTCAGTGATCCCCCTGTACAAAATGTTAGTTATCTTCTTGATGAATTTGGTGAAAACTTTCTCAGTGAGAGGAGCTTGATCATCTTCTGAGGACTCTGATGTAGAGTGAGTTTCAGCGGCCTCATTGTCAGAGGGTTGAGGAGACTGAGGAATTGGTTCAGGGACTGTCTCCTCAACCACCATATCATCTCAAGCTTCGAAAATCTCCTCATCACTGTGCAATTCATCATCAGAGAACAGGGCGGCCTGAGCATCAGCCAGTGAGGTAATCTGCAACAGGAGGTTATCCGGCTCCTCTTCATAAGAAGACTTGCCTTCTTTTTGGCCAGGTCCTGACCCCTCAAATCCGGTAGATTGGGTTTTATCTACCTGGTCCTCAAGGTCAGTTCCCAAGTAATGTGCTCCAGGGGTGGTTATGGGTTCCATATCAGCGGGTGGCTTTTGTCCCTCTGAATCTTTGTCCCCCGTGACCCCTTCAGACACTGATGGGTGTTTCTCAGTGCCATCATGAGGAGCTGTGAAAGTTGTGTCCCTATCAGCGGGTTGTATATTTCCCTCTGAGTCTTTGGGATGATTTTTTGTGCCCTCAGACAAAAGCTTTGATTTGCGAATGTCCTCATCAGGCACCTGAGTGGTTTTGCCCCCCTTTCCAACAGGCTTGTTCTGGCCTGTCGAAGGTTTAGGGGCGAGAACTCCCTGTTACTTGGGTTGTGATTTACCCGAGCCTTTGGCAGGATGTGATTGTTTGTGGGTCCCCTTCTCAGTGGAGTAGTGTTGCCTCACCGAGGGTTTAGGACCCCTTACTCCCTGATACTCTGGTTGTGATTTGCCAGAGTCTTTAGCAGGATGTGAAGGTTTGGTTGGTTCCAACTCCACTAACTTGTTTATGTCAGTAGAGCCTTTAGGAACGGGTTCGCCCAAGGACACTGAGTGTGATGTCTCAGTGCCCTCCGTTGGCCTTTGTTTTGGGGCCAAAGATGGGCTAATGATCCTGAGGGTGTCAGTAGTCAGGGTCTGTTGTTGTTGTTGCCCCTTTTTGTCAGGCTTAGGGGCAGAGATCTCACTGGCGAGTGACTTGGGTTGAGCCACCTTCCTGGACCCCTGTCCCTTCTTCCTCTTCACCTTTTTGGTGGGAGAGGGAACTGATGAAATTTTGTTGTCACCCTGGATAGCAGTAAGCATATAAATTGTCAGGGTGACAGGTGTAACCTCAAGAGGGTCACGTGAGTAATTTGCCTTGTGTAAGACATCAGGCTGAAAGCCTATTGCATCAGGCTTAGCATACTCAGACCCAAGCAAGTCTTGTAGGGCACAGGAAATGAATCTAGGATATGACATGAGTTTTTGCCTAGACTTCCCCCTAACTTTGCTATGAGGTCCCTGAAGATTATTTCTCCAAGGTCAATTTTTCTACCCTCCATGAGACAGAACACTATCATTGATTGAGTAGTGTTTAGTTGCTAAGTTGAGGATTTATTGCCCCCAAGAACCTGAATGACAAAGGTCATCAGAATCCTCCAGGGGGCAGGAAACCATGTTTTTATGATGGGGGCTTTGGACAGAAGGGCCCCTGGAGATACTTCAGGATGAAGTTTATCATAGGGCCCAAGTCTCAAGAGGAGTTCCTTAACTTCCTCTTCAGTAGGTTGGGTGGCAGAGCTCTCAGCAAAGTCAAGGCATGTGGCTTTGACAAAGGTCTTATAGTTAAGAGTAAGGAACTTTGTTCCATTCTTGACTGAGAACTTGATTGTGGCATCCTTTGGTGCATCAGGGTTTTCAACCACCGTTGTGCACCAAAATTCCCTCAAGTAGTCATGATAGATGACTGAGGGGGTTTTTGTGAATGTGGTGGTGAGAAAACAATTTTGTAGGAACTTCACCACATCCTTGTATTCAGGGAACCCTTCAGGGTAGGCAAAGTTCCCCACCACATTATTTTTGGTGAGGTCTACGCTTTCCATTTGGAAATCCACATTGGGTGCGTATTTGATGACCTTTGAAGAAGCCATTTTTGTTTGATAAAAGGTCTGGTTTTGATCAAAGAAGAAGCACATAGAGTTTTTTTTTTGAAAACAAATTGATTCTTGAAATAATTTTTTCAAGAGTTTTGTTAAGGTTTTGAAAGCATGTGTGTGTTTGTTAGGAATACAAATATTCCTGTAAAAGTCTCAGCCACCTAATGATTGTAATAGCATTAAGTTAGCTCATAGTTAGTTTATTTATTAGTTACTTAGTTTTAGTTTAAGTAACACCGTGGAAGAAGGACGGGTCTTCACCCACTGTATGCCTGATCCACAGCCCGGAAGTGGGCGGTATATTGTAAGTATAAATACCCCTCTCCACATGTGGAGAGGGTTGGACCTTCACTTATTCTCAATCTAATATTTTCTTTTTTCTCTCAAGGTTCCTTTCTTTCTTTCTTTCCTCTCCTCCTCCTCATTTCAACGAACCACAAATCACCTCATAAACATGTTTCCTACATAGTTAGTATTCTACAATTGGTATCAGAGCCAAGGTTTCATCTTAGGGCCTTGTAGAATCAAATTTGATGATGTTTTGAGTGGTTTTGTGAGTTTGGAGTCACTTTCTTGGAAAACATCTTGGTTTAATCTCTCTAGTGTTGTTATACGTGTTTGTGATGTACTTTTATGTTCATTAGTGTCTGTAGAACATTGTAGTTTAGTTTGTGTTACCATATCATTAAGCTATTTGAAGTTTGGAGTTGATTATGGGCGGATTTCTTTGTTGCGTTTAAGTCCACTGTTTCATTGCTTGGTTGCGGTTAAGTTCTGATATCTGCGGTTAGCCTGCTGCGTTTACTATTTCTGGAATACAAACAAAACGCAACGATAGTGACAGTTTTGGACCATTGTCACTGCGATTAGTTATCTGCGGTTTGTCATTTGCGGTTAACTATTCTGCGGTTGGGTACTTTCTGCGATTTGTGTCCTGCGGTTATTATCCTTGTTTTGCGGTTTACTTAGGTTGCGATTAGATCAGTCTGCGGTTGGGATTTTTCTACGATTTGGTAGTTTCTGCGGTTAGCGTTCTGCGGTTAGTATCTTTGGTTTGCGGCTCACTTGGATTGCGGTTAGATCATTCTGCGACTGGATTTCTTTTCTGCGGTTTGGTATTTTCTGAGGTTAGTGTTCTGCGGTTAGGTCAAGTTGTGGTTAAATTGTCCTGCGACTAGTACCTTACATTGCGAGTATCTCCCACTTTTGGTTTGGTAATTTCTTATTTGTGATGTCGACATCTTCCGATGACATTCAAGCTGCGGGGTCTGACACCCGACCTCCGATGTTGGATAGAACTGACTATGAATCGTGGGCTCAAAGGATTCGTCTGTACTGTCTGGGTAAAGATAATGGGGTTAACATCTTGAAATCCATAGATGAGGGACCATTTCAAGTGGGTACTACTAGAGACACGGTTACAGAAGCAACTGATCAACTACCGGCCGTATTTGGTCCTGATAGACCTCGCACTTACAATGAGTTGTCTGATGAAGAAAAGAAACGCTATGATGCAGACATCAGAGCATCAAATATCATCATTCAAGGCCTTCCCAAAGATGTCTACAAACTCATCAACTACAACACTGAAGCAAAGGCGGTCTGGGATAATGTCAAAATGCTTCTTGCAGGGTCTGAGTTAACTAAAGAAGATCGTGAGTCACACCTATACGATGAATTTGAGCATTTCAAAATGAATCCAAGTAAAAGCATCACTGACTATTACGTCAGATTTCACAAGCTGGTCAATGATATGAGAGCCATCAAGATGACAATGCCCAACATACAACTTAATTCCAAATTCGTGAACAACATGGCACCTGAATGGGATAGGTTTGTCACAGCTGTTAAGCTCAACAAAGGTCTCAGGCATACCAATCATGAACAGCTTTATGCATATCTCCAACAACATGA
Organism: Artemisia argyi; assembly: GCA_030686995.1. Taxonomy (NCBI): domain Eukaryota; kingdom Viridiplantae; phylum Streptophyta; class Magnoliopsida; order Asterales; family Asteraceae; genus Artemisia; species Artemisia argyi. The sequence continues at coordinate 218,661,518 of CM060708.1, forward strand.
GAAACATGCTGCTTATGATCGGCTAATGCGAGAAAAACTCAATCCGTCTGCAACAAATGAATCTCTTGCTTTTGTTTCCAATGTTCAACAACCTAATCAAACCTCAAATGATCAATCTCAACCATCACAATCATCCTCCAGGTCTACCCCAACCAATAGACAATCATCAACTCCCTCACCATCTGCTTTGAATACATAACTTGATTCTGGGTATTCTCACACTGACATGATGATTGATAATCTCTCCAACCAAGTTTCTCTACTGGTTCAACAGTTCAGGGCTGCACTTCCATCTACCAACAACCAACTCAGAATCTCATCTAATCCACGTAATCAGGCAGTCATTGAAGATGGTCGGGTGGTGGTGCAGAATGTGCAGGGAAGACAGAATTTCAACCAAAGAAATGCTGGTAGAGAGAATGGGCAATACAGAGTTGGGAATGCTCTTCAAGCACAAGCTAAGCAGCCGAAATGCTATAACTGCGGAGGGTTGGGCCATATTGCTAGGAATTGCACTCTCCCAAAACGTCCCCAAAACTCTGAGTACTTCAAAGACAAGATGTTGCTGATGCAGGCACAAGAAAATGGGACTGTGTTGGATGAAGAAGCTTTGCTCTTTCTGGCTGGTAACGATGGGAATACCTTTGATGCTGATGTGGATGATCAACCTGTTCAGGACATGGCTCTTAATGACCCAAATATCTTTCAAGTTGAAGAGTGTGATGCATTTGACTCAGACGTGGATGATGAACCAACTGCTCAAACAATTTTCATGGCTAATCTATCTGCAGCAGCATCCTCTTCACAACATCCTGATTTATCCATCACGTCTGCTATCTCTGAGGTACCAACATCTCCTAATCATGATCTGAATAATCCTACACCTGTACAGGGGGCATGTGACTCTGTACAACTCAGGAATATTGTCAACACAAACGTCACTGATATGGGTAATACCAATAATATCCCATATGAAATGTATGTGAATGACAATGGACCCCCAGTTGTACCAAGTGACATGCCGTCTATTGATTCTAGTGAACATGAGGTACATGAGCACTCGATATACAACCCTGATGACTCCCTGATCACTAGAATTAACACCCTTAAGGACCAAGTGAATATTTATGAGCAGCGTGCTAAGTTTGAGCTGAATGAACGTGATCAAAAAATGGAATGGCAACTGCGTGCTTACATATCTGAAAACAATTCCAAACAAGAATCATTAAAAAGGGAACTAGTTTCTTTAAAAAACCAATTGGATCAAACCATCAAACAAAAACGAGAGGTTCAAAAAGGTTTGACTTCAATCAAACTAGAATTCAAAGATAAAGAAACTAAACTTTTAAATGATTTCTCAAAACTAAAAATGTTGAAAAATAAATTGGAAGATAAGTTGTACACACAGGGCCAAACCATTCAATCTGCTCAAATGATGGAAAACCACAGGAAGCTAAGTGATGAATTTAGTGAACAAGATACCTCCAAACCCAAAGCAAGATTCCTTAGAATAGGTCTAGGTGCACAACCTGCATTATATGATGCAAACACTATGCTTGAACCTAATCATGCCCCTCCTGATACACGATCCTATGACCACATCAATGAGGCAGAGGATAGAACTAGGGCAAAACTTGCTGAACGTTTAAAGGATCCTAAATGCATTGCTAAGAATATTGTGTTTCACTATGATTATGCAAATGACAATCACACTGCAATTTTTTTTCCTCAAAAGAGAATTCTTCCTGAAAAAGTGTTTTGGAATATTGACATTGAGAAAATGCAAGCTGAAAGAGTTGTAGGTAACACACACACTATGTTTAGAATTGCTCACCCAACTGCCTATCCCCTGAACACACCTAGGCACCTTGTACCTTTCACTCTTCCCACACAATGTAATACTCTAATTGGGCTGTATGTGCTAGGTCAATTGTTCAATGACTTTGAGAAAACCTGTAAAATAAGAATTACACCTATAGGGATTACAGAAGGGGAAAGGGGTTTTGAGCAAACAAAACAGTGTTACCTAACTGAAGTTATGCCATTTTTTAAACTTCTCAAAGAACATTTTGAGGGCCTTAAAAACACCATTAATGATGATGTGACTCAAATGAAAAAGGTTTTTGATGAAGTGGAAAGTGAGGGTAACCAACTAGCTATTGATCTCAAATACAGTGAAATTGACAGGAAAAACATTCTCATCATGAATGAAAATTTGATTGCGAACTGCATTGCAAAAGATGTGTTTTATACTGTTACCGACTCTGTACTATCTGCTCGACAATTCCATGAAATGTCGGTTACTTTGAATGTCTTCCAGAATCGTGTAATTGAGCTTGAGGGGGAGAATTACAAACTTACTGAAAAAATTCAAAATGACGACCATGATAACATGGTCAGGAATTTCTCAAAACTAGAAGTTGATAATCTGAACCTACAATTAAAATATCAACATCTAGAAGAAAGCATAAAAATATCAAATGCCAAGACTTATTCGGATGCTCCTGAGTTTGATACATGTTTTGAATTAGCCAAAAAGGATGAAGTAATTCAAGCTCACTTAAACACGATTCGGAAGTTGAAGGTCCAAATTACACAATTAAAATCGTACAAAAGCGATGTGACAAATACCAATTACCAGAAGTCGATAGATTCTCAAAACTTTCAAAAACAGGGCATTATCAATGAATTACAACTTGAAAATGAATGGCTTCGTACTGAAATGTCTAATGCGAAACAACGCTACAAGGAATTGTTTGAGTCTATTAAGACAACACATGACCAAAACAATGAAAGAGTCACTTCTTTGTTAAATGAAATTGAGAATCTAAAGACCATGGTGAAGGGTAAAATGCCCGTCGTTTCATGTGATCATGCAATTTCCAATATACATGCTTGTAAGAAATATGCGTGCAATGCTGTGAATGTCTCTCTTCCCCTTAGGAACAATAAGTTAGTTCATAACAACTATCTTAACAATCTTAAGGATTGCCTGGCCATACTTAGAGAAACCATTGAAGATGAGAGGATTTCTAAACCACTTGATGATGTTATTATTGGTGCGTGCTTCCTCACTAATAGAGCCCAGGAATTATTAGAATATGCTATAGGATCATGCCCCAAGAATGATAGCAAGTCGAATAGGTCATTTGCATTGCACCCTAACAGTAGCAACAAGCATGCCACAGTTGATTTTCCTCAAACCACATCACAATCCTCCATCTTGATCACCGGTAAACAAGTAGCAACTAATCAGACTAATGTTCCCGTCATTGCTTTTACAGGAGTAAAAGGTGTATCTAATGCTAGCAAGTCACAGCCTAAGTGCAATACAAAGAATGATAGGACTTTGCTGGCTAAGAGTGCACTTATGAAGGAAGTAGAAGAATCATCTAGGAACAATAAAGTTATGCCTAGTGAAAGGAATCGAGTTGATTCAAACATTTGTGTTAACAATGATGTAATTAATTCGAATTCTGATGCTATTTGTAAGACTTGTAACAAATGCTTATTTTATGGTAATCATGATGCATGTGTTGTGTCCTTTCTTAAACCCACTATGAAATCTCCAGCTATGAATGTGTCTAGTGTTAAACGGGCAAAACAAGTATGGAATAAAACAGGAAAAGTTTTCACTAATGTTGCTTATCAATGGAGACCCACTGGAAGGAAATTCACTCTAAGGGAAAAATGCCCGATGACTAGGATCACAAATTCCAAAGTTGTGCCTATTAGGAAGTGGAGACCTACTGGTAGACTGTTCCCAATAGAAGCAATGAATACCACTCCTAGTTCCAGTGCATCAAAATGTGAATACTCTTGTGAGACATCTGTAACATATGATAATCCAATATTTGTGTGTGCTAACAATACGGACCCCAAATGTGTGTGGGGATCCAGCTTTTTCAGTTATCCACGATTGTCTGGTTTCAAATGCAGGTCGTACAAATCGTCCTTTGGTATTTGGACTCAGGCTGCTCAAAACATATGACTGGAGATCGCTCGCGGCTCAAGAATTTCGTGGAAAAGTTTATTGGTACGGTTAAATTTGGGAATGACCATTTTGGATCTATAATGGGTTATGGTGATTACGTCTTTGGAGACAGTGTTATATCCAGAGTTTACTATGTGGAAGGACTTGGGCACAATCTATTTTCTGTTGGTCAATTCTGTGACTCCAATCTCGAAGTTGCTTTCAAAAAGCACACCTGTTTCGTCAGAGAATTAGATGGTGTTGATCTACTCAAGGGAAGTCGGGGCACAAATCTTTACACCATTTCCATCGAAGATATGCTACGGTCCTCTCCAATTTGTCTGCTCTCTAAAGCCTCCAAGAACAAATCATGGTTGTGGCATCGTCGTTTAAACCATCTGAACTTCGGTGCTATCAATGAACTAACACGTAAGGATCTTGTTCGAGGCTTGCCCAAACTTAAGTATGAAAAAGACCATTTGTGCTCCGCCTGTCAAATGGGCAAGAGCAAAAAGCACACCCATAAACCCAAAACCATCAATTCTATCATGGAAGTTCTTCATACTCTTCACATGGATCTTTGTGGACCAATGAGGATTCAAAGTATCAATGGAAAGAAATATGTGCTGGTTATTGTTGATGATTACTCTCGATTCACATGGGTAAAATTTCTAAGATCAAAAGATGAAGCTCCGGAAACCATCATCAAACTCATCAAGATGTTGCAAGTCCGCCTCAACAAAATAGTTAGAGTCATTCGTACTGATAATGGAACAGAGTTTGTGAACAGATAACTTACTCTATTTTATGAAGGTGTCGGGATTAGTCATCAAAAGAGCATTCCACGAACTCCTCAACAAAATGGAGTTGTTGAAAGACGCAATCGCACCTTAGTTGAAGCTGCAAGGACTATGCTCATCTTCTCCAAAGCTCCTATGTTTCTTTGGGCTGAGGCAATTGCCACCGCATGTTACACACAGAACCGATCCTTGATACATCCTCTCCACTACAAGACCCCCTATGAACTGGTTCATGGCAGAAAACCCGATCTCTCGTTCTTTCGAGTTTTTGGTGCACTTTGCTATCCAACTAATGACAGTGAAGACCTTGGGAAACTCAAGGCCAAGGCCGACATTGGTTTCTTCGTTGGCTATGCTCCAGAGCGAAAGGGGTACCGAATCTACAACAAACGTACCAGAGACATAATGGAAACAATCCACGTTACTTTCGATGAGCTGACTGAGCAACCGGTTCCTGGACAATCAAGTTCTGGACCCGTACCTAACCTTTTGTCTCCTGGACCAATTAGCTCCAGGCTTGTACAGACTCCCATTCCTGCTGCTCCTTTTGTACCTCCTACGAGTGAAGATTGGAAGAAACTGTTCGACCCAATGTTTGATGAATACTTTGAACCTCAACCGATGAATGCTCCTGAAGCTACAATGGTTCAACCACCTGATAGGGTGGTGAATGATCAAGATGACAATAACGGACCATCCACTTCATTGTCATGGGATTCTGAAGCTCCCATCATCAGTCAGTCGGTCAGCACTTCTAATGTCCTACCTTTACCTGTACAGCGAGCGGCAACTGTAGATAATACATCTGAAGTTAATCCTTTTGCTCCACCTGATAATGAGCCATTTGTTAACATCTTTGCCCTTGAACCGTCAAATGAAGTAACATCATCTGACGAATCTAACACGGCTACCTCAGTTCCATATTCTCAACCCCATGAATATCTTAGAAAATGGACCAATGATCATCCTATAGACAACATCATTGGAAACCCTTCACGTCCAGTATCTACCCGCAAGCAACTTGCAATCGACGCATTGTGGTGCTTCTTCAATTCTGTCCTTTCTAAAGCTGAACCAAAAAGCGTCAAGGATGCAATGTCCAAACACTCATGGTTCACTGCAAAGGTGGACGAAATTCATGAGTTTGACCGACTGGATGTCTGGGAACTAGTACCACCTCCCGAGTGTGCTATGATCATTGCTCTCAAATGGATTTTCAAGGTTAAACTTGATGAGCATGGAGATGTATTGAAAAACAAAGCTAGGCTTGTGGCTAAAGGATATCGACAAGAAGAAGGTATAGACTTTGAAGAATCCTTCGCACCTGTCGCTAGAATTGAAGCCATAAGGATCTTTCTCGCAAATGCTGCAAGTCAAAACAAGATGGTTTATCAAATGGATGTCAAGACTGCATTCTTAAATGGCGATCTGAAAGAGGTGGTGTACGTATCTCAACCCGAAGGTTTTGTGGATCCAGAACGCCCTAATCACGTGTATCGGTTGAAGAAGGCTCTCTATGGGCTTAAACAAGCACCTAGGGCGTGGTACGACACATTGTCTAAATTTCTTCTGGCTAACAAATTTTCCAAAGGTGTTGTTGATCCTACACTCTTTACCAGAAAAACAGGCAAAAACCTTCTACATGTACAAATCTATGTTGATGATATCATCTTTGCCTCATCTGATCCCACAGAATGTGATCGATTCTCCCAAGAAATGAGTTCCGAATTCCAAATGTCTATGATGGGTCAAATGTCATTCTTTCTTGGACTGCAAATTTCTCAAAACCCCAATGGCATCTTCATCAATCAATCCAAATACGCCAATGAAATTTTGAAGAAATTTGGATTCGACTCCTGTGATTCAGTTGATACTCCTATGATTGAAAGGTCGAAACTTGACGAAGATGATGTGGGAATTTCGGTCGAACAAACCATGTATCGAAGCATGATTGGCTCCTTAATGTATCTCACTGCAAGCAGACCAGATCTTCTATTTGCAGTTTGCATTTGTGCTCGGTATCAATCCAAACCCACCAAGAAACATCTGGAAGCTGTCAAAAGAGTCTTTCGATACCTTAAAGGAACTATCCACATGGGCCTTTGGTACCCTAAGGAAACTTCTATGGCTCTCACAGCATATTCAGATGCTGATCATGCGGGATGTCAAGACACTCGTCGCAGTACATCTGGGGGTGTACAGTTTTTAGGGAATAAGCTAGTCAGTTGGTCTTCAAAGAAACAAATGAGTACATCTATCTCCTCCACTGAAGCTGAATACATTGCTATGTCATCTTGCTGTGCTCAGATCCTCTGGATGCGATCTCAACTTTCTAACTATGGCTTCATATGCAATAAGATTCCCATGTACTGTGACAACAAAAGTGCAATTGCGCTCTGCTGCAACAATGCCCAGCATTCAAGGACTAAGCATATTGACATTCGACATCACTTCATCAGGGAGCAAGTTGAGAAAGGAATTGTGGAACTTTACTTCGTGAGGACTGAGTTCCAGCTAGCCGATATCTTCACCAAAGCACTTTCTAGGGAACGTTTTCACTTCATTCTCCCACGCCTTGGCATGAAGAGTCTTACGCCTGAGGATCTCATTTGCCTTCAGGAAGATCAAGAGGAGTAAAAGGGGTTGCTTCACATATCCTTGTATAGTATCTAATCAAAAAGAAAATAGAAAAATATAAAACCTATAAAAACCATAAAAATCTGAAAAATCACAAAAATTCAAAAATATTCTTCTCACGACATGTCTCTTGTATAATCGATATTATGTACGTTTCTAGAAATATCATTCAATAATGACACGGAATCATACATATGCTTGAGCAAGAGTTTTTCGGTTTCAAATAAAGTTCTTTTCAAAAACATGTCGTATCTCAAAACATTCTTAAAACTATGGCTTGTAGTCATTTCAGGCTACAACCCGGACTTCAAAACTATGGCTTGCTATTACTTCAGATAGCAACCTGGTTTTCAAATTTAAGGAAAACACGTCGCCAAAAAGACGGTTGTTCCTTTTACCGGGTGAAGTTCACCTGGGCATGGATTACTTTACATCCATGTTTCCTTGATCTAATGTACGTTTCAGTGCATTATTTCTTGATAAAGAAGAGAAGTCTTCTTTTTATCGCCAAATACTTTACCTTCTATGGTTTTTCCGGAAAGTGTTTGTGCAAAACTTGGTGGTACCATGAAATTTTGAATGAAAATCAAATTGAACTCAAAAGTTTGATAAAAATTTTTCACTCAATCTATGACGCTAATAGTTTATGAAAACATTTCTGTTCTAACATCCGTCATTGATTGAGGGGGAGAGTGATTTCTCAAAATTTTATGTATCATCAAAACTCCCCACACTTCGTACAAAAATAAACCTTGCAACAAAATGATTTGTGATGTGTTATGTGTCAGAATGAGTACATTTTCAAAGAGTTTTCGTTAAAACTTCAAATCTTTTGTAAACTCTTCAAATCTGACACATAACAACCTCCCTCACAGATTGAGGGGGAGCAAGAAAAAGTTCCTTTTATCAGAAAACATTAAAAAATTAACCGCATTTCTCTCCCAAAAAGTTTTCTAAAATGATTTAAATCAATTGAGATCAAAAATCTCGAATGATTTGAAATTTTTGATCGGGGGAGAGAATGTGATTTAAATATGAAATCTGATAATCAAAAGTGATCTTTTGTACTCAATAATAGGCTCCCACATATGTGCTAAACTCTTTCGTACATCGATGCATATATTGAGGGGGAGCAAAGGCGTTTGCGGAAGTTATACCAAAGACCGACCATTTATCTTTATGCATGGAGTTATAAGGATGGTTAAGGTTAGGTATGAGCTCCCATGATCCACTAGAACCGGAAGGATCTTCCCAGGGACAATCCATAGATAGATTAGAAGTCCTTAGGAATGATTGAAAAAAGGAGAAAAGTGAGAAAGGGAAGAGTGCGGACTGAGATAGAGCTAGGACTGGAACAAACCCAACAAGGTTCTAGTGGTGAAGTCTCGGTAAGCACTGAAGGGGTTGAAGAATGAAAAAGAAATATAATGAGAAAGGGTGAAAAGAAATAGCCCTCCAATTATTCAACCTTAGGGCATAAACCGGGTTCAATACATATGCTACTGGCGGTTACTAAGGTAACACCGGTATTGAAGACAAGACGTCATGGACCCAGTGACGCACTGCACCAAAACTTCCCAACCATTCAAGTTCTCTTAAAAGAGCTTGTTTCAATCTCACGGGGAACCCTGTGCAATGTATCGACCGCTCATTGCGAGCTATGTTGATACCTAAAACAGGAGACGCCTCCCCAGTCTCCAGGAGCGGATCAAAATGCACTATTGAGTCTAGAGCCATGAGATCATCCATAAATCTCGTTAGGACACATTCCAAATATGCTTATTGTTTCACATAATGTGGAAAATAAGATAAAATATTTAGAGTCCTACGCATTATCCTTGTGGTATTGCCAGAACATCCGAGTGATATGAAAATATTCACAATGAAGATGGAAATCCTTCTAGAGCGAACATCACTCAAGCTCTTGGTAGGTGACATGTGAGATCCATCTTGGATCAATGATCAAGTGACAACTGGAAAGCAACGATGGTGCGATTCAAATTTGAATGAAACTTGTTCCAGGATATGGATTGACGGATACTTTTACAAAAACCTTTCGGTGTGCTCACAAACAAATTTTTGAGCACATTGATTGTGTACAATATTTCAAACAAAAGTATTTTTGATGGAAATGTGATTCAGAGTACAAAACTCTCGTCGTGTCTCAAAAATGTTTATCATAGGACACATGAGTGATTTCTATAAATCTATTTCTCATCAATCCGTGAATATTCATTCACCGATTCACTCTATCGTGCTGTCTGCTTTGAGACGTTCCGGTATGAGAACATGCTATGTATGAAGATTCCAAAGTGGATTCTTTGGAAAGTTCATTACTACAAGCTGGAAATTCCTGTCAAGGAGAGTCCTCTTTAAAAGAGACTCTACTTGATCACAGGTCGGTTTTCACAAAACCGGAGGGTAGTCTGTCCTCGCAGAACGAATGACAAAGCCATGTTCGTTCTCTATCTTTATTGCTAACTGTTTTACTTCAGGGACACATATAAAGATGGCGTTGATGGCTCCAGTTTCCAGCTGAATCGGGTCAATCCATACCTCATGCTCACACATCCTCCACACTATCAATGAAGATGAGAGACTTGCTACAACAAATGTTGAGAGACTACCAACAACGTTTCCGCAACTCTGATGAAAAAGTCTCCTGGTCTATAACTCTAATGCAACGTCTCCAGATACAGAAGGGTGTGAGCATGATGGTCCTTAGTCACTACATCACATGACGGCAATATTACTATGGATGAGGTTGGAGATTTTCTTTGGCTGATGATCTCAAAGAAGCTCAAAGATCACACATCACAAAGGAACTCTAATCACAAGTTCGCTTGGTTGAAGTACGAAGTGTGCCGAAAAGAGAAGAATCAGATCCTACGAGCTACAAAGACTAAAGAATGCTTAAAGACCAAAGATCTTAACTTCAAAGGTGACCTCGCTTAGGGGGAGATTGTTAGGAATACAAATATTCCTGTAAAAGTCTCGGTCACCTAATGATTGTAATAGCATTAAGTTAGCTCGTAGTTAGTTTATTTATTAGTTACTTAGTTTTAGTTTAAGTAACACCGTGGAAGAAGGACGGGTCTTCACCCACTGTATGCCTGATCCACAGCCCGGAAGTGGGCGGTATATTGTAAGTATAAATACCCCTTTCCACATGTGGAGAGGGTTGGACCTTCACTTATTCTCAATCTAATATTTTCTTTTTTCTCTCAAGGTTCCTTTCTTTCTTTCTTTCCTCTCCTCCTCCTCATTTCAATGAATCACAAATCACCTCATAAACATGTTTCCTGCATAGTTAGTATTCTACAGTGTTCTTCTTTGTGAGGGTATTTATAGGGTGGGAATTAGGGTAGTGATGTTGCGGATACCAACGGTTTTTATTATTCAACCAAAACGGTATAATAATGTGGGTTTGATATCCGCATTTAATATCACGATTCACATTGCCCCTATTTTCTCTCACATGATGGGGTGAACAGTTGTGTGGCTCTGCAAATAATGCACTTTTGCAGAGAAAAAATCATCACAACTATTGTGTGTGAGAGAGCATTTAATGCTTAGTGGAGTTTGGTGAGAGAGATGTGGGGGCCCAAGAGGTGGATGCCAGTTGTGTAAGCGACATATATTCCTATATTAAATAGGAATCAGTTACCTACCTGGGACATTTACTAACTAAGTACTTAGAGCATTTAGTTAGGGTATTCAATGCCATTTTTCATCATGAGCCCCCTGAATGATTTTTCATTCAATAAAAATGGGTTTGAAGGGTTGTTCAGGGAGGATGTGATCAGGGACCTAGAGAATTTACATCAGGTTGGAACACCTTTTGATCAGTAACCTGATTCTATGTCCAACATGCCTAATTCAGCTTTCAATCTTGTGAAAGTGGGTTCATCCAAGGGTTTTGTGAAGATATCAGCTAACTGATACTCAGTAGGGATGAAATGTAATTCAATTTCTCCATTCATGATGTGGTCCCTGATAAAGTGGTATCTGATGTCAATGTGTTTGGTTCTTTGATGAAGTACTGTATTATTTGAGATGGCTATGGCACTTGTATTGTCACAAAAGATAGGTACCATCTTATATTGAATTCCATAGTCACTCAATTGGCTCTTCATCCATAGTACATTTGCACAACATCCTGCAGCAGCCATATATTCAGCTTCAACTGAGGACATGGCCACTGATTGTTGTTTCTTTGTACTCCAACACACAAGTTTACCACCAAGAAATTGACAGGATCCTGAGGTACTTTTTCTGTCCATATTGCATCCTGCATAGTCAGAGTCAGTGTACCCTTTGAGATCAAATCCTGAACATTTTGGGTAATACAAACTGTTAATACAAATATCGTCTAAAAACGTTATTTATATTTTACGATCTTTGCTAAGTTTTGTTAACGACAAAATGTAAACTTTAGTTTCTAAGTAAATCATAATCTTAGTTTTAAGACTTGCATAACTAGACATTTGCTACATTTTACATTTCATAAAACACAACACTTTTTATTTCTTAAAATAGAAATGTCACATCACATTTATGGTAAGTTTTGTCAATATACATTTATGGAAAGAAAGTGTGTTTGACTAACCATAAGTTTGCTTGCACAAGTTTTGTGTTTGACTAGGTGTTATGAGATGTGACATTGTTTGGTTTGCATGATTTATAGCAAAACCAACTGCAAGCCTGGCAGAACCCTGGGGGTACACGGGTGGAACCCATCTGAGGGTTCCGCCGTATCCGCCAGACCTGCAGAAGGTTTTGCTATAAATACCAAGCCACAAGTTTGATTTTTGGCTAATCACTCTATATCATATTTTCACACACATTCATTCATTCTTTCATCTAACCCTTTAACATCTCATATGTGAAGTTTCTTTTTGTAGCAAAGAAGTTCACGAGTTCATAAAAAGTTACAAGTATTCAACACAACGTTGCAAGACTTGTTAGCTTAGCATTGTGTAGACTTGTGTAGTTTACACTTCATTCGATTGTGTATTTTTAGTAGTGATCGGTTAGTATTTTAGTCCTCAAAATACAAAGTGTGACGGGAGTTGTTGTACCCTTGTAAAAGAACTAACGGGAGTGGTTGTACCCTTGTAAAAGAACTCGACATCTAGCTTAGTGTCGGTAAACGTGTATAAGCGACGTATAAGGTTTTCTCTGCCGGTGAAAGGAGCTTGTTGACTAGTGAAAGAAACTCTCGAGTTGGATACTCGGGGCGTGGACGTAGGGCAAGGAAAAAGAGTCCTTGTAGCCAAACCATGATAAATACTCGTGTTGCGGTTTGATCGTTTCTTTCTTTATACTTGCATGTTCAATTTTATGTTTGTGTATATATCTTTGATCAAACGGAAAGTTTCAAAAGATAATTAAACAAGTTAAAAAGATTTTAAACGGTAAACTATTCAACCCCCCTTCTAGTTTTCCACAATTGGCATCAAGAGCTACGTTACTCAAGCTTTTAAAATATATTGTGTTTTAAAACTTGAAACGATCCATGGATTTTGAAAATTACAAAGAAGGGCAATCTATGCAAAGACCATCACTTTTTGAAGCAAATGGTTTTATATATTGAAAAAACCGTTTTGAAACTTACGTGAAATCTAAAGATATAGATTTATGGTATATAATCATTGATGGTGATAATATAGCTTCTAATAGTAAAGATGATGATCAAAAGAAATTGATTGCTAAAAATAATGAAGTTAAAATGATGCTTTACAATGCTTTGTCTAAGAAAGAATATGAAAGAGTCTTTATGTGTAAAACCGCCAAATATATTTGGCAATATTTAATAGTCACTCATCAAGGAAACTCACAAGTTAAGGATAACAAAATTGATCTTCTTGTTCAACAATATGAACAATTTGTTATTCCCGAAGATGAGATTATTGATAATGCATTTGCTAGGTTTAACACTATTATTACTTCACTTAAAGCACTTAATGAATCTTTTTGTAGTAAGAATTTTGTCTAAAATTCCTTAGAGCACTCCATCCGAAGTGGAGAGCAAAAGTGACGGTAATTGAAGAATCCAAGGATCTTTCAAGCATGTCACTTGACGAGCTAATTGGAAACCTCAAAGTTAATGAAATGGTAATGGAAAAAGATTCGGAATTAGCTAGAGGCAAGAAAGAAAAAGTTAAGTCCATTGCCTTGAAAGCTAGAGTCCAATCAAGTGATGATGAAGAATCTACTTCGAATAGTGATGATGAGGAATATGCTATGGCCGTTAGAGACTTCAAGAAGTTCTTTCGTAGAAGAGGGAAGTTTGTAAGGCAACCTAAAGATGACAAGAAAACTTTCCGAAAAGATCGTGATGATAGGAAAGGAAAGGTTGAAAGGAAATACTATAGGTGTGGAGACACAAGTCATCTAGTAGGAGAATGTCTAAAACCACCCAAGAGCAAGCCTCAACAAGCTTTTGTGGGTGGTGCTTGGAGTGGCTATGAAGAAGATGACGATGAGCCAAAGAATGATGATATTGCTCTCATGGCTCACTACTCAAATGAGGTACTCTCCGACTCATCTTATTCCTCTATTGATGATGACACCTTACAAAAAGAATATAACAAACTTTATGAATTGAGCTTAAAAATCATAAACAAAAATAAGTTTTTGAAAACTAAAAAGGAATTTTTAGAAAATGAAGTTTATGAGCTAAAAGAAAAAGCTAAGAGATTATAAAAGAGTAAAGGTATTGACACATCATGTAAATCATGTGAAGAGCTTAAACTCGAAGTTGAGAAACTTAAAATTACTCAAAATGATATAATAAAACAAACCACAAAGTTTAAGAAGTTCGATAAGAGCATTTCTTGTGCGGATGAAATTATGAAACTTCAAAAGTCACCCTTTGATAAAACAGGACTAGGTTTCATGAAATTAGAAACTTCAAAGGGTCAAACGAAACAAGAAAAGAATGCACAAGAAACTAACAAAACTGCTACAGCAGCCCGCGGAACAGACGGAACCCAATTCCGGGTTACGCCCGTTGAACCCAAAGGTTCCGCCAGGTCTGCTGCAGCAGTAACATCCTCCACATCGGATCGTTCAAAATTTGTTAAAGTCACATATAAAAATGGAACAAAACCTGCCTTTAAAACTGGAGTAGGACTTACTAAAAACGAATTTAGAGCTAAGACTACTCAAACAAGACCTAAGACTCCAATTCCCAAACGCCCCTTTCCAAAGAGCAACTTCAACACACGACCAAACTACCAACATGTTTGGAACCAAAACACTCCTGGACATTACCAAACTCCAAATTACATGTCATGGAACCCTTATGTTCTATTTTCATACTTGGAACAAGTTAATGGCATGCTTAACCAAAATGGACCCATGAGAAATTGGGGACCAAATGTTTGAGTGTTTTTCGTAAAATAGGTGTGCTTCAAAGTTTGTTTGGAACCAGATGAATGGATTAAAGATAACGGTTGTTCAAGGCACATGACGGGTAACAAAAGACTCTTCACTACTTATCACAAATGTGATGGAGGTAATGTTACGTTTGGTAGTAAAGCTAAGAGCAAAATCATCGGAAAAGGTACTATCTCTCATGACTCCCTTTTTATAGATGATGTAGCTCATGTTGATAACTTAGGTTTTAATCTCCTTAGTATTAGTCAACTTTGTCATAATAAGTATAATGTCCTTTTTAGTGAAAACGGAAGTAAAATACTTAAAGATGGTATAACCATAGCCGAAGGTGTTCTTAAGAACAACGTATACGTCATGAAGATGGATCCAATATCTAGAGACAAACTTTGTCTTACTTCATTAGATGAATCTTCAACTTTATGGCATAGACGTTTAGGACACGCCAACATGAGACTAATTCAAAACCTCTCCTCCAAAGGCTTAGTTCGAAACCTACCTAAGTTGAAATATGACCAACACTTTTGTGATGCTTACAAAGTCGGTAAACAAGTCCATAGTAGCCATAAGGCTAAAAACTTGGTTTCTACATCTAGGTGTCTAGAACTTTTGCATATGGATTTATTTGGTCCATCCGCTATACAAAGTTATGGAGGTAACTTCTACACTTTGGTCATAGTCGATGATTACTCAAGATATACTTACACAAAATTTTTGAAAAGTAAAAATGAAGCTTTTGATAAATTTGAGATTCTAAGTAAGAAAATTCAAAATCAAGTAGGGTCTAATATTGTGTCTATTAGAACGGATCACGGTCGTGAATTTGATAATGAATTTCAATTTGGAAACTTTTGTGATATTAATGGTATTACTCATAACTTTTCGGCTCCACGTACCCCTCAATCTAATGGTGTAGTAGAACGTAAAAACCGGACATTGCAAGAGATGAGTAGAACAATGCTTAATGAACAAAACATTCCACAAAAGTTTTGGTGTAATGCCGTTGACACATCAACGTACATTTTAAATCGAGTCTTAATTAGACCATTTTTGAATAAAACTCCTTATGAACTATATAAAGGTAAAAAGCCTACATTAGGATACTTTAGAGTGTTTGGGAGTAAATGCTTCATTCTTAACACCAAGGATTATCTCACCAAATTTGACCCAAAGTCTTATGAAGGTGTATTTCTTGGATATTCACAAAATAGTAAAGCTTACATTGTTTTGAACAAAGAAACCTTAAGAGTCGAGGAATCGTTGAACGTAACATTTGACGAGAGTCCACCTCCCTCTAAGACATCACCTTTGGTAGATGATGAATTAGTTGAAAGTCATGCAATAGAAAGTCAAGAGATCTTAGGTAATGACAAGGAAGATGAACTATTAAACAAAGAACTTGTCAATGTCAAAGAATCTAAAAGTCATCCATTAGATGGTGTCATAGGCAACATTAACGAAAGAACACTAAGATCAAAAGTTCAAAATGAAAGCAACTACTTTTGTTTCGTGTCAACCATTGAACCGAAAAACATTAATGAAGCCATTAAAGATGAGTCTTGGGTAATTGCAATGCAAGAAGAGTTAAACCAATTTGTTAGGAATGATGTATGGACATTAGTTCCTCAACCAAAGAGTCAAACGATAATTGGAACAAAATGGGTCTTTCGTAATAAAATGGATGAAAATGGAATTGTGTCTAGAAACAAAGCTAGGCTAGTTGCACAAGGATATAATCAACAAGAAGGCATTGACTACGATGAAACTTTTGCTCCGGTTGCTAGGCTCGAGTCAATTAGAATCTTACTTGCATATGCATGTGCACACAATTTTAAACTCTTTCAAATGGAAGTCAAAAGTGCATTTCTAAACGAAGTCATAAATAAAGAAATGTATGTTGCTCAACCACCGGGCTTCATTGATTTTGAAAAACCAAATCATGTTTACAAACTTAAAAAGGCTCTTTACGGACTTAAGCAAGCTCCAAAAGCATGGTATGATCGACTTAAAACCTTCCTAGTTGACCATAAGTATACCATGGGCTTAGTTGATAATACTCTCTTCACTAAGAAGAAAGATTCACATATTATCATAGTCCAAATCTATGTTGATGACATTATATTCGGATCAACTTGTCAAGAATTATGTGTGGATTTCTCAAAAATCATGCATGACGAGTTTGAAATGAGTATGATGGGAGAACTCAACTTTTTCCTAGGACTCCAAATTAAACAACTAGAAGATGGTATCTTCTTCAACCAATCTAAATATATTAAGGACATGCTTAAGAAATTTGGATTAGAAGATTCAAAACCAATCAAAACACCCATGTCCACGGAAACTAAACTCATCAAGGATGAGGAAAGTGAATCCGTAGATAGCACTAAATATAGAGGTATGATTGGAAGCCTACTTTACCTAACGGCTAGTAGACCCGACATTATGTTTAGTGTTTGTCTATGTGTTCGTTTTCAAGAAGATCCTAAGACAACTCATCTCGAAGCCGTTAAAAGGATTTTTAGGTATATTAAGGGCACTACACATTTAGGTTTATGGTATCCCAAAGGAACGGGAATAGACACCATAGTGTATGCCGACTCGGATCATGCCGGTGACTATGTTGATAGAAAAAGCACAAGTGGTATTTGTACTTTTGTTGGACATTGTCTCACCTCATGGTTCTCTAAGAAGCAAACGGCTCTTGCTATCTCAACTACGGAAGCCGAGTACGTTTCGGCCAGAAAGGCGTGTCAACAAGCTCTTTGGATGAAGCAAGCTCTTGTCGACTACGGAATTCAACTAAACGACATTACCATTATTTGTGACAACAAAGGAGCTATTGATCTTAGCAAAAACCCGGTTCAACATGATCGTACCAAACATATTGAAATCCGTCATCATTTCCTTCGTGACAATGTTCAAAAAGGAAATATCTCAATTGAGAAAGTTTCTTCCGAAGACAACATAGCCGACATTCTCACAAAACCCCTTAAAAGAGAACCTTTTAACCTTCTTAGGCTAGGCTTAGGACTCATGGAACCTACGTTGTAGTTCTAGACATTAGATAAAAATCACAAAAATCAAAACAAATCCATAACTCTTTTTCTCAGCAGAGTTGGCGGAACCCTCAGCCACAACGGACGAAACCCAATTTTTGGTTCCGCCGTATCCGCTGACCTGCAGAAACATTTTCTTTGTTTATATTAAACCAAACACCCGTTATCTCATACCACCACTTCCAAACTGCTACTATTCACTTTACCATCCATCCATACTTGCGATTTCTTGGTCTTCCTTTCACTCACATTGCTAATCAATCATTATTGTAAGTATTCTAAACTTGATTACAATCCTAATCTGAGTCTAGGAATTCTATTTTTTGCACAAAAACAAAAACTTGGGGTTATGCATTAACTTGAGAAACTCATGCATGAAATTAGGTGTTTAACAAAACTAATCATGTTCCCCATAGTTAGGAATTGCATTCTTACTAAGTGTAAACATGTTTGCTAAAACACCCCATGTCAAATTCTTCCAAGAATTTCTCACAAATAGGACAAATATTTTTTCGTCTCACATTGAGAATACAAAATCAAAACGTTATGTTTACAACATCACTTGCATAATGTCTCTTGAATGCTAAAAGGAATACATAACCAATATGTATTTTCGGGTACATTCAAATGAAGCTACATTGAACTAGGAGCGCTTGGGTTATCTTTTGTTTTATAACAAAACTTGCATTATAAAACGTTTTTGAAGCATCAAAATGAGTCAAGATAACCGCACCTCCACATTGTTTTCATATAGGCACACACTAGAACACCCACATTCCAATAGTCGTTTACTTAGACTAAAATGTGAAATTTTGTTTTTCTAGGAATCATCATGCCTCCTCTAACCCACTACGACCACAAGGACACCATTAAGTACCTACCCAAACACCACAAAACCAAAGGTCTTACTCCAACTCAAATCGACGTTTTCAAAGCCTTAGAAAAACGTTATGTCCATGAGGGTAGAACCATTGACCCGTCCTTCCTAGAAGGCACAAACCTCTACACGGAATTTGCCACAATCAACTTTGAGTGTCTTTTAGAAATCGATGAGCCTATTTGTCCTAGGTTCATTATAGAATTCTATGCATCCGTCACTCTCTCCACAGATGAGTATGGTCGCATGTCTATCAACTTTAGGGCGAGTAGTCATCAATACTCCTTCACTCTTGAGGAATTTGCTCAAATCCTAGGTGTCCTAAACCGTGGTACTTGCATCTACTCCGACTTGCACTCCCTCTCAACTCTTGACACACTCTTTGACCGCATCCATCCCTATGATACCCTTCTTGTATCCAAAGATGAACTTCGTAACCACCTCTTCATTAGGACAACCACCACTAGGAGAACCTGCTCGGGAAATGAGGTCGATAAGGACCCATATGGAATGGAACTTAATGAACTCAAGCCCCAATTCAAGAAATGGGAGGAAGTACTTAGAGCCAATGTCATTAGCACAATAGGAAACCGAGATCATATTAATCTTTGCCTTTGCTACATGCTCTACTCCTTGTCCGTTAGGCAACCCTTCAACCTTGCCTACTACATGGCCAAGAGAATGGCCGACATTCCTGTGCATGGCACAACGGCTATGCCGTATGGAATGCTCTTGACCCATCTCTTTAGGTTCATCTCTCCCATTCCACCAAATCCTAACGGTCTTCGCCTTGACTACTCTCTCATTCCACACACCTTTGTCCCACTAAGTGATAAGAGAGTTTACAAAGCCCAAGGAAAACGTCATCATCCTCCTACCTCCTCTTCATCTTCGTCAATGAGTGAAGATGACTCTTTGCCCAACTTTAGGCTTCCACCTCTAGAATACCTATCCCAACTTCCGGATATTCCAAATGAGTCGACGGAGTTCAAGCAAACAAAGGGGATGTTTAAGAATCTTGGAAGATTCCTCGGAAAGCTCAACAAGAAGATTGACCGTCAATGAGTGCGGGTGTGTAGGAGTGTTTGGCACAAGGTGCTATTTTTAACAATTTGGTCGTTTAAACAACGGTTGTCATGTATTTGTGTGTTGGTACAATTTGTGATACTATTTGGAACATGTATTAACTAACTATGATGCAGGTAGACAACGTTTGGCATGTTGTTAAATTTTCATGTTTATGAATTTTTCACTAAGTATGGTGAAATTCGCTAGCCCCCGGTCAAAGTCCAATGGTATGCGTGTTTGCATGTCCATTTTTTGCATTTCCTAACCAGATATGAATTATATTTTTGGTTTTAGGAGTTTTCGAAAAATTTGAAAATTGTCTCGCGGGTCAAAATCGCGAACTGTCTAAATTTTCAGGTCTGGCGGATCTGGCGGCACCCTAGAATGGGTTCCGCCAGTGTAATTTCTGGGCAACCCAGAAATGGCCCAACGGATCCGACGGAACCCTCACATGGGTTCCGCCTATGTAATCCGAGGGTTCCGCCAGATTTCTTGTAGATTTTTTTTTGCTTTCAACATTTCAACATCCACTCAACAACATACCATCCTTTTAGATAGAAACCAATTTCCTGCAATTTGTTAAGCACAATAGGATAGCTCTCATTCCTTATAACTCAAAGAAAACCATTTCCCGCCAAATTTCAAAAATGGCCATAACCACCTCAAGGAACCTTCACACATAAAGGAAGAAACCCTTCCAAAGGTTCCTTGAAATCCCTGATACATATACCTTCAACAAATTTGCCAAAACCATTAAGCATTTAGTGCTAATCTTTGTCTTCCTACTTCACCATTTTCATTGGATTGACTTCCATGATTTGACAACCCACATTAGTCTTCCAAATCATTAGGAACCTCCATTTTGGATGGCTAAACATCAAATCCAAACACTCCTTCCCACACTCCTTCATCACTATAAATTAAACCATCCTAGAACACTATCAAATCACACCTTCCCCATCACAATCTCTGATCTTTAAACCATTTTAACAATGACTAAGTCAACTACCACCTCTCAACCATCAAGACCCGTTCGGAAAACCGCCCGAATAAGTGTCAAACCGCTTTGGTCTAACCAATCCATCAACCTAAGCTCCTCATCCTCGGATGAATTCACCTCACCAATCAAAAATGAACATTTTCTAAACCTTGCATCTCCATCTCCATCACCCAATGAACCCAAAGAGCTCACTCCACCACCAACAAAATCACCCATTGACCCAACTCCACCAAGTGCTCCAACCCAACCATCCAAAACTCCATCACCATCACCATTACCAAAACTTGAACCTATGTAGTTATTTGGGTCTCCTCCAACATCACCACATCCTTTTGTCCAAGATCTCAATGATCTTCCACCAAGACCAACACAACCACCACCTTTTGCAAATGAAACACCAAGGTCATTTCTTGACCAAAATGAGCATTTTAACCACAACCAACCACCACAACAAGAGTACCACCAACCCAAACCATTGTTGTTTCACCCTATCTATCATGACATCCATGGTCCTCTTTATGGAGAACCAAACTTTGAAAACCATGATCACCCAACTCCACCACATTCTCAAGCCCAAACCTTTGAGTCTTTCTTTCCTTCTTATGAGGAAATTCAAAGCATGGTCGAGAATCACCTCCATCAAGCAATGGAATTTCAAACCACCTTGCTTGACTCTATACCAAACCCATCCTCCACCCAAGAACCAAAAACCAACCCATCCTCAAACCAAGAACCCAAAACAAACCCATTTCCACCCACTCATCCCCATGTTTGCTCACATTGTGAGCAAATGTTGAAAATGGGTGAAAGCATCAAATTGTTGCTTCACCAATTCCAAGACGAAACCTGTTTTGCATTCCAACACGTCATAGAGCGTTTGGATGCTCTTTCTCACCCAAACAAATCCTAGACAACATTTGGAGGCCTTTTGCCCCATTTAGGAAAGTAGGATTTGATTTTTTTTTTTTAATTTTTTGGTTATTTTTAGTTCTTTTTCTTTAGAAGTAGGAGGATCTTTTTCATTTCTTGTCTTTGACTTTTAAAAGTCAAATTTTACTTGAAATGATATCTTTTACTAATTACTTACTTGCATTGTTGGTTGATCATTTTTTAGTTGTCATTGTGGTTGCATTATGTGTGGTAAATACAAGCTTGATTATATATATCACCAACTAACAATTTTTTTGTAGGATCAAAATCCATGTTTCCCATCTTGGCACTCCTTTTAGGGGGAGTATTGACCAAGGGGGAGCACGTGCATTATTCCGCTTCGCTACTCTACTTTTTGTTTTGACCAAAAGGGGGAGAAACATATATTAAACCTTTAAAATTAATATGATTTTCATCACTTAAGTAAAACAAGTTTAATATAATTTTTTTTTAGTCTTAAACACTAAAATTTTGTGAGTTACTTAAAAACAAAGTTTATGTTTTGTCATCAACAAAAAGGGGGAGATTGTTAATACAAATATCGCCTAAAAACGTTATTTATATTTTACGATCTTTGCTAAGTTTTGTTAACGACAAAATGTAAACTTTAGTTTCTAAATAAATCATAATCTTAGTTTTAAGACTTGCATAACTAGATATTTGCTACATTTTACATTTCATAAAACACAACACTTTTTATTTCTTAAAATAGAAATGTCACATCACATTTATAGTAAGTTTTGTCAATATACATTTATGGAAAGAAAGTGTGTTTGACTAGCCATAAGTTTGCTTGCACAAGTTTTGTGTTTGACTAGGTGTTATGAGATGTGACATTGTTTGGTATGCATGATTTATTGCAAAACCAACTGCAAGCCTGGTAGAACCCTGGGGGTACACGGGCGGAACCCATCTGAGGGTTCCGCCGTATCCGCCAGACCTGCAGAAGGTTTTGCTATAAATACCAAGCCACAAGTTTGATTTTTGGCTAATCACTCTATATCATATTTTCACACACATTCATTCATTCTTTCATCTAACCCTTTAACATCTCATATGTGAAGTTTCTTTTTGTAGCAAATAAGTTCATGAGTTCATAAAAAGTTACAAGTATTCAACACAACGTTGCAAGACTTGTTAGCTTAGCATTGTGTAGACTTGTGTAGTTTACACTTCATTCGATTGTGTATTTTCAGTAGTGATCGGTTAGTGTTTTAGTCCTCAAAATACAAAGTGTGATGGGAGTTGTTGTACCCTTGTAAAAGAACTAAAGGGAGTGGTTGTACCCTTGTAAAAGAACTCGACATCTAGCTTAGTGTCGGTAAACGTGTATAAGCGACGTGTAAGGTTTTCTCCGCCGGTGAAAGGAGCTTGTTGACTAGTGAAAGAAACTCTCGAGTTGGATACTCGGGGCATGTACGTAGGGCAACGAAAAAGAGTCCTTGTAGCCGAACCACGATAAATACTCGTGTTGTGGTTTGATCATTTCTTTCTTTATACTTGCATGTTATATATTGTGTTTGTGTATATATCTTTGATCAAACGGAAAGTTTCAAAAGATAATTAAACAAGTTAAAAGATTTTAAACGATAAACTATTCAACCCCCCTTCTAGTTTTCCACACAAACCAAGGTTTGATGTACCCTTCAGGTACCTGAAATTCTCTTGACAGCAGTGAGATGGGACTCTTTAGGGTCAGCCTGATATCTTGCACACAGACAGACTGAGAATTGGATATCAGGCCTTGATGCAAGTAAGTACATCAGGGAGCCTATCATTCCCCTGTATTGGGTTTGGTTCACTGATTTTCCAGTGAGGTCAGGGCCAAGGTTGTTTGGAGGAACCATAGGAGTCTTTACTGAAGAGCACTCAGTGAGCTCATACTTCTTCAGTAGGTTCCTCAAGTATTTTTCTTGGCAAATGGATATTCCTTTTTCAGTTTGTTTGATTTGGAGTCCAAGAAAGTATGTGAGTTCACCCATCATGCTCATTTCAAACTTTGTGGTCATCAGTTTCTCAAACTATTTGCAAAGTTTGTAACTTGTTGAGCCAAAGATGATGTCATCAACATACACTTGAACCAGGATGACATCACTTTTTGTTCTGTAGATGAACAGTGTGTTGTCAATCTTTCCTCTGACAAACTTGTTTTGGATCAGGAAGGCTGAAAGAGTTTCATACCATGCCTTGGGAGCTTGTTTTAGTCCATAAAGGGCCTTGTTAAACTTGTAGACATGGTTGGGGTATTCACTACTTTCAAAGCCAGGAGGCTGTTGCACATAAACATCTTCTTTGATGTTACCATTTAGGAATGCACTTTTAACATCCATTTGGTAAACTTTAAAGTTCATGTAGGTTGCATAAGCAAGGAAGATCCTGATGGCTTCCATTCTAGCAACAGGTGCAAAGGTTTCCTCATAGTCTATTCCTTCCTGTTGATTATATCCTTTGGCAACCAGTCTTGCTTTGTTTTTGATGACTGTGCCATTCTCATCAGTCTTGTTTTTGAAGACCCATTTCATACCAATGATTAAAACACCCTGGGGGCATTCAACAAGGGTCATGACATCATTTCTGTCAAAATTTTCCAATTCATCTCTCATGGCTTGAACCCAACTTTCATAAGTCAGGGCTTCTTTGACATTTTTAGGCTCAATCTCAGAGAGATAGTCAGCATAAAGACATATATTGACAGGGATAAAGGCCATAAAATAACAACTTACTTTCTAAATTTTACCGAGATGAAACACTTACTTTTTTATCAACATTTAAGTCAACGAAACTTTCAAATATTGTTCTGAGGTGAAACACTTACTTTTTTATCAACATTTACGCCAACGAAACTTTCAAATATTGTTTTAAGGTCAACAAAAATACCCTTGAAAAAAGTGTTTCATCTCAAAACAATATTTGAAAGTTTCGTTTGCGTAAATGTTGATAAAAAAGTAAGTGTTTCACCTTATAACAATATTTGAAAGTTTCGTTGGCTTAAATGTTGATAAAAAAGTAAGTGTTTCATCTCGGTAAAATTTAAAAAGTAAAATGTTATTTTATGGTCTTTACCCTATTGGCAGAGGCTGCTTTGAGTTTTGCAGCCATGCTTCTTGTGAGCATGCCTTCAGTGGGTTCACCAATTATGTTTACAAGCTCAATAATTTTGGATCTTATCCAGCTATCCTGAGGTTTGGGATAAGAATTTGAGCTTGAGGGAGCCTGATTGGGTTCAGACTCAGGAACATGAGGTGACTCATCAATATGTGCATCAGTGGTTGCAGTCTCATTGGAGACCTGCTGAGTTTCAATGAACTCACTGATGGTTGGTTGTGGTAAGTTGTGAGGGATGATATAGTAGGAGACATCAACATCAGCTTGGTATTCGGGTTGTTCTCAGGATGATACTCATCAGGGGGATACCTTGATGAGTCATCAATACCAATATCTTTAACTGAGGAATTTGAGAACCTGATGGATTCAGTACTCTCATCAACAGTAATGTGATAAGTTTCCTCAGTTTGTTGTCTCCTTGTGTTGAACACCCTGAAGGTTTTAGAAACCAGAGAATATCCGAGGAAGTATCCATCATCAGCTTTGGCATCAAATTTACCCAAGTGATCCTTGTGATTATGGATAAACACAGGACACCAAAATACATGAAAGTAGCTAATGTCAGGGATTCTTCCTTTGAATATCTCATAAGGAGTCTTATTGTGCCTTTTCACAATGATTGACCTATTTTGAGTGTAGCAAGCTGTTTTGACTGCCTCAGTCCAGAAATGTTTTGAGAGGACTAAGCCATTTAACATTGTTCTTGCTACCTCAATGAGTGTTCTATTTCTCCTTTCAGCTACTCCATTTTGTTCAGGAGTATAGGGAGAAGTGAAATTTTGAGAAATTCCTTTCTCATCACAGAAACACTCAAGGTCTTGGTTTTTAAATTCAGTGCCATTGTCAGATCTGATTTGTTTAACTTTGACATCATTTTGATTTTCAATGTTCCTGACAAATGACATGATGGTTTCAGCTGCCTGACTCTTTTTGGCCTGGAAGTAAACCCAAGTGTATCTTGAGTATTCATCCACTATGACCAGAGTATACTTCTCATGGTGAATGGACATTGGACTGATAGGTCCAAAAAGGTCCATATGGAGAATATGTAGACAGCTTTTGATAGAAAAGGTTTGTTTGGTTTTGAATGATGCCCTGTGGTGTTTTCCTTTTTCACAAGCAGAACAAGGCTTGTCTTTGGTATACACCAGGGATGGAAGGCCCATAACTTTGTTCTGTTTGGCCAGGTTATTGATGCTCTTGAAATTGAGATGAGAGAGTCTCCTATGCCATAGCCGGTTGATTGTTTCACTTGCCTTTGAGAATAGATAAGTCCCATTTTTAGTCAGGGATGACATGTCTAGAACATAGACATCATCCCTCCTGGTTGCAATCAACACTACTTCCTTATTGACATTAAAGATGGTCCCTCTCTTGTCATCAAACTGAACTATGTATTTGGCATCACATAGTTGGGAAACACTTATCAGGTTGTACTTGAGATCATTGACATAAGCTATTCTTGTAAAAACTATACCGTTGCAGTTTACTGAACCATAACCTTCAGTGGGAGCTGATGAGTTATCACCAAATACTACTTTGGGTCCTGGTTCTTCCACATATTTGTGCAGATAACTTTTCACACCAGTCATACTCCTAGAGCATCCACTATCAAGGTGCCAGGTAGGATCCCTGATGTGTTTCTGCACAAACAGTAAACTGGGTTAGTTTTTCTTGTTGATCCACTTTCTAGTGGGCTTAGTCCTCAGGGACTTTTTGAATATAGCTAATGACTCATGGTCTGAAGTTGTGTGTACTGAGCTTCCACATGTTTTACATTTTGTGGAGTTTGATGCTTCAGTTGACTAAGAAGTGTTGGTGGGGGTTTTCCTTCTAGACTGAATAATCTTGTCATGTCCTTTGGTTTCATGGGAGGGATCTCCACAGATGTCACAAAATTTTTTCATCATTCAATCATCAGGAAGAAAGGCTTAGCCTTCAGTCTTTGTTTGAAAGGTGTGGCATACTGATAGCCTTGGGTTTTGTAAAGACCTTGTGCTTTTAAAGAAGTAGTGTGAGAGATGTGATCACAAGTCCTGTGGTCCTTTTGTTTGCATCTCATGCAGAACAGGACTCTGTAGCATTTATCAGTGCTGTGATTAGGATAATTACACAGCTCACATCTCTGATGCGTGGGAATCGCGACAGGTTTTACCTCTCGAGGGATCTCGAGAAGCTTACAACCCCCACCAGGCAGTGTACCTGATCGTTGTAGTATAGTATAGTGACAAGTACCAGGGGATTGATCGTTCAACTTAGGAATAGTGTCGCTAGGATTAGAAAGCCTAAATACTAGTTCTAAAGGTGAGGGATGATTATTTTTGTATTTTTATATTTTTATGAAAGCAATTAAAATCTCAGGTTTGAAGGATTTGGGCGGAATTAGTTGCTAATCAACTAACCCAATACTAAGATGCAATCAAAATAAAATACTAAAAATGAAAATAAACTAATTAAACTACGGTTGTGAGCAGTAATTGGAGAAAATGTGTTTACTTAGATTTCACTACTCCCTAGACATCTTTTACACGTTAATTACTTGTTATAATTGCATGGATGACAGATCGTATTCCTTAATACCATTCATGGGGTGGCACACATAACTCCCCAATTCTATGAGCTCTTATCTCCTCCTACACCATGACCAGCACAACTATAGGGATTGTAAACAGTGGCTCATGCATTAAATACAACCAATAAATACCTAGTGCACCTCGGTTCATGTTTCTTAAGACGTTCAAACATGTTACCATTTGGAGATCTGCCAGTTTTCTTAAGCCTAACATATAAATCATTCATCCAAGACAAGAATAAACAAGTAATCAACACATAATCAATATCTAGGTTTCATTAGATCTAAGCAAACACAAGATAGATCTAGCCTAGCATTATAGAATTAAGACAAGAACATGATATAGACAACCAACACATAGACATATTGATTGAATTAGAAGAACACTTATCTTGATTAATCATGCAAGGTATCAAGGGTTTGGAACCCTTGAAAAACCTGTAAAGTTACACCAAAATCGTACTTAGGGTTTCTCCCAAAACTTCTCTCTAAACTTCTCTTTTTAATGTGTGAAAATTAGAAAACTATATATAGAAAAATAGGTATGACGGCGTCAAGACAAACAATGTGACGCCGTCACCTCACCGCCAAAACTCTCCTCGGACTGCCTAGATCCACTTCTGACGCCGTCAAGACTAAAACACTTCCAGGCCGTCATGACTCTTTTACTCTTGACACCCTTCCTACGTGACGCCGTCAAATCTGTTCTGGGTCGTCATGGAAATTCATGAAATTTGCTCTTGACGCCGTCAAGGTTTTGCTCTTGACGCTGTCACCTACTGTTCCCAGCATGGAAAATTAAGACTTTGGCGTTTTCTTCACTTTTATGCTCCAAAAACGTCCGAATTGCTTCCTTTTCCAGATTTCTCTCCCAAAGTACCTATAATCACAAAAGGAACGATGTAGGGCAATATTTGATCAAATAAATTCGGATTCGGGCTTAAATGACCCCCTAAAAGTGGTTTATTTTTCGCCTCATCATATACCCTTACACTTGAGATTTGCTTGTCCTCAAGCAAATGCGCTTTTATTCTACTCAAAATACAAGTTAGGGGTCATTTAACACTAACATAAAAGTAATTACAACAAATAATCGTTCCACTAAAGACCAATAGACAAGCACGGAGGTCATACACAAGCACCTCACAAATAGTGTTTAGATACTCACATCTCTCGGGTGTAATAAAGTAAAAATTACAATATGAAAACGGAAGATATCTCTCACTACCTGTCATAGCAAAATAGATTACCATAGGCTTGGGAAAGGATCAAACCTCCACCACATGGCGTAAGCACCTAGGATAAACTATCAAAGAGGTCTTTTAAAGGGTTGTAACGTTATGTGTAGGGATATGAAATACACGGTTTTGTTAGATAAAGGAAGTTTTACTGGTGGCGAGTTAACAATCTTGGTCAATTACATGTACAATGTGGTGTTGCTAAGCCAAGACTAGACTCGACTTAAGCTAATAAATGAAAAATAACAAAAAACATAAAATGAACATAGAATAAAAAGGGATGGTAGTCCGTATGTTTTTTTTTCTCTTTTTCCTTTTTTCTATTTCTTGATTTTTTGATTTTTCGATTTTTTTTATTTTATTTTATTTATTTTTTTTTTTTTGCATACACTCTTACCCTACCATCCAAAATAATACATCATAGGGAATGAACATTTCCCTTACACTTGAATCTTTACATACTTTACATTAAACTAATCTAATGACTCGAATTAAGAAAATCAAAACACTTGGAGCACTTTTAAGATTAACGTACATATGGGGGTAATAAATGATGTTCTTCCCCATTACTCCATAAAATAAGTACTTACCCATGAGTCCCAATCGTCCCAAAACAATATGTACAAGGATATGACTCGACTTAGCAACCATGTAATCAATTAGAAAGTTAACTTAGGGTTTAACAAATAACAATAATGCACTAAAAATGAGCGCATACACGGAAGGCTAACGCGATTTGGTTGTACATTTAAGTGGGGTGTAACAAATTCTTCCTTTAAGTAAGATGCTTAAAGTTAGAAAAGAAAATATAGGATCGGAGGGGTGTACTAGGGGTTTCGTGTACTAAAAATGAGTACAGCGCTAAGGGTGTGGGAAAAATTAGTTGACTTAACTAGCCAAGTAATATGACTTAAATGGTCAAGTAATTATAATACGGGTTTAACACAAGGGTGATCCTAATGCCTCTTATCATGTAGTAAATCCTACTACACGAATGTAGTCTCACTAGCGGTCTCGGAATGCATCACTAACGCAAGTTCTAGAATATAAATGCTACCGGTACACTCATAAGCACTAATAGTAAATGCTTTTCCTATCAAATCTAAAGGCGAACCTCACATATTTGGGTGGAAAATTTTTCTGAATATACGGTTATGTGCTAGTCATACAATCTCCTATCCATGAGACGCTTGCTATGGCTAAAGTTTCATTCCTAAATGTTGTAAAAAATTTTAAATTTGGCGCTAAAATTGCACTAACAAGTATTTCTCATAGTTTTATTACACATCTACCATTAAACAAAACAAACTCAAGCGAAAGTGCATATGTAAGGTATCATCTTTTTACCCTCCCCTTACACTTAAGATGAACATTGTCCCCAATGTTCAAGTAAAGAATGTAAAAGTTAAGAAGTAAAAAGAATGAAGTCAAATACTCCCCTGATTCGCTCGGTATGGATAATAAGGTGGCCAGGTTAAATCTTCCTCCAAGAAAATGAACAATCAAAGCTTCCCTTCCAGAATATAAATCATTTTCTTGTCATATATAACCTGTTAAACCTGAGAAAACAGACACAAAAACCCAAAGCATCAAACCGAACAAAGGAAACTCACAACTAGATGTAATTCCAGACTTAGGAATAAAAACAAAACAATTAAAGATATAATGCTTGTGGAATGAATGTTTGCAGATTTCCCGGAGTTTATAAAACTAAAGAATCAACCAAAAACTTTAAGACTCCGGTATAAACAAAACTAGCAAAATTTCCAGAATTTTACACATGACGCCGGCAGGAATTAATTCCTGATGCCGTCAGAAGTGACCTGCAGAAATCATTATGTTAAGTTTCCGGAAAATTTCTGGAAAAAACTTATGTCCTACTTCCTGGAAAATCCTGCAAAACTTCATTATGGCTCAATACAAGCATTTGACTCTAACAAATACGAATATACATGTTCATTTAATATTGTGGAGAATCATGATCGGTTTGTTTCTTAAAAACATATTTGGGGTTTCCCCTTACACTTATCTTTTGCAAAAATACTTTTAGGTAGAGTTAAGACTAGGCCAAAACAACAAAGTAAAGTATTTCCACTATTTAGTTGAGAAACATGATCTACCAACAATAAAAATAAAGCATGCATACGGAAGCAAATAACAAACAAACAAGAATAAAAATCACACAAATAAAAAGGGGCTTGGGTTGCCTCCCAAGAAGCGCTTGTTTTTGTTAGAGTCACGAGCCTGACTCTACCCTTATTTAACGGAAATAGGGAAGGTTTTCCCTACACTTAGGATTAAGTGCAGGTGGAAGTAGTGATACATACCCTTAGGGTGGAAATATGCCTCGTGAGAAAAGAGTGGTGGATGAATTATATGCTCAAAGGGGTGTGCTCCTATAATCATAACCTTACCTAATTCAATCGGGTTAATGGGTGGATTAAGATTTTCTCCTAGAAAGGGATCATTTTCAATCAACTTCAAGAGATTACTACTCGGGGATCCATCCTGACCTAATAAACCCGGTTTAAACCCATAATGTTTCTTATGATCAATCATAAATGGGTGATGTAAGCATGTAAGGTCATTTTCCACTTCTATATTGGCTTCCTCTCTACAAGGCTTAGAGTCCACTACTTTTGTGCTAAGACTACCCGAACTATATGGTTTGATGGGTGGATCGGAACATATTTCAATTCCTAAATTTTCATCCAAGGATGGAAGATTAGGTAACGGTTTTGGTTGAGGCTCCGGTTCATCAAAACTAGGAACTTCCTTAGAACTAGGAGTAAGGTTATCACTACAAGTGTTCAAACCTATATCCTCAAGTGGTGCCTGGTCCAAGGGTTCTACCTCCATCGGAATTCCTAAAGTTTCTTCTACATCTTCCGGGTAAGTCACGGGTGGTGCGTGTGCCTCAAATGATGGTTGAGTATTTTGTGGGCTTATGTTGTTCACCTCATCATTCCATGTGTCAGGATCTAGCCCTAACATTCTCCCAAGTATATCACGTGCTTCTCTAGGCATCTCAACTTCTATGTCCGAATCATAAGGGTCATCCTCAATATTCTGACTGCTATATACAAATTGCCCAAGAGATTCATCATCTGTTTCTTGAGATTCATCATCATCGATCATAAAACCTAGGTCTTTTTGATCAATGTGATCATGCTCGGCTACATCCTCCATCACATCAAGGTCACCTATGGGTTCATCCTGTACTATGGTAGTGCCTAACCATGACATGCAGCTAGGTGGCTCATACGAAACTATCCTAGGTGAAGGCTCATATGGTGCATATGTTTCACTAAGTGAGGCATTTTGAGGGGTCGATGGAGCTCCTAAGGTGAATTCTTTAAAAGCATTATGCACTTGGCCTCTTTTCTCAAGGTACTCAATAAAATCAATATAAGATCCTGTCCTCCTCATTTCATTGCTCCATCTTGGTATATCCAAACTAGTGTAATTATATTTTTTCTGGTAAAACTCTAGTGTCGGACTTGGTGGATTCACGTTCTCCATAATGGTGAACGGAAGAGTTAATGGAAAGGTTTTTACGAACAAAGACACAAAGAAAAGATAGACTAAAGAAAACCTAAAAATAAAAATAAAATCTAACTAGAAAGGAATCAAGCAAGTAGACCAAATAAAAAGAGAATCTAACCTAGACAATAACTATTCCCCGACAGCGGCGCCAAAAACTTGATGCGTGGGAATCACAACAGGTTTTACCTCTCGAGGGATCTCGAGAAGCTTACAACCCCCACCAGGCAGTGTACCTGATCGTTGAAGTATAGTATAGTGACAAGTACCGGGGGATTGATTGTTCAGCTTAGGAATAGTGTCGCTAGGATTATAAAGCCTCAATACTAGTTCTAAAGGTGAGGGATGATTATTTTTGTATTTTTATATTTTTATGAAAGCAATTAAAATCTTGGGTTTGAAGGATTTGGGCGGAATTAGTTGCTAATCAACTAACCCAATACTAAGATGCAATCAAAATAAAATACTAAAAATGAAAATAAACTAATTAAACTAAGGTTGTGAGCAGTAATTGGAGAAAATGTGTTTACTTAGATTTCACTACTCCCTAGACATCTTTTACACGTTAATTACTTGTTATAATTGCATGGATGACGGATCGTATTCCTTAATACCATTCATGGGGTGGCACACATAACTCCCCAATTCTATGAGCTCTTATCTCCTCCTACACCATGCCCAGCACAACTATAGGGATTGTAAACAGTGGCTCATGCATTAAATACAACCAATAAAGACCTAGTGCGCCTCGGTTCATGTTTCTTAAGACGTTCAAGCATGTTACCATTTGGAGATCTGCCAGTTTTCTTAAGCCTAACATATAAATCATTCATCCAAGACAAGAATAAACAAGTAATCAACACATAATCAATATCTAGGTTTCATTAGATCTAAGCAAACACAAGATAGATCTAGCCTAGCATGATAGAACTAAGACAAGAACATGATATACACAACCAACACATAGACATATTGATTGAATTAGAAGAACACTTATCTTGATTAATCATGCAAGGTATCAAGGGTTTGGAACCCTTGAAAAACCTGTAAAGTTACACCAAAATCGTACTTAGGGTTTCTCCCAAAACTTCTCTCTTTAATGTGTGAAAATTAGAAAACTATATATAGAAAAATAGGTATGACGGCGTCAAGACAAACAATGTGACGCCGTCACCTCACCGCCAAAACTCTCCTCGGACTGCCTAGATCCACTTCTGACGCCGTCAAGACTAAAACACTTCCAGGCCGTCATGACTCTTTTACTCTTGACGCCCTTCCTACGTGACGCCGTCAAATCTGTTCTGGGTCGTCATGGAAATTCATGAAATTTGCTCTTGACGCCGTCAAGGTTTTGCTCTTGACACCGTCACCTACTGTTCCCAGCATGGAAAATTAAGACTTTGGCGTTTTCTTCACTTTTATGCTCCAAAAACGTCCGAATTGCTTCCTTTTCCAGATTTCTCTCCCAAAGTACCTATAATCACAAAAGGAACGATTTAGGGCAATATTTGATCAAATAAATTCGGATTCGGGCTTAAATGACCCCCTAAAAGTGGTTCATTTTTCGCCTCATCATATACCCTTACACTTGAGATTTGCTTGTCCTCAAGCAAATGCGATTTTATTCTACTCAAAATACAAGTTAGGGGTCATTTAACACTAACATAAAAGTAATTACAACAAATAATCGTTCCACTAAAGACCAATAGACAAACACGGAGGTCATACACAAGCACCTCACAAATAGTGTTTAGATACTCACATCTCTCGGGTGTAATAAAGTATAAATTACAATATGGAAACGGAAGATATCTCTCACTACCTGTCATAGCAAAATAGATTACCATAGGCTTGGGAAAGGATCAAACCTCCACCACATGGCGTAAGCACCTAGGATAAACTATCAAAGAGGTCTTTTAAAGGGTTGTAACGTTATGTGTAGGGATATGAAATGCACGGTTTTGTTAGATAAAGGAAGTTTTACTGGTGGCGAGTTAACAATCTTGGTCAATTACATGTACAATGTGGCGTTGCTAAGCCAAGACTAGACTCGACTTAAGCTAATAAATGAAAAATAACAAAAAACATAAAATGAACATAGAATAAAAAGGGATGGTAGTCCGTATGTTTTTTTTTCTCTTTTTCCTTTTTTCTATTTCTTGATTTTTCGATTTTTTTTTTTTTTTTTTTTTTTTTTTTTTTTTTTTTTTTTTTTTGCATACACTCTTACCCTACCATCCAAAATAATACATCATAGGGAATGAACATTTCCCTTACACTTGAATCTTTACATACTTTACATTAAACTAATCTAATGACTCGAATTAAGAAAATCAAAACACTTGGAGCACTTTTAAGATTAACGTACATATGGGGGTAATAAATGATGTTCTTCCCCATTACTCCATAAAATAAGTACTTACCCATGAGTCCCAATCGTCCCAAAACAATATGTACAAGGATATGACTCGACTTAGCAACCATGTAATCAATTAGAAAGTTAACTTAGGGTTTAACAAATAACAATAATGCACTAAAAATGAGCGCATACACGGAAGGCTAACGCGATTTGGTTGTACATTTAAGTGGGGTGTAACAAATTCTTCCTATAAGTAAGATGCTTAAAGTTAGAAAAGAAAAGATAGGCTCGGAGGGGTGTACTAGTGGTTTCGTGTACTAAAAATGAGTACAACGCTAAGGGTGTGGGAAAAATTAGTTGACTTAACTAGCCAAGTAATATGACTTAAATGGTCAAGTAATTATAATACGGGTTTAACACATGGGTGATCCTAATGCCTCTTATCATGTAGTAAATCCTACTACACGAATGTAGTCTCACTAGCGGTCTCGGAATACATTACTAACGCAAGTTCTAGAATATAAATGCTACCGGTACACTCATAAGCACTAATAGTAAATGCTTTACCTATCAAATCTAAAGGCGAACCTCACATATTTGGGTGAAATTTTTTTCTGAATATACGGTTATGTGCTAGTCATACAATCTCCTATCCATGAGACGCTTGCTATGGCTAAAGTTTCACTCCTAAATGTTGTAAAAAATTTTAAATTTGGCGCTAAAATTGCACTAACAAGTATTTCTCATAGTTTTGTTACACATCTACCATTAAATAAAACAAACTCAAGCGAAAGTGCATATGTAAGGTATCATCTTTTTACCCTCCCCTTACACTTAAGATGAACATTGTCCCCAATGTTCAAGTAAAGAATGTAAAAGTTAAAAAGTAAAAAGAATGAAGTCAAATACTCCTCTGATTCGCTCGGTATGGATAATAAGGTGGCCCGGTTAAATCTTCCTCCAAGAAAATGAACAATCAAAGCTTCCCTTCCAGAATATAAATCATTTTCTTGTCATATATAACCTGTTAAACCTGAGAAAACAGACACAAAAACCCAAAGCATCAAACCGAACAAAGGAAACTCACAACTAGATGTAATTCCAGACTTAGGAATAAAAACAAAACAATTAAAGATATAATGCTTGTGGAATGAATGTTTGCAGATTTCCTGGAGTTTATAAAACTAAAGAATCAACCAAAAACTTTAAGACTCCGGTATAAACAAAACTAGCAAAATTTCCAGAATTTTACACATGAAGCCGGCAGGAATTAATTCCTGACGCCGTCAGAAGTGACCTGCAGAAATCTTTATGTAAAGTTTCCGGAAAATTTCTGGAAAAAACTTATGTCCTACTTCCTGGAAAATCCTACAAAACTTCATTATGACTCAATACAAGCATTTGACTCTAACAAATACGAATATACATGTTCATTTAATATTGTGGAGAATCATGATCGGTTTGTTTCTTAAAAACAGATTTGGGGTTTCCCCTTACACTTATCTTTTGCAAAAATACTTTTAGGTGGAGTTAAGACTAGGCCAAAACAACAAAGTAAAGTATTTCCACTATTTAGTTGAGAAACATGATCTACCAACAATAAAAATAAAGCATGCATATGGAAGCAAATAACAAACAAACAAGAATAAAAATCATACAAATAAAAAGGGGCTTGGGTTGCCTCCCAAGAAGCGCTTGTTTTTGTTCGAGTCACGAGCCTGACTCTACCCTTATTTAACAGAAATAGGGAAGGTTTTCCCTACACTTAGGATTAAGTGCGGGTGGAAGTAGCGATACATACCCTTAGGGTGGAAATATGCCTCGTGAGGAAAGAGTGGTGGATGAATTATATGCTCAAAGGGGTGTGCTCCTATAATCATAACCTTACCTAATTCAATCGGGTTAATGGGTGGATTAAGATTTTCTCCTAGAAAGGGATCATTTTCAATCAACTTCAAGAGATTACTACTCGGGGATCCATCCTGACCTAATAAACCCGGTTTAAACCCATAATGTTTCTTATGATCAATCATAAATGGGTGATGTAAGCATGTAAGGTCATTTTCCACTTCTATATTGGCTTCCTCTCTACAAGGCTTAGAGTCCACTACTTTTGTGCTAAGACTACCCGAACTATATGGTTTGATGGGTGGATCGGAACATATTTCAATTCCTAAATTTTCATCCAAGGATGGAAGATTAGGTAACGGTTTTGGTTGAGGCTCCGGTTCATCAAAACTAGGAACTTCCTTAGAACTAGGAGTAAGGTTATCACTACAAGTGTTCAAACCTATATCCTTAAGTGGTGCCTGGTCCAAGGGTTCTACCTCCATCGGAATTCCTAAAGTTTCTTCTACATCTTCCGGGTAAGTCACGGGCGGTGCGTGTGCCTCAAATGATGGTTGAGTATTTTGTGGGCTTATGTTGTTCACCTCATCATTCCATGTGTCAGGATCTAGCCCTAACATTCTCCCAAGTATATCACGTGCTTCTCTAGGCATCTCAACTTCTATGTCCGAATCATAAGGGTCATCCTCAATATTCTGACTGCTATATACAAATTGCCCAAGAGATTCATCATCTGTTTCTTGAGATTCATCATCATCGATCATAAAACCTAGGTCTTTTTGATCAATGTGATCATGCTCGGCTACATCCTCCATCACATCAAGGTCACCTATGGTTTCATCCTGTACTATGGTAGTGCCTAACCATGACATGCAGCTAGGTGGCTCATACGAAACTATCCTAGGTGAAGGCTCATATGGTGCATATGTTTCACTAAGTGAGGCATTTTGAGGGGTCGATGGAGCTCCTAAGGTGAATTCTTTAAAAGCATTATGCACTTGGCCTCTTTTCTCAAGGTACTCAATAAAATCAATATAAGATCCTGTCCTCCTCATTTCATTGCTCCATCTTGGTATATCCAAACTAGTGTAATTATATTTTTTCTGGTAAAACTCTAGTGTCGGACTTGGTGGATTCACGTTCTCCATAATGGTGAACGGAAGAGTTAATGGAAAGGTTTTTACGAACAAAGACACAAAGAAAAGATAGACTAAAGAAAACCTAAAAATAAAAATAAAATCTAACTAGAAAGGAATCTAGCAAGTAGACCTAATAAAATGAGACTCTAACCTAGACAATAACTATTCCCCGGCAGCGGCGCCAAAAACTTGATGCGTGGGAATCGCAACAGGTTTTACCTCTCGAGGGATCTCGAGAAGCTTACAACCCCCACCAGGCAGTGTACCTGATCGTTGTAGTATAGTATAGTGACAAGTACCGGGGGATTGATCGTTCAGCTTAGGAATAGTGTCGCTAGGATTAGAAAGCCTAAATACTAGTTCTAAAGGTGAGGGATGATTATTTTTGTATTTTTATATTTTTATGAAAGCAATTAAAATCTCGGGTTTGAAGGATTTGGGCGGAATTAGTTGCTAATCAACTAACCCAATACTAAGATGCAATCAAAATAAAATACTAAAAATGAAAATAAACTAATTAAACTAAGGTTGTGAGCAGTAATTGGAGAAAATGTGTTTACTTAGATTTCACTACTCCCTAGACATCTTTTACACGTTAATTACTTGTTATAATTGCATGGATGACGGATCGTATTCCTTAATACCATTCATGGGGTAGCACACATAACTCCCCAATTCTATGAGCTCTTATCTCCTCCTACACCATGCCCAGCACAACTATAGGGATTGTAAACAGTGGCTTAAGCATTAAATACAACCAATAAAGACCTAGTGCGCATCGGTTCATGTTTCTTAAGACGTTCAAGCATGTTATCATTTGGAGATCTGCCAGTTTTCTTAAGCCTAACATATAAATCATTCATCCAAGACAAGAATAAACAAGTAATTAACACATAATCAATATCTAGGTTTCATTAGATCTAAGCAAACATAAGATAGATCTAGCCTAGCATGATAGAATTAAGACAAGAACATGATATAGACAACCAACACATAGACATATTGATTAAATTAGAAGAACACTTATCTTGATTAATCATGCAAGGTATCAAGGGTTTGGAACCCTTGAAAAACCTGTAAAGTTACACCAAAATCGTACTTAGGGTTTCTCCCAAAACTTCTCTCTAAACTTCTCTCTTTAATGTGTAAAAATTAGAAAACTATATATAGAAAAATAGGTATGACGGCGTCAAGACAAACAATGTGACGCCGTCACCTCGCCGCCAAAACTCTCCTCGGACTGCCTAGATCCACTTCTGACGCCGTCAAGACTAAAACACTTCCAGGCCGTCATGACTCTTTTACTCTTGACGCCCTTCCTACGTGACGCCGTCAAATCTGTTCTGGATCGTCATGGAAATTCATGAAATTTGCTCTTGATGCCGTCAAGGTTTTGCTCTTGACGCCGTCACCTACTGTTCCCAGCATGGAAAATTAAGACTTTGGCGTTTTCTTCACTTTTATGCTCCAAAAACGTCCGAATTGCTTCCTTTTCCAGATTTCTCTCCCAAAGTACCTATAATTACAAAAGGAACGATTTAGGGCAATATTTGATCAAATAAATTCGGATTCGGGCTTTAATGACCCCCTAAAAGTGGTTCATTTTTCGCCTCATCTATCTCCCTGAAGGTCTGGGTGTGGTTTTTGGTTTGGAAGAACTTGAGGATACTGATGGGTTTTTCATTTTTGAGTCAGAAGGTTTTTCAGTGGACTCAATTTTCTCACTCAGCATCCTGACAAGTTCAGCAAGCTGATCAAATTTTGAATCAGTGCTTTCAGGTTTCACTTCAGTAGGCACTGAAGGTTTGTGGTGTTCAGTGGGTGCAGGAGTAGGTCTTTTCAGAATAGTCTTTCCTAACCCTGATTTCTCTTTAGGAGAATGGGGTTGATAGACTGATGGTGCAAGGTCAGAATTGGGTTCTGCTCCCTGAAGATGTTTCAGTGGAGGGAGTGGTGAATCAGACTTAGACTCAGTGATGGACTCAGTAGGACTAAGTTCATCAGTGACTCCTAGCAGCTCCTTGATAGCCTGACTTTCAGGCTCCAGGATTCTTCTAGTATTAAAATTTGGCAGCTTACTGTCAGGATTGTTTCTTTCAATCCAATCACTGGGTTTAGGAGCAAGTTATTTGCTAGAGAGTATGTTGGTTGACAAAAAGGTTGTTGAATGCCTACTTTCCCCAGACTCTTTAGTGAGTTGATCTTCACCCATGGCCACCTTTTTGGTGCTGGGTGTGAGACTCAGTGTTTCATAAAGTTTGGGGTTTTTCTGAGTCCATTTCCAAATAATAGCCTTTTCTTTCTTAAGTTCTTCCTGAAGAGATTGGTTTTGTTTTACAAGTTCAGAATTTTGAATTTGAAGTGTAACACTTTCAAGCTTAGCTTGTTTCAAAGCAAGTAGGTCATCTCTACATTGATTTAATTCAAAACTCAGTTTGTTAAATTTTGAAAAAAAATTAAGTCTTTGCTCTTCAACATACTTAAGAACAACATTAATATAATCTAAGTAAGATTTCCAATCAGCATCATCATCCATAGAAAGTAAAATGTTAACCTTTCTCATTGTGATGTTAACCCATTCTCCATCTCTTGCATGACTCTTTCTCACAGCAAGTTTGTTGTCATCTGATAGGGCCATCATGTCACAACTCGTAAATTCTGGTCTTTTCCCGAACTTTCACATTTACTATTCATCGGTCACTATTCATCATTTTACTATTCATCATTTTTTAGGTCAGTTTGATATTCTGAGAAGCGTTTTAAAAATTTACTATTCATAAAACACTATTCACTTCCGGAGAAAATTTGTCATTTATGCGTGAGTTGCGTCATTTTTGTATACGTACGGTTATTTACCTAATAAACGTTATCTTATGAGCTATTATTTTGAATAATTGATCCGATAATCCCAACTATGGTCCTAACATATTTTTATACTCATAATAATAATATAAAAATTATATTATTAATTTACCCGGTGTTTTCAAATCAACTGTTACGTTTTCCGGTCAAAGCTTATAACTCCGTCGGTTTGCGTTATTTCAACCCGATCATTATTTTAACTTCCAATTCTCATCAGGAATATTATTTTTACAATTTTTACAACTTCATTATATTTTATTTTATCCCGTTAAAATTTATTTTTAGTTAACCCGGTACCCGATTATACCTAAACTAACTAATAACAACACAAACTACACTACACTTCCTAATTAAATCAACAAACACCTTCCCCCATTTTACTCCTTTAGAAACCGCCCCCCCCCCCCCTCCCCCCTCCTAGCCTTCTCATGTGCTAACTTCACCAACACCCATTAATGTTTACCTAACAATTGTCTAATACATAAATATCCTACCATTTTCATCTCATTTTACACTTAATCATTTTCACACAAACTAGCAATATTTCTCTCTTTTCTCTCTTGTTGTGCTCGGCCTAGGATGATCCAAGAAGCAAGATCCATCATTTTTCCAAGATCAAGTCATTGTCTAGTTCCTTTTGTTGTTCTTGTTTGAGTTTTGTAATAAAAACTCAAGGTTTCTTAGGTTTTACTCACCCAAGCTCTATAATCTTTCTATGTAAGTTGTCAAACTCTTTTTCATAATTTCTTCATGTTATTTTTATGATCATATGATTTCCATTCAAGATCTACATGCATATGTTAGTTATACCACTCATTTATATATATATCTAACTTTTGAACTCTAGAAATGGATTATAGTTAGATCCTTGTTAGATCCACTTGATTTATGATGTTTAGGAACCCATGACACCCTAAGAAGGTGTATGGTAAGATTAGACTAGATTTGTGGTGATTGAAAGTGATTTGGTTGGATTAGAAACTAGTTTGGAACATTAAAAATGGATTTTAAACATATATAAAAACCTACTGTCCTTAAAATGAAAACGTGGCCAACTCAGTGGGTTTGGGGTAACTTTTGACCAAATATTTAGAAAATACATTCCGAGACGGAACTATGGCCGAAAACGGGGATGAAAACGAGTTAATAACGAAGGAGATACGCTAAAAACGAGTTTAACGACGAAAACTATATTTTCTGAAAACTGCATGCCGTTTGACATTTTTCGACGGACAAATAGAGGCGTTAGACGTAACCTACAGGAGCCGAACTATCAAAAATATATTAGTATATACTAAAACGAATCCGTGGATATAAAGAACGAGTAAAATGAGCTTAAAACGACCAAGTTATACATGTTTTAAAATCGTCAAAACTATATATATATTTAGTCACTACTAGAAATAATAATAATAATACTTCTACGTACTAAATTCTAGATTTTCTAAAAATACTAC
Source organism: Artemisia argyi (assembly GCA_030686995.1). NCBI lineage: Eukaryota > Viridiplantae > Streptophyta > Magnoliopsida > Asterales > Asteraceae > Artemisia > Artemisia argyi. Next base: position 218,703,383 of record CM060708.1, read on the forward strand.
CAAGGTGCCAAATTCATAACTAATGAAGTACTAAGGATTATAAGTTTATCTTTACGGCGATTAGAAGTTATCTCAAGGTTTTCCAAATTAGGTAATATAACACTAACATTTGATATACGATATATTACGACAAGTTTTTATAAATCTAGTTGGACTTATTTTTCCTAAGTATGGAAAATACTTTACTTTGACTATAACAAGTATTTTCAAGTTACGAGTGGTATAGGTATCATGTGCATGTGCATTCATTACATCCTTTCATGATCTAAGTAGATCACTATCATTCATATTAGGTTGCGGTTAGAGATCGTACCTCATTTCTGTGTGTCCACTTTTGTCATCGTAGCTATTCGCACCAGGTGAGTCATAGCCCCACTTTTACTCTTTATACTTGTTTTAACTCTTTGGGGGAGATACATGCTCAACTACTTGCTTACTAGTATAAATACTCAAAACATACTTTCTTGATACTTGAAACATTTATACTTGATTGTCTTATACTTGATTATACTTATACTTGATTTTATACATACGTGATTGTGTTATACTTAACTGTGTTATACTTACTTGATACTTGAAACGTTTAAACTTTTATACTTTGGGAAACGACACCCAGTAATCTTTCATACTTTGGGAAATGTGATGAGGCGAAAAATGATCCGTTTTTAGGGGGTCATTTAAGCCCGAATCCGAATTTATTTGATCAAATATTGCCCTAAATCGTTCCTTTTGTGATTTTAGGTGTTTGGAGAGTGAATTCTGGAAAAGAGGCTATTTTGGACGTTTTTGGAGCATAAAGTGAAGAAAACAACAAAGTACCAAATCCAAGCTGGAATTACAAGGTGACGGCGTCAAGGATTTACTCTTGACGGCCTCAGAAAGGATGAATATTTTACCGAAGGTTGTGAAGGCGTCAGATGAAGAGATGACGGCGTCAAAATGACCAAGATTAATTTACCGAGGGTGGTGACGGCGTCACATAGGCCGTCACGATTGGATCTAGGGTGTCCGAGGAAGTATATGGCGGCGAGTTGACGGCGTCAGATTTTACTCTTGACGCCGTCAGGACGATTTTCCTATATATAGTTTTCTAGTTTTTTCATTAAAAAAAAGAGAAGTTTTGGTGAAACCCTAAAGACGATTTTGGTGCCTCTTTTACAGGTTTTTCAAGGGTTCCAAACCCTTGAGACCTTGCATTGTAATTGAGATAAGTATACTCTTAATTCAATCAATATGTCTATGTGTTGGTTGTCTATCTTTTGTTCTTATCTTAATTCTACTATGCTAGGCTAAATTTCCTTTGTGTTTGCTTAGATCTAATGAAACCTAGATGTTGATTATGTGTTGATTACTTGTCTATTCTTGTTTTGAATGAATGATATTATATGTTAGGCTTAAGAAAACTGGCAGATCTCCAAATGGTAACATGCTTGAACGTCTTAAGAAACATGAACCGAGGCGTACTAGGTCTTTATTGGTTGTATTTAATGCATGAGCCACTGTTTACAATCCCTATAGTTGTGCTGGGTCATGGTGTAGGAGGAGATAAGAGCTCATAGAGTTGGGGAGTTATGTATGCCACTCCACGAATGGTATTAAGGAATACAACCCGTCATTCATACAAGTGTAACAAGTAATTAACATGTAAAAGATATCTAGGGAGTAATGAAGTCTAAGTAAACACAATTTCTCCAACCACTGCTCACAACCTTAGTTTAATATTAGTTTAATTTCATTTTCATTAGTTAATTAGTTATAAAGTAGTTTTTGGGTTAGTTGATTAGCAACTAATTCCGCCCACTCCTTCGAAACCCGAGATTTTACTTGCTTTCATAAAATATAAAAACACAAAAATAATCATCTTCCATCTATAGAACTTTTAATTAGGTTTTCTAATCCTAGCGACACTATTCCTAAGCTGAACGATCAATCCCCCGGTACTTGTCACTATACTATACTACAACGATCAGGTACACTGCCTGGTGGGGGTTGTAAGCCTCGCGAGATCCCTCGAGAGGTAAAGCAAGGTGCGATTCCCACGCATCAAGTTTTTGGCGCCGCAGCCCGGGGAATAGTTATTGTCTAGGTTAGGATTTCTTTTTATTAGGTCTACTTGCTAGATTCCTTTCTAGTAAGATTTTATTTTTATTTTTTTAGGTCTTCTTTAGTCTATCTTATTTCTTCGTGCTTTTGTTCGTAACTCTTTACCATCCACCATCATGGCAACCAACGAATTCTCTAACCTTAGGATCACTAGGAGTCGAAGCACCACTAAAGACCTCGTCTTGCCTTATGCAGAACCCGAAAGAGAAATGTGTAGGCTAAGACGAACTCACTCAACGCCTGAACCATCCAGCATTGCTATCGACTTTGATGCACCTCTCTCTGAAGAAAATTCAGAAAATCACATCACAACCCCGAGCTCCCACAATGAGACGAATACTCCTATAATACCTCCTCCTAAGCGTCTCAAGGATTACTCTTCCCCAACTCCTCGTGGGTTTTCCAACGCCATTGTTTATCCAAACGAACACACCAACGAGGTCTTGCATGCAAATGATATTTGGCTTGTCAAAAGTGTGTGTAAGTTCCACGGACTTGATGAGGAAAATCCGATCCAACACATCAAGGACTTCCTAAAAATAGTGGATACCATCCATACGGGTGGGACTACTAGAAACACATCCCGACTGCGATTCTTCCCTTTCACCTTATACGAAAAAGCCCAAGAATGGTATGACAAACTCCCTTCCGAATCTATTTTCACATGGGAGCAACTCATATCCAAGTTCTATGAGAAGTTCTTTCCACCTGGAAAAACCTCAGCATTCAGGGATAGGATCCTTCGTTTCCGAAAGGGGAGGGATGAACACTTCCATAAAGCGTGGACTAGATTCAAAGATTTAATAAGACAAGTTCCACATCATGGCATTGAACTTTGGCTCTTGGTCCAAATCTTTTACGAAAATATCTCCTCTAATGACCGGAACGGAATCAACCAATCTAGGAAAGGAAGATTGGCCAATCTTAGTGCCGAGGAAGGATGGGACAGGATTGAAGAATATGCCCAAGACCTGGATGACACTTGGGATGAACCTGAGTCGACTATCGACATTTCTGAAACCACCTCGGATCGATTGAGCAAAGTTCACAAAAGAATGGATTGCCTTGCTGGATCTCAACCACCTAAAATGCTGTCTAATCCTTACTTGATCTGCGATTACTGTGGAGGTCCGCATGAGGTGGAGGAATGCGGAGGAGCAGCCACAACTGAACATGCATGCTTATCAGGAGGAGACATTTATGCTGATCCCTCCCTTTTGCCTTTCTACCAAAATGATGATTATACCCTTTGGGGGAATCTGGTAAGGAAAAGAGAAGGGGAGGGAGGCCCTGAATTCAAGATCAGGAGCAATTTCGAAGATGACCTTGGTCACTTCACTCAAGAAAAAGACTTGCAAATGAAAGGGCTTAATGAGCTTTTTGACGAACAGCAGGAGGATGTCGGAGAATTTTTCAGCAAGCTTAACTCAGCCCTAGATAACCTCCAACCACTGTCAGAAAGAGGAAAATATCCCATGCTCGCGATCACCACACGGGCCGGAACGACAACCAAGGACCCTCCTTACCCAAATTCGTCCCCAATCACACTCAATTCAGACAAACCTGGGGAGGAGGAGCAGGATGTCGTCATTGGCACCCCGGACCAACCACCAGTAACAACCCCCTCCCCATTAGCCCTTCCTAACCCACCTGTGAGAATTCCGTACCCATCCCGACTAAGGAACCAAAAAACGGAGAATGATAACAAGAGGTTCTTGTCATACCTAAAAGACTCGGTTGTCACCATACCTCTCCTGGATGCTTGCTATCACATGCCAAAGTATAGCACATATTTCAAAAAACTGCTCGCTAACAGGAAGAAGCTCGAGGGTCTTGTAACCCTAGGGGAAGAATGCTCAGTGGTGACCCATAAAGGGCTACCAAAGAAGGTAGACGATCCGGGCAGCTTCACCTTGCCATGCTCTATAGGTCCTCTATCAATCAAGAATGCTCTTGCCGATTTGGGAGCAAGTATCAACCTCATGCCTCTCTCTATGTTCCGTAAACTAGGATATTCCGGATTGAAGCCTACCCGTATGAACATCCAACTAGCCGATAGATCAGTCAAATACCCCGAAGGGATATGTGAGAACGTGCTAGTCAAAGTTGGGAAATTCAAATTCCCTGTCGACTTCGTAATCCTGGATATGGAGGAGGACGACGTGGTACCTATCATTTTAGGTAGACCATTTCTTGCTACCGCTCGTGCAGTCATCGATGTCTACGATGGCAAGTTGACTTTACGAGTAGGAGACGATAGCACAACCTTCGACATTAAAGATTCTATGGACCTCTCCCTCGAAGCGTCCAACCGGCTCTACTTTATTGGGGAAGTAGATGAGCTCACAGATGTCATTGATGATTGCATCGATGAACAAATCGACGAAGGCTGGTTACGGGACGAGAGCTTTCTGCCCTTGCTAGAGGTGGAAAAGACGGAGGAGGTTAATGCAGTCTCCTTCTACCCTAGACAAGAGGCAACGGAGCATCTCGAGCTCCGAAAGCCCGAGAACAAGCTCAAACCTTCTATAATCGAGCCCCCTGACGTTGATCTTAAAGAGCTCCCTAATCATTTGGAGTATGCTTTCCTCCAGGAAGAAAATCAACTCCCGGTAATCATAAACTCTTCCCTGGAAAAGGAACAAAAAGTTAAACTCTTAGAGATCCTGAAGAAATACAAGGGGGTACTCGCATGGAGTGTGGCCGACATTAAGGGGATTGACTCAACTTTTTGCACACATAAGATTCTTATGGAGGAAGATTATAAACCTACTGTGCAACCCCAGAGGCGAGTAAACCCTAACATTAAGGAAGTAGTGAAGAAAGAAGTGATCAAACTCTTGGATGCAGGACTAATCTACCCGATCTCGGATAGCCCATGGGTCAGTCCTGTGCAGGTTGTACCTAAAAAGGGTGGAATGACTGTAGTGAAGAATGACAAGGGTGAGATGGTGCCCCAGAGAACTGTCACTGGATGGCGGGTATGCATTGACTATCGAAAGCTCAACGATGCCACGAGAAAAGATCACTTTCCCTTACCATTCATTGATCAGATGTTAGAAAGATTATCTGGACACGAGTACTATTGTTTCTTGGATGGATTCTCAGGCTATTTTCAAATCCCCATTGCACCTGAGGACCAAGAAAAGACCACGTTTACTTGCCCTTATGGAACGTTTGCTTACAAAAGGATGCCTTTTGGGCTATGTAATGCCCCCGCCACTTTCCAACGTTGCATGACCGCAATCTTTCACGAACTCATGGAAGACAGCATGGAGGTATTCATGGATGACTTTTCAGTCTTCGGAAACTCCTTCGACCGCTGTCTTGCTAATTTAGAAAAGATGCTTAAACGTTGTGAAGAAACCAACTTGGTGTTGAACTGGGAGAAGTGTCATTTCATGGTAAAGGAAGGAATTGTGTTGGGGCATAAGATTTCAGGGAACGGGATAGAGGTGGACCAAGCTAAGGTTGAAGCTATATCTAAGTTACCGTACCCCACGACTGTTAAGGCAATACGCAGCTTTTTGGGGCACGCCGGATTTTATCGAAGATTCATCAAGGACTTCTCCAAAATTGCCCGGCCAATGACTCAATTGCTGGTGAAGGATGCTCCATTCGATTTTTCCCAAGAATGCAAAGATGCTTTCGACCTCCTAAAAAGGGAACTCACTCAAGCTCCAATCATGATCACACCCAACTGGGAGTTACCATTTGAAATAATGTGTGACGCTAGCGACTTCGCTGTCGGGGCTGTATTAGGTCAGCGACATGACAAGCTTTTCCAACCTATTTACTACGCTAGCAAAACCATGAATCCCGCCCAAGAGAACTACTCCACCACCGAAAAAGAATTACTAGCCGTAGTGTTTGCATTCGACAAATTCCGACAATATCTTGTCCTTTCAAAGACAGTCGTCTTCACTGACCACTCAGCTCTTAGATATCTGTTTGCGAAACAGGACGCCAAGCCACGACTGATTCGGTGGATCTTGTTGCTGCAAGAATTTGATGTTGAGATTCGCGATAAGAGGGGGGCAGAGAATCTAGCCGCCGATCATCTATCTCGCCTTGAAAACCCCCTGGATGAACATGATAGAGGTGAGATTAAAGATTCGTTTCCTGACGAACAACTAATGTCTATCCTTGATTCGGAACCATGGTACGCCGACTTTGCCAATTACTTCGCAAGTAGATGTAGGCTCGTCCCTGAACACCTAACTAAATACGAGAGGAAGAGGTTCTTTTCCCAGCTGAAGTATTACTTCTGGGATGAACCATTTTTATTCCGAAGGTGTCCTGACCACATTATAAGGCGTTGTGTTTCGGAGAATGAGGCAGTAAAAATCATGAGGGAATGTCACTCCGGTCCTTCTGGAGGGCATCATGGGATAAATGTTACTGCCCGAAAGATTCTCGATGCAGGATTCTATTGGCCCACAATTTTCCGTGATGTAAAAGATATGGTACAAGCGTGTGATGCATGTCAACGGGCTGGAAATATATCACGTAGGGATGAGGCACCTCAGAACTTTATACAAGTTTGTGAGGTATTCGATGTTTGGGGAATTGACTTTATGGGACCCTTTCCGTCCTCAGGGGGAAACGAGTACATCTTAGTCGCCATTGACTATGTTTCAAAATGGGTTGAAGCACAAGCCCTTAGGACTAATGATGCTAGAGTGGTCATTCATTTCCTGAAAAAGCTTTTCGCAAGATTCGGGATTCCGAAAGCTCTCATCAGCGATAGGGGGACACATTTTTGCAATGCACAAATGGAAAAGGTAATGAAAAGGTATGGAGTACCCCACCGATTCTCCACCGCCTATCATCCACAAACCAATGGCCAAGTCGAAAACACCAATAGAGCTATCAAAAGAATACTTGAAAAAACGGTTAGTCAAAACAGAAAGGACTGGTCATTCAAACTCGACGAAGCCTTATGGGCATTCCGAACGGCCTACAAAACACCTATTGGAACGACCCCGTTTCGCATGGTGTATGGTAAGGCATGTCATTTACCAGTAGAATTAGAACACAAGGCTTATTGGGCGCTTAAGGCATGCAACTTAGATTACACGACTGCGGGGAATAATAGGTTTATGCAATTACACGAGCTTGATGAGCTTAGATTAGAAGCCTATGAATCCTCCATCACATACAAAGAGAGGGCTAAAAGATGGCATGATCAAAGAATTAAAAAACCAAAAGAATTTTCAGATGGAGACAAGGTCCTGTTATACAATTCTCGGTTGAGATTATTTCCAGGAAAACTTAAGTCTAGATGGTATGGGCCGTTCACGGTGAAGAATTCCTCTAAATTTGGAGCTGTAGTGTTAGTTGATGACGAGGGTAGGGAATTCACGGTTAATATACAACGTGTAAAACATTACCAAGAAAATAACAATGAAATGATTAATGAGGAAGATGTGATGTTTGATGATGAAATCACGTAGTAAACCACGACTTTGAGTCTAGCTACAAGACTCGTAAATAAAGAAAAGCGCTTCTTGGGAGGCAACCCATGTTTTGTGTGATTTTATTTGTTTGATTGTTATTTGCTTCCGTATGCATGCTTTATTTTTATTGTTGGTTGATCATGTTTCTCAATTAAAATGTGGAAATACTTTATTATGTTGTTTAGCCTAGTCTTAACTTCAACCTAAAGGTATTTTTGCAAAAGATAAGTGTAAGGGGAAACCCCAAATATGTTTTTTTAGAAACAAACCGATCATGATTCTCCACAATATTTAATGAACATGTGTATTCGTATTGTTAGAGTCAAATGCTTGTATTGAGTCATAATGTAGTTTTGCAGGATTTTCCAGGAAGTAGGACAAAGTTTTTCCAGAAATTTTCCGGAAACTTAACATAAAGATTTCTACAGGTTCATTCTGACGGCGTCAGGCAATTGCTCTTGACGGCGTCAGGAGTCAAAAATCTGGAAATTTTATCAGTTTTGTTTTTCTAACGGAGTCTTATAAGTTTTTGTGAATTATTAAGTTTTATAATCTCCAGGAAATCTGCAAACTTCATTCCACAAGCATTATATCTTATTTTGTTTTCTAGGATTTAGTAACTTATATAGGATGCCGCCGATTTTACGCGAGGTTGCCTTGTCTACTTTTGTCAGGATTTACAGGTTATTTGAGACAAGAAGATGATTTATATTCTGGAAGGGAAGCTTTGATTGTTCGTTTTCTTGGAGGAAGATTTAACCTGGCCAACCTAAAATCCATACCGAGCGAATCAGGGGAGTATTTGAATTCATTCTCTTTACTTTTAACTTTTACATTCTTTACTTGAACATTGGGGACAATGTTCATCTTAAGTGTAAGGGGAGGGTAAAAAGATGATACCTTACATATGCACTTTCGCTTGAGTTTGTTTTGTTTGATAGTAGATGAGTAATAAAACTATGAGAAATACTTGTTAGTGTAATTTTAGCGCCAAATTTAAAATTTTTTACAACATTTAGGAGTGAAACTTTAGCCATAGCAAGCGTCTCATGGATAGGAGGTTGTATGACTAGCACATAACCGTATATTCAGAAAAATTTTCCACCCAAAAATGTGAGGTTCGCCTTTAGTTTTGATAGGAAAAGCATTTATTATTGGTGCTTATGAGTGTACCGGTAGCATTTAGATTCTAGAACTTGCGTTAGTGATGCATCCCGAGACCGCTAGTGAGACTACATTCGTGTGGTAGGATTTACTACATGATAAGAGGCATTAGGATCACCCTTGTGTTAAACCCGTATTACGATTACTTGACCATTTAAGTCATATTACTTGGCTAGTTAAGTCAACTAATTTTTCCCACACCCTTAGCGTTGTACTCATTTTTAGTACACGATACCCCTAGTACACCCCTCCGAGCCTATCTTTTCGTTTCTAACTTTAAGCATTTTACTTAAAGGAAGAATTTGTTACACCCCACTTAAATGTACACCCAAATCACCTTAGCCTTCCGTGTATGCGCTCATTTTTAGTGCATTATTGTTATTTGTTAAACCCTAAGTTAACTTTCTAATTGATTACATGGTTGCTAAGTCGAGTCATATCCTTGTACATATTGTTTTGGGACGATTGGGACTCATGGGTAAGTACTTATTTTATGGAGTAATGGGGAAGAACAACACTTATTACCCCCATATGTACGTTAATTTTAAAAGTGCTCCAAGTGTTTTGATTTTCTTAATTCGAGTCATTAGAATAGTTTAATGTAAAGTATGTAAAGATTCAAGTGTAAGGGGAATGCTCAAACCCCTATGATGTATTATTTTGGATGGTAGGGTAAGAGTGTATGCAAAAAAAAAAAAAAAAAAAAAAAAAAAAAAAAAAAAATCGAAAAAATCGAAAAAATCAAGAAAAAAAAAAAAGAAAAAAAAAATAGAAAAGAAAAAAAAAGAAAAACATACGGACTACCATCCCGTTTTTATTCTATGTTCATTTTATGTTTTTGTTATTTTTCATTTATTAGCTTAAGTCGAGTCTAGTCTTGGCTTAGCAACGCCATCTTGTACATGTAATTAACTAAGATTGTTAACTCGCCACCAGTAAAATCCCCTTTATCCAACAAAACCGTGTAATTCATATCCCTACACCTAACGTTATAACCCTTTAAAAGACCTCTTTGATAGTTTATCCTAGGTGCTTACGCCATGTGGTGGAGGTTTGATCCTTTTCCAAGCCTATGGTAATCTATTTTGCTATGACAGGTAGTGAGAGATATCTTCCATTTCCATAATGTTATATTACTTTATTACACCCGAGAGATGTGAGTATCTAAACACTATTTGTGAGGTGCTTGTGTATGACCTCCGTGCTTGTCTATTGGTCTTTAGTGGAACGATTATTTGTTGTAATTACTTTTATATTAGTGTTAAATGACCCCTAACTTGTCTTTTGAGTAGAACAAAAGCTCATTTGCTTGAGGACAAGCAAATCTCAAGTGTAAGGGTATATGATGAGGCGAAAAATGATCCGTTTTTAGGGGGTCATTTAAGCCCGAATCCGAATTTATTTGATCAAATATTGCCCTAAATCGTTCCTTTTGTGATTTTAGGTGTTTGGAGAGTGAATTCTGGAAAAGAGGCTATTTTGGACGTTTTTGGAGCATAAAGTGAAGAAAACAACAAAGTACCAAATCCAAGCTGGAATTACAAGGTGACGGCGTCAAGGATTTACTCTTGACGGCGTCAGAAAGGATGAATATTTTACCGAAGGTTGTGAAGGCGTCAGATGAAGAGATGACGGCGTCAAAATGACCAAGATTAATTTACCGAGGGTGGTGACGGCGTCACATAGGCCGTCACGATTGGATCTAGGGCGTCCGAGGAAGTATATGGCGGCGAGTTGACGGCGTCAGATTTTACTCTTGACGCCGTCAGGACGATTTTCCTATATATAGTTTTCTAGTTTTTTCATTAAAAAAAAGAGAAGTTTTGGTGAAACCCTAAAGACGATTTTGGTGCCTCTTTTACAGGTTTTTCAAGGGTTCCAAACCCTTGAGACCTTGCATTGTAATTGAGATAAGTATACTCTTAATTCAATCAATATGTCTATGTGTTGGTTGTCTATCTTTTGTTCTTATCTTAATTCTACTATGCTAGGCTAAATTTCCTTTGTGTTTGCTTAGATCTAATGAAACCTAGATGTTGATTATGTGTTGATTACTTGTCTATTCTTGTTTTGAATGAATGATATTATATGTTAGGCTTAAGAAAACTGGCAGATCTCCAAATGGTAACATGCTTGAACGTCTTAAGAAACATGAACCGAGGCGTACTAGGTCTTTATTGGTTGTATTTAATGCATGAGCCACTGTTTACAATCCCTATAGTTGTGCTGGGTCATGGTGTAGGAGGAGATAAGAGCTCATAGAGTTGGGGAGTTATGTATGCCACTCCACGAATGGTATTAAGGAATACAACCCGTCATTCATACAAGTGTAACAAGTAATTAACATGTAAAAGATATCTAGGGAGTAATGAAGTCTAAGTAAACACAATTTCTCCAACCACTGCTCACAACCTTAGTTTAATATTAGTTTAATTTCATTTTCATTAGTTAATTAGTTATAAAGTAGTTTTTGGGTTAGTTGATTAGCAACTAATTCCGCCCACTCCTTCGAAACCCGAGATTTTACTTGCTTTCATAAAATATAAAAACACAAAAATAATCATCTTCCATCTATAGAACTTTTAATTAGGTTTTCTAATCCTAGCGACACTATTCCTAAGCTGAACGATCAATCCCCCGGTACTTGTCACTATACTATACTACAACGATCAGGTACACTGCCTGGTGGGGGTTGTAAGCCTCGCGAGATCCCTCGAGAGGTAAAGCAAGGTGCGATTCCCACGCATCAAAATGGCACCCAGTAATCTGTCAAAGGAGAGGTATTGATAGTACTATTATGGGGAAACACCCCCCACCCAAGTCCAAAACAGATGCGATGTTGGGTGACAGGTACTATTTGGGATGGTGGTTCCCCGCCTATGGGTCCAAAACAGACGTGACCATGGGTGAATATAATCCTGAGAAACTATAATTATTAGCAGTGGGTTGTGAACACACAGGTTACAAGTCTCTTATGGCGGGACTTGTAACTGAGTGGATTTACGATGCCTTTGCTGTGTGAACATTTTCTATAAACTTTATTTGTTAAACAAACTCTATGAACTCACCAACCTCGTGTTGACACTTTAGCATGTATTTTCAGGTTTTAACCTATGGCACGCTACAGGAGGTTTTGGCAGGGCATGGCATGGTCATAGAAGACTCTGATTATTTATATGGGGACCGTTTTAAACTGTTTTAAGGGCCTACTTCCGCACTACTTTTAACAATGTAAATTCAATATTTTTGATTTAACTATTTTATTCTAAATGATTGAAGTGAAAACCATTTTTGAACTTGTGTTGTAATACCAATTGAGTTACACCCCAGCTACACGTATGCTTCCACTGGACCCGATTTTGGGGGTGTGACACATCAGGGCACTGATATGAACTTCTTCATTATCATCAGAGGACACTTCAACTTCATCTCAGTCAAATGTTTCAGCTACAAGCCCTTTGTTCTTGGCCTGAGGAGGCTTTGGAGCCTGAGGTAGCTGAATGACTGATGAGGATGATTCAAGGAGGGCAAGTTTGGCTTTGGCCTTCCTATATTTGGCTTCAAAGTCAATTTGAGGGGCTTTTTCAAATCTTTGACTTGATTGAAGCAACTTAGGTTGAAATTTGCTGGGTCCTGAAAAAGAGTTATTTCCTAAAAACTTGAAAGATGGTTCTAAGGTTGTTTTTGAAAAACAATCTTTTGCAAAATGGCCCTTTTTGCCACATTTAAAACACTCAGTGTTTTCATTTGCTTTAGAGGGAAATTTGTTTTTCTTAAAAAACCTTTTTGAGTTTGCAAGGAGTGCCCTTTCATGAAATTCAATTTGAAGATCATTTAGGTACTCCTCACTGGTTCTTTGGTCTACCTCATCAACAGAATCATCTTGGAAATCCTGCACAATACCATTGGAATAGAAAGCAGTTGATATGGGTGAAATTGTCAAGGCCTTTTTGGTCTCCTGAGCTTTACCAGGGTATCTCCTGGTTATAAGATTGTCTTCATAGACAAACTTCCCATAAATAGCAGGGAGCTCAAGGTTCTGAATGTGGTTTGCATTTCTCAATCCCTGAGAAAAGTTTAACCACTTCTCAGGGAGACTGTTGACAAAGCCAACATTGATTTCATGCTTTGACAGGATAACACCATCATTGGTCAGCTCATTCAGGAGGGTCTTATACCGAGTATAAGTCTCACAGAGACTTTCAGAATCCTTGGCCCTGAAGGTATTGAATTCAAGCTTCAGGTCCATGATTCTATTCTCTTTGGTATCAGAAGGCCCTTCATAGCTATGAACCAGGTCAGTCCATGTCTGCTTGGCAGTGGGACAGTTAATCACTGATTCCATTATATCGTCAGGAAGAAATGATATAATGATACTTTTCAGGCCCTGGTCCTGATTGACCACCCTCCTTTCTTCTGGGGTCCATTGGGCTTCAGGTTTGACTAAACCTTGGGCAGTTGTTGGGACAAATGGACCATCATTAATCAATTTGATGTAATAAGGTTCCATCCCAGTTAAGTAGCAAAGCATTCGCTTTTTCCACTTGTTGAATTTTCCAACTTCAAGTCGAGGGGCAGTTGCTGAATAACTTCCACCCTTTTTGTCGACAAGTTGGGGAACATCTGAGTCAGCCATGGTGGGATCAAGGTTTTAAAAACTTTTGTGCACTCTTTTAGTTTTGAAAACAAATTTAGAAAAGTTTTACAAACCAGAGGCTCTGATACCACTTGTTGGTCCCTTTTACTTGGTTAACAATAACTAAAAAGCTAATGTAACCAAGTTATATGACTTTTAACTCAGATGAATATAATGATTAACAATAAAGCAACGTAAAGATAAGAGACAATATTTTTCAACGTTTAATTCTTTATTAGAAGTTAATCAAAAAGAATCGTACCCAAGTGTTTGCGGAATAACACTTGAGATTGAAAATGACAAGTGTGGTATTGACTCCTCTCTAAACTCAAAACAATGTTTGAGTGACAACTAAGGACCCACTGAGCTATCTCAGGGGCTATGTTATTCTTTGGAGGAGTAAAAGTGGTTTGTGAATGCTTTGCATTAATTGCACAAACTTATCAACTTTTACTCCTCACTTATGCTACCTATTTATACACAAATATGAACAACTCTATTATACAATGGACCTAAGCGTTCCTTAATAAAATCTTGATAGATTTTATTCTCTAGCAAGAGAAACTTCTTTGGGTTAAGTCCAAAAGGTGCTTTCTGATGACAACCTGGTTTTAACCATTTGGGGAAAGTTTAACCTTAAAGTGATAAAGCACTTTAGTGAAACAACTCAAACTTTCCCACCCAGTCCCGCCAAAACTTCAGTCTTCAAGTCATCAGTCTTCAGTACCATGATAGTTGTTGAGGAGTCTTGGGGTTCAGTGAGTTATTGTCATCCTCACTGAACCCATCACCTTCTTCTTGGCTTAGATCTCACTCACTAAGTTCCGCCTCACTGAATGGAGAACCTTTCTTCTTAGGCTCGGTCTAAGCATCCTGAAGATGACTCACTGAGTTACTGTTCACTCAGTAACTTGTTTACACTTAGGTTATTTTACGTTCAAATCCTTGTCAGAAGAAGATTGGGGAATTCAGTGACCCAACAGTGTTCGCAAATAAAAGACGCTCAAATGGCTTGTTACGAGGAGAGGAGGAAGAGAGAAGAAAAGACGTTTGAGAAGGAACAAAAGGCGTTAGAGATGCAGGAAATGCAGATGCTCATGCTAGATGCCAGCTTGGTTAATGATCCGGTAAGAGCCGAAATCATTCGCAGGAGACAAGCATTGATAACCAAGAAATATCAAAGTATCGATGACGACGTTAACGATTAAAATGTTTAATTTTCATATTAGTAGTATGTGTTGTATTTTTTTATTTTATTTTTTTCATATCGTATGTTTTTTATTTTGATGAAAAAAAATTAGTATGTTGTATTATTTTTAATTATTAGTGAAATGAATTTAGTTTATTAAATGAAATGAATAAAAAAATAAAGTTGTAAATAGTGAGCCCCAAATAAGTAAGTTGTGGTTAGTTGTTAGTGATGTGGTTTAGTTGTGCAGGTTTGTTAAAGTGACGAAGTGTGGTTCATCACTACACCTATTATTATTATTATTATTATTATTATTATTATTATATAGTGAACATTGGTAAAAATTATGAGCAATTGGAAAGGTTAAGAAATTGAGAATGTTGATATAGATTCATATTTTTAATTTAGGAACAAACAAAATTTTTTAATAAATAATTAAAAACTTGTACATGAAATAAGCGTGTAGAATCTTTCTGTTTTTTACCACACTTAATAACACATGGAAAATCAGGCAAACTTACAAAAAAAAATTCACTACAAAACTAACAAAAAGTATGAAAAATGATTTGTATGAACAAAATTCATTCATGCCTAAAGATCACGACACATGACAAGATATGCCTACTCTTCATCTTCATATTGGTTAAGTTAGTCAAAAATGTAGCTGTATGTGTGTATGGTAGATGGTCATTTGAATCTATTTTGATGAACCCATGCCGACATAGTTGTCTGCAAAAATTGTTGTATGTCAAATTAGAAACCGAGAAGAAGCTAAATTGACCTCAAATGTCAAAGTTCTGCCAATTTGTGGAGACTACTAATTTCTCGTGTACAAGAGTGAGCGGCAAGACACAATAGTTTTAGCTGCATCAGAGTATGGAACTGGAAATGCTTGAGAGTGAGCTGATGGTATTTTTACTATTGTCATTTGTTTGATTTTAACCTTTAATTTATGTACACGTCTACTAGGCTTATTTTCAATCTTCCCAGGATGTTAAGGCAGTAAGAGCAAAGAGCTTTTATAAGGATTCATCGCAGTACTCTAGTGAGTATGGGTATTATTGCACTTTGTTTCCAGCCTGGGGAGGATACGGAGACTCTAGAGTTGACCGGTCATGAACACTATACCATTGACCTCCCAAACAATATCAGTGACATAACACCCGGACAAGACATCATAGTCAAAACAGACAATGGAAAGTCATTCAAATGTACACTAAGGTTCAACACAGAGGTAATAAGATCCTCCTGAACTTTTTTCCTACGTGGTATTGAGAAATCAACTCATATTCATGATAATTTATTAATTTTTAACGGCAGGTGGCCAGAATTAGCTTACTTTGATCATGGGGACATCTTGCAATATGTTATCAGGAGCCTTGTTCGTTCGAAAAAGGGAACTGTGCATAATAGATAATGAAAGTGGCTTCAGTAGCTCAACTGATTTGCGGTTTATTTACTGTTATTTATATAGATAGGCGGCATGTAACAACACAGTTTTATGTATAATAGTATCACCTAAATTGCTGTAATAAGATACACACATACCATTGTACACGTGGGTGATAACAGATACGCATTATAGCAAATACAACTAAGAAAGTTATTATGAACGAGAATTCTTATGATAACAGATCTCAATGTCAAAAAATTCGGTTAAGTTTATCTATGCCTCGAGACATGTAAACAGGTTTATAGAGGGGGTGAATTGGACATCAACATTGGTGGTAGGCGATGAGATATGGGACAAGGAAATTACATTTTTATCAGATTTAAAGGCTTTTTTTTTAACCCTGATTGTAGACCTTCCATCTCATCCTCAAACAGCAGTTATAGACACAGCATAATATTAAACAGATGAGACCACAGTATGACAGTGCAAAATCCTTGAGAGTCATGTTCACTACGAGCATCCTAAACAGTGGTCACCTACATCACGTACATAATTACATTTAGATAAGAACAGTGAACTACAAAATAAATTTAAGGTCGTTAGTACTAAAATTTTACGCGGTTATTGCTAGACCTTCTGTAACGGAATAAGGAATGGAAATGAGAAATAAAGTATTGGTAACTGATTAATAGTTGCTACACATATTTTACACTAGTTGACTTCATTGGTATGAAATGGTTACACCATATGAAGAGCTATGATTCAAATTGTACACATAAGGTGCTCGTAGGAACACGTTTCTGCATTCTTGGCCTATTTGACTGTGCAATTTATAGCTGACAACATAATTTGTTGAAGTGTTATAGATATACCTTTAGAGCCAAATTAAGCGTCATACTCATTGACACGAATCCATTTTGTAGAGGACCACTTATTTCCCTTAATAACAGGACACCCACCTATATATGCAATAAGATGAGAAAGCACAGAGTTAGTGACACACAACTTGTCTCAAGCATGTTTACAAAAGGGTATTTGATATATGTAAAAGATCAATGATCAGTTAGAATAGAAAGATGCCAAACACGCTATAAATCAGTTGACATACAAACTTGAACTGACCATGCAAACTTGAAGGATCGGTGGTTGCATCTGGTTTCATGCTCCAGAAAAGTAATGCATCACCCATTTTTGGCTTAACTGATAACCCTTCTTTACCACAGTCCGATAGTTCATTCCACCAAGGTACATCACGAAAGTTTCCCTTCGCAGAAGGGAAGACTGTCTCACCCCCTTCTTCAACATCTGATCTGTACATGGCGAGTGAATTAAGCGATTAAAATAGACGATACATAATCCATGATATACAAAAACAAAGATAGCATTACTTACAGATACATCAGAACTGTAGCCATCCGTTGACCCCCACTCTTGGTGTTATAATCGTCAAGAAAGTAGTCATAGTGAGGCTCGTATTTCTGACCAACTTCATAGTGGAGAACTTGAAGTCCTTCACCATGTTCTGAACACGTACATTTGAAATCAGTTTATGCATTTATTATGAGTAAATTATTGGCAATGTTTTAAGAATAGCCATACCTACAGGCAAGAAGGTGAAGTCTGCAATCCTTTTCTCAATAGCCCGAACTGTTTCATCTTGTCCTCGGTCCAGAAATGTTCCAGAACTAGTACGTACCCTGAATAAAAGACGCGAATACAGTTTAAGTAACGGAATGATACTTATACTTGCAACAGCAATAACACCTAGCTAAATGGAGAAACTACTGTGGAAACAGATACTTAAAATGGAAGAAACTGCATACCTGCTATCTTTGCTCTTGCCAGTTACGCTATCAACAACTGTTGATTTTTCCATATGAGGTTTAGCAATCTTAATTAGATGTTCACACTCCTCTTGCGACTGCCATAAATAAAGAAAACATATTTAAGTTCCATGTAATTTCACAAACTGCAACCGAGCCTTTGTTCAAGCATAAGCGTAAGTCTTGCTTTACTTTTTCAATTATTGTAACTTTCTGTCTCCACATAGTGGATGTGTTTTAGCATAAAATTCCATGACTAACTATTTCGAATATTAAAAAAAATTTCTTGAAAATGACAAACATAAACGTTGTGGTACACAAAGTAATAGTTGGTTCTTCCTCGATCGGTTCCGACATAAGGAGTATAAGGCATTGTGTTCTGCAATCACTATAATCATACCCAGATAATCAACTGTAACAGAATGGATACTCTTAAATAAACATATAGATTATGTTTAGCAAAACTAGCAGTATCTCTTAACAAGTTAGTACGTAGTAGCTGTTTATTACATAAAAACGTTTGATAACTCCAGTATTAGTGATTATAAAGTGTAAAATACCGCTAAATGCCTAGCGTTTAAAAGAAAAAACAAGACGCTCATGCCTAACCAGCTTTCAAATCTAAATGCTAAACGCTAAACGGTTCTAAAACGCTCTTGGCCAAACTTATCTATAATCTCAGAAACATAACGACAAACACAATGCAACTGCAAACATATCAGCATTTACGCAAACATAATCAGACAATAAAAAAAGGTACTCCGTATATAAATAAAGATACAAACCAGGAAATTATGATAAATAACAGCTCTCGGCTCCCAGGAGATAATTTCAACCCAACGATCCAATCTGCCATCACTCCTGCATTCACCAAAAAACAGCCGAATCAGTTCGACTCAAAACCACCACAATACATTGTTATATATATAGGGTGGGGTTATTCTAAAAAGGGCCTTATAATAAAAAGTGTAGGAAGGATTGTGGGAGTGACATGTGTCACCCCCTTGCCACATCATATGACACGTGTCACCCCACCCCCACCCCCCCCCCCCCCCCCCCCCGCCGAAAAAAAAATTTTTCCCGCCAAAAAAAAAATTTTTTTGGGGGCAAAAAAATTTTTTTTTTTCCCGCCAAAATTTTTTAGTGCATCACAGTTATAAAGTTACTGCATCACGGTTATAAAGTTACTGCATCACGTTTACTGCATCACAATTATGATTTTACTGCATCACGGTTACTGCATTCATGGTTTTAATGTTACTGCATCATGGTTATAAAGTTACTGCATCATGGTTATAAAGAAACTGAATTGTCATAAGTTTTATGCATCATATATGTATGTAACTGCATCACAATTAAAATACGATTCTTTTTTAAGTTTTGGTGCATCTTTATTATAAGTTACTGCATCATAGTTAATAGTTTAGTGCATCAGCTATGTTGCAGTAACTTATAACCTTAATGCACTAAAATTTAAAACTGTGATGCAGTAACTTTTATAATTGTGATGCAGTAACTTTATAACTGTGATGCACTAAAAATTTTTGGCGGGAAAAAAAATTTTTTTTTTGCCCCAAAAAAAAATTTTTTTTGGCGGGAAATTTTTTTTTTTTTTTTGCGGGGGTGACATGTGTCATATGATGTGGCATAGGCGTGACACATGTCGCCCTCACAATCCTTCCTACACTTTTTATTATAAGACCCTTTTTATTTTAACCCATACCTATATATATATATATATATATATATATATATATATATATATATATATATATATATATATATATATATATATATATAAAGCATGCAAAATGAACGTAAAAATGATGATGACCTGGTGGGTGCAGGATTAGTGAGACGTTGGAGAATGGAGGTGAGATCTTTTGAGGATGAAGTGTTGGGAATGGAAAGGATACCGAGTGCTAACAGGATTAAAACGAAGAATAAACATATTATTAGTATTGAAAATATTAATGTCGAGGATGATGTTGATGATGATGGTTTACGTGATGGTGCACCACGAGTGTATGGTTTTCCTTTTGGTTGCATTTTTGGAGATTGTGTTTGGATTTGATGATGGGAGTGGTTATTGGCGTTGGTTTTTGAATGTGTCTGTTTATCATACTAACGAGATTGGTCCCGGATGGCCGCGTTGCGGCCAGGCATCGTAGTTTTTGTTAATATTTTTGTATTATGTATTTTATAGTAACCGGACATTTTTTTTTGCAAAATAGTTATTGGGCTTGTGTGAACATAGTGTTTGTTTTTTTTATTGGGCTTGTTTATTATATGGGTTTGTGTAAAGATATTCCGTCTATTATGTGGGCTGTGTAAACAAATATGATGCTACTGGTTGTTTATTATTAGGGTAACGTTTTACACAGGTAGGGTTTGTTATTCCGTACGAACAAAAATTGGGGATAAGTATTGCATCAAATTAGGGTTTTGTTAATTGCAATAATATATGGCTCCTAAGTTTCCTAAGTGTTTGGAAATAGCTAATCAGATTGGTGATAGGCGAACTGAAAGGGTGTTAGAGGCTATTTTTTCTAGGGAGAATAAGGCCTATGTTTGTGATGAAAACTACTACAACGAAAGGATTGAAGAAGTGAAAGTTCGTATTGAAGAAAGGCATCAGATTATCAGGGAGTTGAAGAAAATGGGTACTGGATGTGTTTTTGATGAATGTTTGGCTGATTTAAAGGATGCGGAGCGTAAGGATCTGAAAGAAGTTGGTTGGCTGATTAAGAGAAAGTACGTTGCTTCTTTGCGTGCTGCTGACAAAGGAAAGATGGTCGAGAAACTTAGGAGTTTCTAAGAAGGTTGTTTCTGTGTTTGCCTTTTGTATGTTTAAATCAGTAGAAGTTTGGTAATCTTTTGTATGACTTAGTTGGGTAAAAGTCATAGCTTTTGTTGTAGCTGTTGCAGGTTTATACAGCTAGTGTATGGTATGTGTGGTGAATGTATGAAATTTCCAGTGTATCTGGAATTTCTTTTATGTATCTGTTAATATTAATAAAATCCTGACTTTTTATTTTGTATAAATATTGTTTCTGTATATTGTTAGTTTAGGATGTGGTTGTTTGATTGTATTGGAGAGTAGTGTCGATGTAGTAATGAGTGGATTGTATGTATTGTTTGTTTTTAGCTGAAACGTTAACGTTGTTAGTATTCGTTACATATTGCAGTAGAATAATTATAAGTATTTCACTTACAAGTTGAATGTTTGATAAATTGTATTGTTCTTAAAGTTTGTGTGGGAAAAATAATATGGTTTGTGTTAAAAGAAAGATTGATAATGTTTTTGTAATCGACAGCATAAAAGAATGTTATGTTTGGAAGCCGTGTGTTGTGTCTATGTTGGTGGTTGTGTTTTGTTTGGTTTAAGAGACGGCAACTTAATTAGGTTTTGTTGTCGTCATTTGGCTAGTTGAATAAAGATGGACCGTACATACGATAAGATAAAGTCTTACATACATACTTAAGTAGGTGGTTATTACATAGTAGATTCGATAGATACGTTAGATTTGATACATAGCTATTATACAAAGAGTTGTATTACAGATAGAGCTACTAAACGGTGTTTGTAGCTGTCTTCTGGTTGCAGTCTTTTCTAATCATTTTTCTTGTTTTTTTTCGGAGCAGGTTCTTCTGATTTGTCTCCAGCAGTTTGGAACAGTGGTTTGCGGGCAGATGTCGTTTTCTTTTCGTCTTTTAGCAAAGTGGTTTCTGGCAAAAGGATTGATTTTTCCACATCTGCAATTGGTGTGTTTGTTCCAGTAGCTGAAGTAGTTTGAAGAGGTATTCCTGTTGGTGGATCAGCGCTATCTGTGGCGGGTGTGGCTGCAAGTGGTGGAGTCGTGTCCCATGCTTGGTCAAGGAAGAAGAACTTGTTATCTTTTGTGCTTTCTGATCCGTAGTGCAACTGAAAGATGTAAGTTTTTCCTTGTAACGCAGCAAGTTCTGGTGGAAGTTTGTATGCATTTTTGTCTTGTAGTTTCCTGGCTACTTCGTTGCAGTTATCGACTATTGAATGTGCTTTATCACTAAAGCATGTTACCATTATTTCGCCGGTATCATCATAGATATAGGCTTTGAAACAGTAACTGATGAAAAAAATTATAACATACATATTATTCGTTGTATCTAAAAGGACAAGTATATGTATATGTTAAATTTAATGTATATTTTTATTTACCCGTAGTCGATGAGGTCGTCAGAACCAGTTGGATTGCAGTGTGCATGGGGGAATCGTTGAGATGTTTTCGATTTGCAGATGAGGCACCTTGCATAGAACCATGGCATTTCTTCACTGATAGTGTCAATAGTTGCTACAACAGTGAAGCGCACGTTCTGCAAAAGTATTATGCATTTTAGGTATGTGAATGTATTTTTATAGTAAGTATGGTGGTTAGGATCAGTACCTGTTGGTGTTCTGGATTTTCTGCAATTAGGTCTTGTAATTTAACACGGTTCCTTTTCTTTTCTTTTTCCATGTCTGCACAACGCTGGTACTGGATGTTTGAAATTGTGGGTGGTTCAAGGAACTGGTTGTACCTGCAAAATAATAGAAGGTATTATTTGTGTTGTATTTCTATATATTTGTTTTGTTGTTTTATTATTTGTTAGCCACTTACACTGTACGTATTTCGTTTGCCTCAGGTATATCTGGATTGAAGTAGTAAGCAGTTGCAGCCGTGTTTGAAAGCTGAAGGCCTAGAAGAAGCAATCTAAAAATTAGTAGCCTGTTATCGCTGTATTGTAAGAAGTATAAGGTAAGAATCTTACCTCCATAGGTTTTCACTACGCATGAGGCTACGGCAATAACTGCTGGCTTCTCAGCTTCTTCATATTCTTTTGTTTTGAAGTTACGGGCTTTTTCATTCCATAGGGTAAAGCGCACACTATGACCACTGTTTAAAAACATAATAATTAGGGAAATATAATGTAAATTTTTAAGTGTAATTAAGGTGAAATGATACATACTCAAGATTCTGGATTCCAATGTCTCTCCAATAAACGGTTTCTTTTGAAGCTTTAACTGATTCTAGTAGTTCGGTAACGTATTGTACACATCCAATATAGTCTGTGAATAAGTATACGAAATGAATACACACACACATACATATATATATATATATATATATATATAGATATAGATATAGATATATATTTTACGTTAAGTATTTTTTTTGTTAGTTGTTATAGTTAAGAGATACTTATTGTTATATGTACCTGTAAGCATTCCTTCTTTCTGGTCTAATTTTGTATGAAGAGCACCATACGGGACAAAGTTGAAATAGTGGGATGGGAATCCCGTATCTGGTGCTTCTTGTATGTCTGTATATTTTCCAAATGCCAGTGACAGTGGATGTGGCACTGTCTGCATATATGCTGTAGCGTCCTGAAATCCAAATCCTTTGATTGTATATGTCTTGTTGATTTCAAGGATATTAAACCGGTCTTTTTCACGTGGTTTAGTGTTTGCTTGTATTGCTCCTCCCTTTACGAAAAAAAAAAAAAAAAAAAAAAAAAAAAGTAGTGAAAACAAATGTTAAGTTACCATATTCTGTAGTTTTGACTTAGAATAGGTGATTTTACCTCTTCGTCAAGTAGGATGCAACAATACATGATTGGTAGCGATGCTTTGTTCGTTACTGTCCATTTTCGATAAACTTTTACGTGTATGGTCTTGTCGAGGTCCGTTGCTTTTAGGCTAACCAGTTTAGTACTGTCTGGTTGAACGACAATTTCTTTGCCGCGAGCTTCTGCTAAGGACATTGTATTAGAGGTACCTGCCATGATTCTGAATGTGGAAGCAATAGTTATAGTATAAATATATGGCCAGGACATTTAAGAAGTGCTACAAATAAGTTGTAGTTACAAATAGCAAGTTGTATTTCTAATGATAGATAAATGGAATAATAATAAAAAACGTAGGTAAATTAGTAAAGGAAAGTGGTGTTGTCTTTAAGAAGAAAATAAAAATAAAAATAAAAACCTGTGGAGATATGACTTGGTTTAAGAAATCTTTGTAGACAATATTTTTAGTTGTGTTTGGATCTTTCCCCGGTTGTTGTTTGATAATGACTTTTAGCCCTTGAGGAGATGTCGATCTTGAGAGTGCGACGTAAAGTTGTCCATGACCAAATACTGGTTCCGGTAGATATATGCCGATTTTATTGAGCGATTGTCCTTGACTTTTGTTTATCGTCATTGCGTAGCATACTTTGACCGGAAACTGTTTTCTTTTGAACACTGATTCGTGGTAAACACAATATCAATATTATAGTATAGATAGTAAGCTCAAAGAAATCCGCAAAGAAATACGGATAATCCGAGGTCGTATTCCGTGTGAAGGGTGAATGGAATTCCGAATTTCCGATTCGGAAAACGCGTCGTGAAAAGTGTTAAAAAGTGATATGAATGAGATTACACTAATGAAATATTAAATGAAGCACAAATAATCAATTAAGCACGTAATTCAACTAAACAAACCAAAAACGTAACGTAGAATCGAAAACCGTAAATTAAAACGTGAAATAAACGTCAATGCGCAAAATAAAACGCGACTTTTAAGCTACGCGACTCCTACGGTCTTGAAAATAATTTCTAAAAATCAAAAATGATAAAAGAAAATTTTAAGAAAAAGAAAAATATTTTTTTGACTTTTTATGTATTTTTTATGAATTAAAAACTATTTTAAGTAATTAAAAATTAAAAGAAATTGAAAATAAAGTGAGAAAAATAAAAATTAAATTTTGAAAATTATAAAATAACTAAAAAGAAATTTTAAAACTAAAAACTAATTTTTTTTTGGCTTTTTATGTAATTTTTAGGAATTAAAAACAATTAAATCTAATTAAAAATTAAAAAGAAATTCAAAATAAATGGGAAAATTGCAAAATAAATTTCTAAAAATCTAAAATAACTAAAAATAATTTTCTAATATTTTTTTGGATTTTTCTGGACTTTTTCTGATTTTTTTTGAAGTTTTTAGTAATTAAAAAGTAATTAAAAATGATTAAAGTTGAAAATTAAATAAGAAAAATAGCAAATAAGCTTGGAAAAATCTGAAAATTTTAGGAAAATTCTAAAATAATATTTAAAAGCTAGGAAAAATAAAAAATTTGAAAAATCAGCTGTGGAACTGCTGAATGGCTTAAAAACTGCTTTTTTAAGAGTGCTTATTTATAAGCAAACTTGACCAAGGGTTGACCAAACTTTGACCAAGTAATTTTAGGACTCTAATAAGCTCAATGAAACAGTACTAAACCAATAGAAGCTCAGAAACACAGGTAAGCAAACCAAACAGTTGAAATAAGCTAAGTGAAATAAGCAATTAGCTTAAGCAGAGAAGCAAATAGCTAAACACCAACTGAATTAGGTACAATATGTTTAGATGAGCTCAGAGAATCAATTAAACCAAACTTATAATGAACTCAACCAAATTGCAGCCCTACTTTGAAAAACAGATTTGCAGGGGAATAGTGTGGCCAAACAGCTCAATTCCAAGTGCTTTCCCAATAAGCTAAAAAGCTCCAAACCTCAAAATCCTTTCAGATACCTACTCACCTACTGCTAAGCTATTCAAAACAACAAACCAAATTAATTTTGAACCAAATTTGAGGGCTGTGCACCTCTGAGAATTTTGACCAAAACAGATGACCAAAAACCTTTTTGACTTTTAAGATGAACCCCAAACTTTGACCAATTTGAATTTAGATTGCACTTTTATGATTACTGAGGTGATTAGAAGCTAATGAGTGATTCAATTAAGCTATTAGCAATTATACTTCACCTAATATGAGAATTTAATAAACCTAAAACTACTTAATACTAACTGTTATGAAGATTTGAAAGTTAAATTGACTTTTAATGAAAACCTACTTATTTTAATGACTTAAGCTAACCTAATTAGACCGAATGTTAACTAGTAATACCAACCAAACTCACAGAAATCAACAAAGACTCAGCTGATGAGCTTAATCCAAACACCCTATATGATGACTGTACTACTCAATACACCACCACAGATCAGCTTAATGAAATCTAAACCTCAACTCAGTTAATGAAAGTGATTCACAAACTCTAATTGATTACAGATAATCAGATATCCGATGCAATTTTAACTTAGAAACTAGATCCACAGATATGGCACAGAAATAGTGAACTAGAGACTATCAAACAACAATCCAGTTATCTAATAGCAAAACAGATGAATCAAACTATTATAATCTGACTATAAAAACATTCACACAACAGTAACAAACAATAAGAACAACTAACACAAATCTAAACTACTATAAGCCAAAAGATGAAATAGAATTGAAATGGAAATGGACTTACAAAACCAATACCCCCTCAGCTCAAACAGAGGGGGTTTCACTGAGCTAGCCTGTCTTTAGACAGGCCTTGGGACTCCTTAAGGCTGCCTTATATCACCAATTCAGAAGTGCTTATTCAAATAAGCACTTCAGTTGACTTTCTTTGACTTTCTAGGAATTTAGAGCTTTTTATTATTTGGTGCCTTAGACAGTATCACAAAAGCTATATACAGCTTATATGAAACTATTTGAACAAATGAAAAGCTTATTGAAGCTTAAATAAGACTTGATAATAAATTTTTTTTTTTTTCTATTTTTTTTTTTTCTTTTTCTTTTTATGCAAACTTGAAACAACAAATAATTAACTAACTGAAAACAATACTGAATTGAAAGAACAAATAAGTAAATAAGAGTAATAAGCTGAGAATAGAAATGAAATAAGCAATAAGCAGTTTAACTTTTAAACTAAAAAGACAATTGAATTAAACTGAAATAACTTTTCATTAATATTGGAAGAGTATTACAAACTAATTTTAACAGCATAACAATGAAAAAAATGGCACACTAGATACATGATATGGAGGGGGTATATATAGCTGAGCTGAGGTGAGGTGAGGGTTGAGTCCAGGCTGGCTATCCGCGTCATTTGTGCTTTCTCTGAGCTCTTATCAGCCGTGTGATCAAATTCCAGGTGCTTCCATTTATTTTGGACCCTTGATTGATTGATTGATATGACCAATCCTCCGTGTATGATGTAATTGGTCCACGTGTTCCCCTCTGACGCTCCCTGACTTTGTCAGACCTTCTAGAAACTATCAATCATTGGGTAATTGTGACTTAGGTGGGGTAATTTTGGTTGTGGGATTTCTAGGGTTCATGGTAAACAGTAGAAATTCTGGGTAACTTATGAAAAGAGGGGGCGGGGTATTTGGGGGTTTATTAGTTTTTAGTTATACGTTGACCGGGTATTAAATGGGAGGGTTGACCGGGTACAATGGTGGGCTGGGTAAAAAGTGTTGGTGGGCTTTTGATATTGGGTGGGCTGTGGCCTGTGGGGTTAAGGTTTTAAGTTTATATTAGATCCGGATGTAGTAATTAGTTTAAGATTTGTATTTCAAGGACCAAAAGTGTATTATCTCAAACCTTAGGGACCAAAACTGATATTTATCCAAAGTTATTTTCAAGGGTCTAAATTGCCAATCTCTGAATCATGAGAGACCAAATTTGACTTTTCTTCGATATTCATTCCAAGGACCATTTTAGTAAATATCTGAAAGTATAGGGACTAAAATCGCCAATCTCTCCAAACTTTCACCAGGGACTGAATATGCAACTTTGATGAATCTCTGAGGTTGATTTTATCATTTTGAGCTTGGACTTTGACCATTTGACTTCCCCGGCTCCGGCTTTTGACACTTTCCATTCTCGTGCTCGTTTTTGTCGGTTTTGCTGTGTTTTTGTCCATTTTTCTCATATCCGTACCTGCACATACACAAATACAAAAACATGCATTCTCTTGGCATTTTTGGTTAGTATTTGGTATATTTGGTCTGAAATAAGGTCTAAAAAAGGATGAGTGAATAAGCACTCATCAAAATCCCCCAGACTAAGGTATTGCCGTGCCCTCACGCAATGTCATCACCTCACGCTTAAAAGATAAATAATTTTAAAAACCTCTCTTTACTGACGTTGTAAAGTAGCAATGATGTTCAAGAGAGATAGTAAAATCATTTATTCTCAAAAACGCTCCGTTTTCCGATTTTTATGAATAACAACTACAACTACTATTTTTGTACTTTTTCATTTTTATATAGGTGACGGTTTGCTTTGACTTTCATTATCAATTCTTATCTGTTGATAACTTTCAGGGTCTACGAGTAGAAACACTTCTCACAGAGAAGAGACCATACGGATAAAAATCGTCATCCTTGATTTTTCACAAGCTCCCAAACTAAGCGTAAAATCGAAATCATTGTTTATCAGAAGTTAGATGCTAACACTGCCCACAAAAGTTACTTGTGTATTACCTCTTGTCCCCATGTCCTAAGTTGTATCTAAAGATTTTAATTTGTGAGAAATGAATTGCTTCATATTTTCTCGTTTCGATATTTGTTAGTCCGATAAGAGCACAAAATTTGAACGCTAAGTAGTTTCCAAACTTTCCCTCGAAAATCCCTGCATACAGAAATCGGGTCCACATGAAGGTCTCTGATTTAACACGATTTGTGGAGGCCCCCTTTTTATTTACGACCGAGACATACCATGTTTGATACCCGAAACGGAAGCTTTTTATTAGGGAAACCCCCGGAGTCGAAGCTTGGCATTTTTGCATAATCATAAGCACTTTAATAATACTTTGGTCCTTAGTCCTTTATTCTTTTACAGTCAACGGTTTATGAGCCGCCAAGATGTAAGAGTTTTATTATGACTTTGGATTTCTATCCGCTGCTTTTTTATAGCTTTGGATTCCTCTGCCTTTTTATTTGGCTTTGGACTATTATTATTGATATTCATAACTATATGCCAAACCCCGAGTCCTACGG
Organism: Artemisia argyi; assembly: GCA_030686995.1. Lineage (NCBI taxonomy): Eukaryota > Viridiplantae > Streptophyta > Magnoliopsida > Asterales > Asteraceae > Artemisia > Artemisia argyi. Next base: position 218,732,020 of record CM060708.1, read on the forward strand.
CCTTTACTAAGATCACAACATCGGCTGCGAACCGGCAAGATGCAATAGTCTATTTCACCGTAACACTGGCAGTACCTCAATGTGTACCAAACCCCCATATGCAGAGATTTTGTTGGGAACGAGAAAAAACTAAGTATTGCCCAAACCGTATACCCTTAATTAATCCTAGACATCTATATTGTATATTGGTGTGCAAGCTGGTGGGAACAAGGAGGCCACAAGTACCTCTCGTGGGTTTTTTAAATCCCAGTAATGCGATCCGTGTATAGCACGAAACTTCCAAATAAACTCTATCATTCCTCGATCTCCGCAAATTTAAAATCCCAAATAATGAGATCCGCGGATGCTTAGCCATAATCTTTTGATTATTTTGGTTAAGGGAAACGAGCTAGGGCTCAACACGCCCGGTCAAGTCGGAACATTTATTTCTACTCTCGCCGGTAGGAAAGTCAAAACAAGGTGTCAAAACTTATTATTCATATCATATATATTTTTTTTTTCATTTTTTTTCACTTCATTTTTTTTTTTTTTTTTTTTTTTTTGATTATAAAGTGGTGACAAAAATTAAAATTTTTGGTGGAAAACGGAGTTGCGTAAGTTAACAGCTCAGACGATGGTACAGGTCAAATCGAATCGAAGATTCACCCCCCCCCAGACTAAAGTGAAACATTGTCCTCAATGTTTTAAGGGTACGGGTAATCCTACGTAAAATCTAAGGCCGTTTATTAAGTATGCCAAGAGATAAACGTTAGTCGATAAGATTTTGGATATGGTGAATTTCCGAAAGAGCAGCGAAGGATGAGACTCGAGTGGAGAGAACGACAAACCACGAGCACGAGAGTCCTCAAACTTCGGGGAAATTCCTGAACATTCATAAACAACAACCACGAAAACACGAGTTTGGAAAGGGTCGCCCCCCTCACGTCACGTTATTAGAAAATAGAAAATAGAGAAAATGAAAATGGATAAGCATGGGGTGCCTCCCACGAAGCGCTTGTTTTTGTTTACCGAGTCACATGAGCTTGACTCGATCCCCGAATTTAATCGTCTTTGGGGAAAGTCTGGAGATCCGGGACAACCATGGGTGGTATGTCCCCTCCAAAGTAATGTTTAACACGATGACCATTCACCTTAAAATTAGGACCATTAGGTTGAGCAAGTTCAACGGTCCCATAAGGAAATACTTGGGTAATGGTGAATGGTCCAGACCAACGGGTTTTTAACTTGCCCGAGAAAATCTTTAACCGAGAATTGAAAAGAAGGACTCGGTCACCAATATTGAAGACGCGATCTTTAATTTTAGCATCGTGAATCCTCTTTGTCTTCTCTTTGTAGATCAAAGAATTCTCATAGGCCTGATCACGAAGCTCGACTAATTCATTCAATTGAACTTTTCGGTGATCACCCGCGGTTTGTAGGTCAAAATTAGCATGTTTCAAAGCCCAGTAGGCCTTGTGCTCAAGTTCAAAGGGCAAATGGCAGGCCTTCCCGTAAACCAGCTTGTAAGGGGTGCACCCAATGGGTGTTTTGTAAGCTGTACGGAAAGCCCAAAGTGCATCATCTAACTTATCGGCCCATGAAGCACGATGTTCACCTACGGTCCTTTCTAAAATACGTTTCAAGCCACGATTGGAAACCTCAACTTGACCACTCGTCTGTGGATGATATGCTGTGGAAAGACGATGTGTGACACCATATTTGAGCATAACTTTAGCAAATTGGTCGTTACAGAAATGTGTCCCACGATCACTTATAATAGCACGAGGTGCACCAAATCGGGCGAAGAGACTCTTAAGAAATTTCACAACAACTCGGGCGTCATTGGTGGGTAGCGCCTTCGCTTCGACCCATTTAGACAAATAATCGACGGCCACGAGTATATATTTGTTACCACGAGAAGACGGGAATGGACCCATGAAATCGATACCCCAGACGTCAAAAATTTCACAGACTTGGATGGCATTTTGAGGCATCTCGTCCTTCTGAGTAATTTTTCCTTGACGCTGGCAAGAATCACATGATTTAACCAACTCATGAGCATCCCGGTAAATCGTCGGCCAGTAGAAGCCGGAATCAAAAACTTTCTTAGCGGTGAAGTTGGCACCATGATGTCCCCCCGTGGGTCCATTGTGGCATGCCATAAGAATTTCAGCGGCTTCCGTGCCGTGAACGCACCGCCGGATCACTTGATCCGCACAAATCTTAAACAAATAGGGATCGTCCCAGAAATAATGCTTAACATCTTTGAAGAATTTTTTCTTCTGCTGGAACGTCATCCCTTTCCGGATAAAATTCCCCGCATGGTAATTCGCAAAGTCGGCGAACCATGGGGTACTAGAATCACTATGTGATAAACTCCCCAGTGTCTCGAGAGGAAAAGCTTCATTAATCTCCTTTTTCTCGAAAACACTTTGGTGGGGATTCTTTAAACGCGATAAGTGATCAGCAGCAAGGTTCTCAGCTCCCTTTTTATCTCGAATTTCAACTTTAAATTCTTGAAGGAGGAGAACCCACCGCATCAAGCGTGGCTTAGCATCTTGCTTTGCCATAAGGTACTTAAGAGCCGAATGATCCGTGTACACTATGCATTTCTTCAAAAGCAAATAAGATCGAAACTTTTCAAAAGCGTAAATGATGGCTAACATTTCTTTCTCAGTAGTCGTATAATGATATTGAGCGTCGGTCATTGTTTTACTGGCATAGTGTATCGGCTGAAAATGCTTAGACTTGCGTTGCCCCAGGACTGCACCAATGGCATAATCGCTAGCATCGCACATTAGCTCGAAGGGCAAGTCCCAGTCGGGGGCAATTAAGACGGGAGCCTCCGTTAACTTCTTTTTAAGAACATTAAATGCTTCGATGCATTCATTTGAGAAGATAAACGGAGCATCTTTTTCAAGCAAGTGTGTCAGAGGCCGGGCTATCTTAGAAAAGTCTTGAATGAAACGTCGGTAAAAGCCGGCATGACCGAGAAAACTTCTAATTCCTTTAACGGTGGTGGGATGAGGTAATTTTGCAATAACGTCGACTTTAGCTCTATCGACCTCAATCCCAGATTTTGAAATCTTGTGGCCGAGGACAATGCCCTCTTTGACCATGAAATGGCATTTCTCCCAATTTAGAACCAAGTTGGTGTCTTCACACCGTTTTAGCATATTTTCTAAATGGGAGAGGCACGAAGTAAAAGAATCTCCATAGACCGAGAAATCATCCATGAAAACTTCCATGGTTTTCTCGATCATATCCGAGAATATCGACATCATACACCTTTGAGCATTGCATAAGCCAAAAGGCATACGACGATAGGCAAACGTACCATAAGGGCAAGTAAAGGTAGTCTTTTCCTGGTCCGGAGGGTCAATAGGTATTTGAAAATAGCCGGAAAATCCATCAAGAAAACAATAGAACTCATTTCCTGCTAGGCGTTCTAGCATTTGATCCATAAATGGAAGTGGGAAATGGTCCTTACGAGTCGCATCATTCAATTTACGATAATCAATACAAACTCTCCATCCGGTAACAAGACGTGTCGGAATCAATTCATTATCTTCATTTGTAACGACGGTCATTCCACCTTTCTTCGGTACGCAGTGGACCGGGCTAACCCAAGAGCTATCCGAGATTGGATAAATCATTCCGGCATCGAGGAGTTTGATAACTTCCTTTTTGATAACCTCATGAATTTTCGGGTTAACCCGTCGTTGTTGCTGAACGGACGGTTTGAAATTATCTTCAAGTAAGATCTTATGCGTGCAAAAACGAGGGTCGATTCCCTTTATATCAGAAATTTGCCAAGCGATGGCACTCTTATGCTTCCTGAGCACATCTAAGAGACGTTTCTTCTCCTCATCTTTAAGATCTTTAGAAATTATGACGGGAAGTTTGTCGGTTCCTTCCAAAAATGCGTATTCGAGATGAGGAGGTAAATCCTTGAGCTCGGGCTCCGGAGGATTCTCAGTAGACGGCTTAACTTCTTTAACATCGGCCATTTTAAGATCAAGCGGAGGGAGGGACGGGTTGGGATCTTCATTTAACAATTTCTCAATCAAAAGTACATCCCCCTCCGGGTCACAATCGGAATGATCAATTTCCGGTGAAATCGAATCATTAGCAAGAAAGGCCTCGATCTCTTCCAAAATGAAATCACTTCCCTCAAACGGAGTAAGGGACGGGGAAGGATCGGAAATTATCGGTTCAGAAGAATGAGTGGGATTGCCACTCGAAGCATGTTCGGTAAAACCAAGTAACTCTTGAGCGTACTCCTCCGTAACTTCATCGATAACGTCAATTCGGTTAACGGAATATTTGTCAAACTCAGAGGAGTACCTCGCGGTTTGATCCAAGTTAAAAGTTACGGCTTCGGTACCAACGCGTAAGGTAATTTCTTCATCGAAAACATCAATCAAAGCACGGCCAGTCCTTAGGAAGCCTCTTCCGAGAATGAGAGGTACCCGCGGATCAGCATCAAAATCAACAACGACAAAATCAGCAGGGAAATGGAATTTTCCCACATTAACAAAGACATCCTCGGCTATTCCCATCGGGCGGGAAGTAGATCGGTCGGCTAGCTCGAGGGTCATACAAGTCGGAGTCAAATTGGGTAAAGACAATTTCTTCCAAATTGATAACGGCATTAGGTTAATGCTAGCGCCAAGATCGGCCAAGGCGAAGCATTGAACCATCCCAGGAAAATTACACGGAATGAGAAATCGACCGGGGTCTTCAAGCTTTTCGGGGAGCTTTTTGAGGATAACCGCCGAACAATTCTCATTCATCTGGGTTCGAGATTTTTTAAACAATTTTTCCTTATTATTCAAAAGACCTTTTAGCATAGAAGCAAATTTAGGCATTAAAAGTATAGCATCCGCGAGAGTTATGTCAAAATGTAGCTCTTGAAAAACTTGGTAAAACTTTTCCATCTGAATTTTATCTCTCTCACGGTGCGTTTGTTCGTTTAAGCGTGACGGATAAGGCAAATTAACTTTCACGGGACTTTCAGTTTCATTAACAACTTTCTCTTTTCCTTTAGACGTTGGGACCACCGGAGGTTGGATGTTTTTGGTCCTTCCATTATTACTAGGAATTTCCGTATCCGTTGTCGCCTCGGTTTCCCGGACGACTACCTTGGGAGACGAAGAAGAAGAAGGGGTAGTCGGAGCCGTTCGTCCATCGATAACAATACCACTCCTAGTCGTGATCGCCTTAGCATCGCCCCTCGGGTTAGCGATCGTGTTGCTTGGAAGAGTACCCGAGCCCGAGGGTCGATCATTTAAAGACTTCTTCAATTCGGCCATTTGATTGATTAACATTTTATTCATTTCCTCTTGACTTTTCATAAACTGCTTAAGTAATTCATCCGAAGAAGACTGATTCACAACTGGATTTTGAAAACTTTGACCTCGATTGTTGTTATTGAAACCTTGATTCTGAAAATTCTGATTTCCATGATTGTAATTAGCATTTTGAAAATTTCCATGAAAATTCCCTTGATTCGGGCCTTGATTGTAATTTCCCCGATTTTGATTTTGAAAACCATTGTTTTGATTCTGAAAACCATTGTTCATCCGATTTTGATTAGCATTGTGATTGAATTGATGATTTCGGTTTTGCACATTTTGATTAACTTGATTGACTTGATTAACTTGAGACGGTTGATTAAAACCGGGTGGTCCAACATAATGGTTCGAACGGTAGCTAAGAAGATTTCGGTCACCCTGTGGTTGGTATCCGTTACCTCCCATATTGTAGGTTCCCGAAGCAGCATACACATTCTCGTGAGTGTAGCCACCGGTGGCTGGGCACTCAAAATACGAATGAGGACCACCACAAGTCTCACAAACATTGTTCACCATATTGACTTGATGGTTTTTGACTTGATTTTGATTTTGAGACGTTTGGTGCATTCTTAAAACAGCAGTCGACAAATCATCGAGTTTCTTAGTAATTGCGGCTATTTCAGAATTAGACGTAGAAGAATTGTGAGCAACGGTTGTTCTTGACTCATTCCTCTCGGCAGAGGAATCCCAGTAATTGTAATGAGCCGTCATGTTCTCAATAAGTTCGTAGCAATCTTCAGGACGTCGTTTCATAAAAGTTCCACCCGCAGCTGCATTGATCGTGTCCCGATGTCGCAAAGTCAAACCATTGTAAAACGTATCAATTATCGTAACAAGAAGCATGTTATGGTTTGGACACCGATCAATAGCAAGCTTATAACGTTCCCAAGCTTCGAATAAAGATTCGTCAGGAAGCTGACGGAAATTGCTAATATCGTTTCGAAGTTTCGTCACCATCGATGGTGGAAAATATTTCGCCAAGAACTTCGATACCATCTATTCGAAGGTATGAATCGAATTCTTGGGAAGACGATCAAACCACGCTGTGGCATGATGTGTAAGAGAATAGGGGAAGAGAGAAAGACGAAGGGCGTCATCGGAGACCCCATGTTGTTTCATACTTTGGGTGACGGTTAAAAATTTGTCGAGATGCTTGTTAGCATCGTCACCCGGTAAACCGTGAAATTGGCACGAATTCTGGACTTGTTGTATCATGTGGTGCTTAAGTCCAAAATCCGTAGCCTCAATATTGAGAGGGGCAATCGGACCGCCTCTTCCGTGCATTGTCGGTTGACACAGCTCCTCCATCGTTCGGAGATCGGGAGCTGGTGCATTTTGAACAACACCCACCGGAGGGTGTTGATTGTTGTGGTTGTTTTGTTCCATTTCCGTGATGTTGGGGAAACGAACTTTGTGTGTGTGACGTATCAAACTCTCGGGGTTCGATAATGGAGAAATAAGACATTTAGAAGATGAACGGGTGTTCATACACCACAAAAACGCAAATTTTGAAAAATAAAAGGAAAATCAAATTTGAAAAGGAAAATCTTTTTGTATTTTTGTTTTTATAAAGCAAAACTTAAACTTAAACTTTTGTTTTTATTTTTCAAACGTTACGTTAATCGTAAACCGTTTCCCTTAATCTACTCGCGACGGAACGGGAGAGAAGAATGGATCTCTCTTCAGCTTGCAATTTAATGTCAAAGCTATCCGTATTTTCCGCTTATTCGGTTGTAGAATCAAAGTAATCCGATTAGCAATTAATTTCACGCGTAGTTATATTGAGAGACTTTTTTGGTTTACAACGCCCTTTCTTTCGATCGGAACGAGGCTGTAACTTTATTATTTTTTTGGTATTTTTGTGAAAACACTTTAGGAAAAGTGTTTTTGATTTTTCGATATATAATATATACAAAATAGAGGAAGGCTTATCAAAACACAATTTTTCAAAAACGAAATTTCAAAAATTCACTTCAACCTTCCCCGGCAGCGGCGCCAAAATTGATTCGTGGTAAACACAATATCAATATTATAGTATAGATAGTAAGCTCAAAGAAATCCGCAAAGAAATACGGATAATCCGAGGTCGTATTCCGTGTGAAGGGTGAATGGAATTCCGAATTTCCGATTCGGAAAACGCGTCGTGAAAAGTGTTAAAAAGTGATATGAATGAGATTACACTAATGAAATATTAAATGAAGCACAAATAATCAATTAAGCACGTAATTCAACTAAACAAACCAAAAACGTAACGTAAAATCGAAAACCGTAAATTAAAACGTGAAATAAACGTCAATGCGCAAAATAAAACGCGACTTTTAAGCTACGCGACTCCTACGGTATTGAAAATAATTTCTAAAAATCAAAAATGATAAAAGAAAATTTTAAGAAAAAGAAAAATATTTTTTTGACTTTTTATGTATTTTTTATGAATTAAAAACTATTTTAAGTAATTAAAAATTAAAAGAAATTGAAAATAAAGTGAGAAAAATAAAAATTAAATTTTGAAAATTATAAAATAACTAAAAAGAAATTTTAAAACTAAAAACTAATTTTTTTTTGGCTTTTTATGTAATTTTTAGGAATTAAAAACAATTAAATCTAATTAAAAATTAAAAAGAAATTCAAAATAAATGGGAAAATTGCAAAATAAATTTCTAAAAATCTAAAATAACTAAAAATAATTTTCTAATATTTTTTTGGATTTTTCTGGACTTTTTCTGATTTTTTTTGAAGTTTTTAGTAATTAAAAAGTAATTAAAAATGATTAAAGTTGAAAATTAAATAAGAAAAATAGCAAATAAGCTTGGAAAAATCTGAAAATTTTAGGAAAATTCTAAAATAATATTTAAAAGCTAGGAAAAATAAAAAATTTGAAAAATCAGCTGTGGAACTGCTGAATGGCTTAAAAACTGCTTTTTTAAGAGTGCTTATTTATAAGCAAACTTGACCAAGGGTTGACCAAACTTTGACCAAGTAATTTTAGGACTCTAATAAGCTCAATGAAACAGTACTAAACCAATAGAAGCTCAGAAACACAGGTAAGCAAACCAAACAGTTGAAATAAGCTAAGTGAAATAAGCAATTAGCTTAAGCAGAGAAGCAAATAGCTAAACACCAACTGAATTAGGTACAATATGTTTAGATGAGCTCAGAGAATCAATTAAACCAAACTTATAATGAACTCAACCAAATTGCAGCCCTACTTTGAAAAACAGATTTGCAGGGGAATAGTGTGGCCAAACAGCTCAATTCCAAGTGCTTTCCCAATAAGCTAAAAAGCTCCAAACCTCAAAATCCTTTCAGATACCTACTCACCTACTGCTAAGCTATTCAAAACAACAAACCAAATTAATTTTGAACCAAATTTGAGGGCTGTGCACCTCTGAGAATTTTGACCAAAACAGATGACCAAAAACCTTTTTGACTTTTAAGATGAACCCCAAACTTTGACCAATTTGAATTTAGATTGCACTTTTATGATTACTGAGGTGATTAGAAGCTAATGAGTGATTCAATTAAGCTATTAGCAATTATACTTCACCTAATATGAGAATTTAATAAACCTAAAACTACTTAATACTAACTGTTATGAAGATTTGAAAGTTAAATTGACTTTTAATGAAAACCTACTTATTTTAATGACTTAAGCTAACCTAATTAGACCGAATGTTAACTAGTAATACCAACCAAACTCACAGAAATCAACAAAGACTCAGCTGATGAGCTTAATCCAAACACCCTATATGATGACTGTACTACTCAATACACCACCACAGATCAGCTTAATGAAATCTAAACCTCAACTCAGTTAATGAAAGTGATTCACAAACTCTAATTGATTACAGATAATCAGATATCCGATGCAATTTTAACTTAGAAACTAGATCCACAGATATGGCACAGAAATAGTGAACTAGAGACTATCAAACAACAATCCAATTATCTAATAGCAAAACAGATGAATCAAACTATTATAATCTGACTATAAAAACATTCACACAACAGTAACAAACAATAAGAACAACTAACACAAATCTAAACTACTATAAGCCAAAAGATGAAATAGAATTGAAATGGAAATGGACTTACAAAACCAATACCCCCTCAGCTCAAACAGAGGGGGTTTCACTGAGCTAGCCTGTCTTTAGACAGGCCTTGGGACTCCTTAAGGCTGCCTTATATCACCAATTCAGAAGTGCTTATTCAAATAAGCACTTCAGTTGACTTTCTTTGACTTTCTAGGAATTTAGAGCTTTTTATTATTTGGTGCCTTAGACAGTATCACAAAAGCTATATACAGCTTATATGAAACTATTTGAACAAATGAAAAGCTTATTGAAGCTTAAATAAGACTTGATAATAAATTTTTTTTTTTCTATTTTTTTTTTTCTTTTTCTTTTTATGCAAACTTGAAACAACAAATAATTAACTAACTGAAAACAATACTGAATTGAAAGAACAAATAAGTAAATAAGAGTAATAAGCTGAGAATAGAAATGAAATAAGCAATAAGCAGTTTAACTTTTAAACTAAAAAGACAATTGAATTAAACTGAAATAACTTTTCATTAATATTGGAAGAGTATTACAAACTAATTTTAACAGCATAACAATGAAAAAAATGGCACACTAGATACATGATATGGAGGGGGTATATATAGCTGAGCTGAGGTGAGGTGAGGGTTGAGTCCAGGCTGGCTATCCGCGTCATTTGTGCTTTCTCTGAGCTCTTATCAGCCGTGTGATCAAATTCCAGGTGCTTCCATTTATTTTGGACCCTTGATTGATTGATTGATATGACCAATCCTCCGTGTATGATGTAATTGGTCCACGTGTTCCCCTCTGACGCTCCCTGACTTTGTCAGACCTTCTAGAAACTATCAATCATTGGGTAATTGTGACTTAGGTGGGGTAATTTTGGTTGTGGGATTTCTAGGGTTCATGGTAAACAGTAGAAATTCTGGGTAACTTATGAAAAGAGGGGGCGGGGTATTTGGTGGTTTATTAGTTTTTAGTTATACGTTGACCGGGTATTAAATGGGAGGGTTGACCGGGTACAATGGTGGGCTGGGTAAAAAGTGTTGGTGGGCTTTTGATATTGGGTGGGCTGTGGCCTGTGGGGTTAAGGTTTTAAGTTTATATTAGATCCGGATGTAGTAATTAGTTTAAGATTTGTATTTCAAGGACCAAAAGTGTATTATCTCAAACCTTAGGGACCAAAACTGATATTTATCCAAAGTTATTTTCAAGGGTCTAAATTGCCAATCTCTGAATCATGAGAGACCAAATTTGACTTTTCTTCGATATTCATTCCAAGGACCATTTTAGTAAATATCTGAAAGTATAGGGACTAAAATCGCCAATCTCTCCAAACTTTCACCAGGGACTAAATATGCAACTTTGATGAATCTCTGAGGTTGATTTTATCATTTTGAGCTTGGACTTTGACCATTTGACTTCCCCGGCTCCGGCTTTTGACACTTTCCATTCTCGTGCTCGTTTTTGTCGGTTTTGCTGTGTTTTTGTCCATTTTTCTCATATCCGTACCTGCACATACACAAATACAAAAACATGCATTCTCTTGGCATTTTTGGTTAGTATTTGGTATATTTGGTCTGAAATAAGGTCTAAAAAAGGATGAGTGAATAAGCACTCATCAAACACGAATGGCAATTTTTCGTCTCTTTCAATTAACAAAATCCGAGGGATGAACACTTTCTGCGACATTCGAGTACCTGTAACTATTCTTGCTTCTATTATCTTAGTAAGTACTTGTGTAACTATCATTCGAGTACCGTTACAGAGACCCCCAGCTAAGTTAAGATTTCTGAGTAGCATAATAGGTGCACCTATTTTGAGGTTAAGATCGTGTGGGGGTAACCCTGGAAAACGAAGGCTGTTGAGGTACTCCGTAGGGTATAGCATTTCTGTTGCACCACCGTCGTTTGTTTTAGGAATTGCCTCGTCATTGCTTTTGAAGTTATAACTGCTTCCATGAAGCATATCAAGTACCTTGGAATTTATCATGTCTGCGGTCTCGTTTTTTGGACATACGATGGCTTTCTCTTGCAGTGACTTTGCAGTCGGCCTTTGCAAGCTTTCGCTATCATATATAAAATCTATTAGTTGTTGGAGCCCCGCTTCAGTATCTGGAAGACAATATGCTTCTGGTATCTTGATCCATTGCATGTTTTCTGGATCGTACGCATCTGGTTCGCCAATCTTTCCGTCACCAACACTAAGTAACCACTCTGAAAATGTACGTAGGTCTTCACGTTCTTGAACGGACATATTTGGTCGGTAGAGCCTCATGTTCTGTTTTAGTGAAACGATGTCGAAGTATGGCCAGAGATAAGACTGTGTGATAGAGGATCCAACTATTTCTTCTTTAGTTGCATTCTTTTTCACAGGTAACGTTTGTCTAAAATCTCCACCAAAAATCATTGTTTTTTTCCAAACAAATCATTTGGACAGTTGAGTATGTCCTTTAGCGTGCGATCGAGTGCTTCGAAACATTTTCTGTCGTTCATTGGAGCCTCATCCCAAACTATCACGTCTGTTTGTTTAAGTAACTCGGCAAGCTGCGTATTTTTTTTTACACTACATACTGATTCATCGGTTAAATTAATCGGTATCTTGAACCTTGAATGAGCTGTCCTCCCCGCTGGTAATAACAAAGCAGCAATACCTGCCGATGCAACAGCTAGCACGATCTTTCGGTTTGACCTGAGTGTGTAAATTAGACTTTTCCAGATAAAAGTCTTTCCTGTACCTCCGTGGCCGTAAAGAAATATCAGTTCTTGTTTTTTACTGTCAACTGCATGAATAACTCGTTCAAAGATTCTGCGCTGTTCTTCGTTTAGCTGAGGGACTAAATGCTCACTTTCTCTTCTTAAGTCCTCAAGGTTGTAATTTTTTTCCTCCATTATTGCTCTATTGTTTAGAATTTCTAAGAAACGCCTTGGAGGTAATTGTATTGAAAAATCTCTTAATGATTTTCCATAGAACCTCAGCCCTGCTTCAAGCTCATAGAGAAGACCTGGCTGTATGTCGTCTGTATTAAGGTGCACTTCTGGTACATGTAGTTGCTCAGAGAGAATTGCTAAAATGTCTTCAGACATATCAGCTGAATGCGACTGGAACAATGTAACAGGGTCAGATACGTCGCAAAATATGAGGATCTGACAAAAAAGTGCTCGCATTTGAGCGGCTGTTGCTGATAAAGATGCTTCGTATAATGCTATAGTCCACTCTTGATCGTTACCTAATAATCCCATTGCCTCACATGCAGCTCTATTTGTAGGGTAGCGTTGACCATTTACCGTACGGATATGTTTAAATGACTTCCGTCCTTTTTGGTGACACAATAACATCCGTAGGTAAAATAGGTCACCTGCAGCTGGGTGAATATATGTGAGCCGTCCAATTGACGAAGTGTTTTTCTGGCGCCTTCTTTCCCACACCTTCTCATTTGCGTACCACACAAATTCTTTCGGAAAATTCAAATATGTTAGATGATGCCCGTCTGTTGATTCCCGATTATAGCGCAACCACTCAGTTAGTGTTGTCCTCTTGTTGTGCTCGTCATTAACTATTGCTTGCAGTGGTTGGCTTGCTCTGAAATTGACACGTTGCATGTTTTCAAGATGCACTGCGAGTATCTGAACAGCTGGTTGCCTTGAATGTATATCGAACCCTAGAATTCTCCAACACGCTTCATGCGGACCTACGTATCTGGCGTCTTGAAAGTTTTTGATTTCGTCGACTTGTATTCGTGGATAGGTACTTGTTGATTCTCCACTGCCTATTGTCCTTGTAACACGTGCAATAATTCGATCAGTTCCCTTAGAAATATACTTGAACAGATATTTTATAAGCATAGTCCACTCGCAGTACTCAACATTGATATGTGCATAGAACCGCATGCATAATGCTCGATTATATGGAACGACATATGAATTATCAAGCTGTAAATTCTGCTTTAATGCTGTTATACGTGAATCTCTTCGGCGGTAATGAACAAACCCTTTTTTGTCGACGAAAGTATCTGAGCAGTAAGGTTTAGGAAAATTTTTCTTGCATTCGTCACTGTTCTTCATACATGGTGCAGATCTGTTGGCTTCGCCACAGGGGCCGTGTAGCATGAACTCTGAAATTACTCGGTGACCTTCGGGATCAGTTGCTGGGTTAGGTAGCTCTGCACATACATATCTGTCTATGTCTGCATCTCTTTGAATTCGCGAACTTTCTTTCAACCAAAGTAGCAAATGACAATGCGGTAATCCTCTCTTTTGGAACTCGACAGTATATAAAACTGTAAAAACAAAAGATAGTTATTACACATGCATGCATAGGTTAGATTATGAAAAAAAACATGTATGTGTAGGTTACTGAATTTACCTGCTTCAACATCTCCAAACGGTTTTGATTGCCGTAAGAAAACTACAAGATCATGGATCTTTCTTTCAAAAACGCGATCAACAATATCTGGTCTGTCTGCTGTTGTGAGTTGTGGATAATCTTGCATATACTCTTCTATTTCTGGCCACCCGGCATTACATGTGAATGTAATAAAAAATGACGGGTTGCCATGGACTCTACAAATTGCAAGGGCATCTAAATAGTGACTGTACATATAGCGTGGGCCTCCAGTAAAAGAAGCTGGAAGTATTGTTCTAGAACCCACATCTGAACCATCTACGTCGCCTCGCGAGAGAGCATCGTACAGACCTGACATGTATTCATTTCTGATGTCTTTTTGATTGTTCCTTATGTAGTCAAGGCGCTGCTGCTCAATACTACAATAAGCAGTCACTACATACTCTTGAAATAGACGGCCAGCCCTCAGCAATAAACTATATTGCTGATATCGGTCGTATAGTTGGTACGCGTAATACATTTTCATTGACATTTGCTTTTCTTTTTCGGGTAGTTCACCAGCTCTATCTAACAACTTAAGACCCAAATGGTAGCCTACTTCGCCGTGAATGAAAAGAAGTGGAAAATGAAGTGACATGTAGTTAGGATTGAGCTTATCTATTTGTTGTGGTTGACCATCGCGTTTTTCAATGACTACATCATATTCAGTAGAAACATCTGGCCCTCCTTCAAAAACGATGGCACCAATACAATCACCTGTTGGAAGATCATATTGCCTTGAGCCAACGACACCAAATAGCTTTAGTTTAAAATCTGGAATATCAGACTCTTCCATCTTGTCACGTGCTGTTCTAAATAGGTTCACCAGTTTATTGTGCGCATCTAAAACTTCTTTCAACTTTTCAACAATTTCACGTTTCAATCTTTTGTCACGTTTGTTGAAATGCTCCAATTGGTTATCAACTTCATGTGCTGTATCGTAGATGTAGAGCTGTAAGAATTTTGGTTTTTTGTTTAATGCAGGACACATACTTCCTATCCAGTGATAGATTTTGCCTGAAACTTTGAATACATAGGGCCCTCTTCCTCTGTTAATTGCATCGTCAACTTCTGCACCTAAAGAAGTCATTGAAAACATTTGGTTGTATGCTCTGACATTCTCCATGAAATGTCTGTCTTCAAATAGTCCTTTTATATACTCTGGGCATTCTTTATTTGTAGGTAACACGACTTTACCATTGTTGCAACATCTATAGCATTCTGGGTGTCGTAGGCTGCTACGTTTTGCGCGCTCGTCAGCCCAAAATAAAGCCTTGCAATGTTTACAAACTTCGCTGCAACTGCCAATAGAAACGTATGTGGCTGGTGGCCCTGGAGTATGTAACGAATTATGATTTTTTGTAGCTGAATATAGTGAATAAGAAATGTAAAGAATATTGAGTGTACCTTGTCTAAACCGTCTTTGTTGCCTGCCATTTGTAGTCGCATAGTTGTTTGAATCGTGCGAATTAGACGGTGTGACTGTAGTAAGTAAGCAAAAATGTGTGATTATATAAATTAATGTTGTCTGTTACGTAATAACGTTGCAGAAAAAAAAAAAAAAAGTGGTGGTTAGCATACCTTGTGTAAAGCGTGGTCTTTTACGATTTGTGGATGGATTTTCTACCCTTTTGGTTTGCATGTTTGTATCTTGCGTATCTTCATCTGGATAATTACGTGTAATTTGGCGTGGTCTTTTACGGGCTGCATCTGAAAACGATATACGTTGTAAACATTGCAATCAGAAAAAAACAAATGTTAATAGAAAAGAAAGTAGAATATTACGGTAAATATATAATGTAATAAAGTATAGTACTTTGTATAATTCGCTGTTTTTTAGGTTTGCTGCTATTTGTTGTAGTTTTGTTTATATCGTTTGCATCCAGATGTTGCGTTGCTGTAGATGCAGATACACTTGTAACTGCAATAAGAAAAAACTATATGAGAAAAGTATCAATTATTATTATGCTAAACAATAGTGTATTTCACAACCTTGTGTATGGCAGGGTGGCTCTGGTTTTCGCGTATTGATGACTTCGAAGCTATTATCTCTAGAAGAAGACAAATCACCTGTCACAATAAAGGCGTTAGCAAATGGAAAAGTAAACCATAGAAAAATAATGTATATGATAAAGCGCAAAGTACTGACCATGTGAAGCTGGACCAGGAAGATTATGTACCCAAGGTATTTTGTCAGGTGATGGTGCAATATCTGGTGATGAAAGTATAATGTTTTCGATCGAAACTGCTTTATTCACAAAACAGTGACCAACCTCGGTTTGTAATTGACTATGGTAAGCCGCATTAAACTGACTTGTACATATTTTCTTAGTTATGTTTCCAGAAAATGTATTTACTGGAGCTTCTTCGAATATCGAATGCTTTCTTTTGCATGTTTCAGAAGAAGGGGCCATTTTTCCAACACCCAGGGAAAGATCAGCTGATGGTGAACAACGGCGAATTGCTTTTTGTTTGGTTTTCATGTTTAGAAGTCTAACTTATATATGCTCATCACAGTAAGGTAATATATTAAGTCTAGTATATGTCAACTGATTATGGAAGTTGCAAAGTGCATATAAAGCATATAACAATAAACACATAAAGTAAAGTGTATGGTAATAGTCTTTAGGCAAGCATAAAGAGCAAATATAGCAAAGAAATAAAGAGGTACAAGTAAAGGTTGCACTACCTTTTCAACCAAAAGCTGGGCTGCTATTCTGCAATTGCTGGTGACAATTGATCTGGATTTTTTTTTGAGCTGTTCTTTGTTTCTTTGTTTTTTTTTTTTTTTTTTTTTTTTGTTTTTCCTGTGTTTTCTATTGTGTGTTGTATTAGTTGAATCTGTATGTACACTGTCAAGAAGCTTCTACCTTGGAAACACAAATGTTGTACATGGAGTTGGTGTAGTGGATACAAAAACAGCCACAAAACTACCGCAATACATTTAGATGGTCGACACATATGCACATTTTAACTGTACATCTGGGAATTATAAAATTTAAACAGGCATAGTATTGGGCCATGCAGCCGTAATATTGGACCATGGAAACCCAAGAAAATCAGACTGAGAAGCTGGGCCCAAAAAAAAGAGTGGGATAATGCATCGAAACGGTGTCGTATATGTTTGTAAATAATATATATATTAATTACTATTGTAAAGGAACAATGCCTACTATTAATATTTCTAAAACTATAAGTACAATAACAAATGCTACTTATAAAAATTCTTCTCATATTTAATTCTAACATACAATTAATACTAACATTAAATACAATAAATAAATCATTATGTATATTAAATACAATTAATTAAATAATCAATAAATACAATTAATACACTTATTAAAATACCCCTTATATAAGAAATACAAATTATCAAACATATTGTACAACCAACTTAAACACAATTCCTGCATTAAATGTCACTAATACAAATAATAAAGCATATTATACAAATTTCAACCAAAAGAATATGTCACTTAAATAAAGTCAAATTTTTCGTGCACCAAAAATCTATATAAAATATTAATTGATATTAATACATAATAAAAATTTTATGTAAACCACACCCATGCACGTGTATTATAACTATATAAGTATAAAAGATTTAATATAATTTTATATAAAAGTCTTAGATTTTATAAAACCAAATTTATTAGTTGTCACAATATTTAACTTTAAAACAAAGTTATTAACTATATTAAAGCGGGAGGGTATATTTTCCAGAATCTTTCACAAACAAATAAAAAAAAATATATTTATCGGATCATTTTATTAGCCCAAAAGTTAAAGTCCGTGAAAGGCCCATGTACTACAAACTTATACCAACTTCTTCACTGGCATTTGGCAAATGGACTGTCTCACTGTCGTATAAAATATTCAAAAGCAAATTGACGATGCTATTTATTTTATTATATATAAAACTCAAATGTTTTAACATTATATTTGGCAATTGACGAACGCTTTTTTTAATGTATTTGTATTTGCGGTAAGGCCAAATTTATTTTTGTTATTGTATTAGGCAAACACAAAAAACCAATATAGTTGCATAAAAAATAAAAATAAAATTCAAGAAAAAATGTCCGAGCAACTATAGAAAAAATTCTCTAACGCAATGCGCCGGGCGCCAACCTGCTTGTTAAAATATTATTAACCGTTATACTATTCATCCGAAATTCAATTATTCAAATACAATTACTCGTTATACTATCTGCTCAAACCCGAAAGAATTCTAAAAGTAGTATAAAAATAACATTTCTAGATACATCTCATTATTTTTCTTCAGAAATGACAAATTTGTAGACAAATCTAGAAACAAAGAAACTTCATTCCAATCTAGATCCAAGAACCGCGTTCCAAACTAAAAGTCAACACACGACACCTTTCTTTCATCATCTTTATCACCTTAAAACACAACCAAACAAACACCCTTTATTCAATACCATAACAATCAATAATGGCATCAATCTACAGTTGCATCGAATGCGGGACAAATCTCAACCTCCACACAACACATCTCTTCCCACCCGACTTCTACTTCGAAGCAGGCAACAAAAACACCATCTCATTCGCACAGATTGACTCATCCAAGTTTCGGCTCGTAAAAGAAGACAAGATTAGACCCTTTTTCGAGACAATAAACTACTGGGGTATTCAAAGGAAACGTACTAAGCTTATATGTAATAGTTGTGGGAAGTTGGTTGGGCATGTTTATGATGATGGTCCTCCTATGATGACTGGGACTGGACAATTTGGTTTTGGGCCTAGTCAGGCTATTCCGAGGGCGCCCAGGTACAGGTTTAAGGTTAAAGCGTTGAGGATCACTTCCGAGACATAAAGATTGTTGTGATGGGTTTGTATATGATTTTATGTTTTTTTGATGTTTTTGTTTATGTATAGATCTTTATGAAATTTGGTTTGAGATGTTTGTATCATAATTATATTGCAATATAGAAAAGGATCTGGGTTTGCGTGTTCAGGTATCATGCGCTGTCCGATTATTTGACTCATATGTACCCGGGGTTATTTGGGTATTTTTGTGGTTGCTTGAGACTCTTTCTATACTATTTTGTGTTTGGCAAGGGCTTATTGAGGGTCTTATAGAGGTTTGGACTTTTAAAATAAGTCGGTTAATATAATTATGTATCCCATTATGTTTACGAATATCACTTAAAGAAGAAAAAGAAATAAGAAATGTTGTATTCTCAAATACTACTATTATTTAACGAGGAAAAAAAGAAAAATTGAAAAAAAAAGTTATTTAATTAATTTTAAAGTAAAATATTTTTTCTCAAAATTTGTTAAAAATATTTACTTTCTGTTCATTTACTTTTCTTACTAAAATAATTTTAGACCTCTTTTGAGTAGGTTTAAGTTCTTGTGAGTAGGTTAAGTTGACTAGCCATCATAGATTATTTGGTGATGGCTAACTACATAGTAAAATATATTACGACAGGAAAGTTAAAACTAAAAAGAGGAAAGATTCAAATAAAACATTGGCATATATAGACACTTGCATATTTATGATAAGTTGAAGGGAATAAAAGGTTGACAGAAACAATTTGATAGATATAAAGTAGGGTGCGTAAAACTCGGTTCCAAAAGAAAGTTGAATTAAAAGTGGAATGAACCAAAACTGTTTTTATTCTGGTTCTCGGTTCATGAAATGAGAAAAATTGGGTTTCCGGTTTCGTTAGTCATAATTCTGTTGGCGTGGTTTAAAATCGGCAAATCTTGGTTTCAACATTACCTCCCAGACTCCCATGTTCAAATTGAACATGAGAGGATCTCAATCCTAATTTAAATGAAATGAAGGTGAATAGCCACGAATGTTAGAAAAAAGAAACTAACTGAACCATTACTTTATGATCCCGCTTTTGAACCATTTTGGAGGTGTTTTGATTTGAAATTGTAATAGTTTATTTCTGATCTTTGAAATTTGATTTTGAATATTGTCTTAGGTTCGGGCCCGTTTGGTTGGGGTGTATGGGTATGAATCTATAACTTTGAAAGTCATTAATGTTGTTTGGTTGGTTATGGGACTCACCATAATGGATTGAGGATACCCAAATATGATGTTTCCTCATATCTTATATGTGTGGGTGGTTTATCATACCCTCTATTACCATTTCACCCTATACCCAACACCCATACCCATTGTGATTTATAGCACCAAACCAAACGTACCTGGTGCAATATTGGCTTATTACGTGAAATTTGAGTCTGGATCTCTTTTTTAGTTTGTGAATCTAGCATACATTGGGTAAACTTTTTCATTTGTGCTAGGCAAAATAGAAACCTAATAACTTCACATTTTCTTGTATTTTGGACGAACAGTTAACCAGCGGATGGATGGTTATGCGATGTTCATGTCATCAACGTGATCAAAGTATAATACTTGTATATGTGATATGTCTCGCCGACTAGCTAACACTAAATAGCAATAGGTGGTTATGGTTGAACCTTACATTATAATGGTCAAGGTCGTATATGCCATTTATTGTCATTAGTCTTATATATTATATAAAGCTTAAGTAGCCTTATAAATGTAAAGGGGTCATAATAAATGTCTCAAGAATTAAAAGTGAAATGTGGAGGCTTCATGTGTTAGTACATTGATTTAATAGTCATGCATAAGGGTAAGTACATAAGATTAGTGATTCAAGTAATTGAAAAAATTTGTACGGTACAAGGTAGTGTAAGCAACATCAAAAGTATATCAATTACACAATATTAGGTGACTTAATTTAATGTGCAAGAGGATTTGTGCACAAATTGTAATACGGTACAAGGTAGTTTAAGCAACATGAAAAGTATATCTTCTATACTATCTAAAGATTGGAGTGCTTAATTTAATGCGCAAGAGGCATTGTGCACAAAAGTTTGTACGGTACTATATGTTTTGCAAGAGGAATCGTGCACAAAAGTTTGTACGGTACAACATGTTTCAAGCTATCTCTAAACCTCAAAGAATACAAACCAAAAATGTCATGAATGCATAAATTAAACACACCAATTAGTGGTTAGTCTTTTTACCTTCCCGTCTATGAGTTACAAATATTTTATCAACTATATAATGTGTCAAAAATCACACACAACAAAGCACAACTTCCTCCACACCGCGTGCACATTGGGCCACAACTTATTATGGTGGTAAAGTAAGCATCATATCGTCTTACTTATTTAGCATATTGATTTATGGTATTTTATGTAAATTTCATGTGTGTTTTGTGTATGTAAGAATGTAGGACATAAAGATGGTACTTAGGAGGTTTAGCAGTAACATCATCTTCTCTAATGGTTTAAGAGATCCTACACATCGTTGTCTTATCAATTAAGTGGAACATGCACGAATATTTTTACTTTGATCGAAAATGTAATATATTGATTAACTGTATTTAAGTTACTAATGATCAACTATATCTAATTGTTTTTTGTAGCGCGTCAAGAAGCATTAAAGAAAGAGATCGAGAAGTCACAAAATTGTATCAAGAACAAAACATGCAAAAGACCAATGAACAACAACAACAATAAGAACAAAGACAACAACAATAAGAACAAAAACAACAACAACAACAACAACAATGCCACGGCCACCGGTGGGATGAATACTTAGCATTCATATTAATAGTACGTTACAAATTAAACATGCAATATTTTACTTCATGTAATACCGCTAAACGGGCTAATACTATTGATTAGTTAGCAAGTAAGTTTATTTGACGAGCATTCAATTTTTCGTCAAAAATTATTACTACACTTTGTTGGTGCATTTCAATATTTTTGCTCTTAATGTAGTTTTTTGTCTTGCGGTGTGTTAATGTCACTTTCTTAATTAAATGTCTTGGAATATTGCGTGACTTTGATATTTGGTATGACTGTGTAAATTATGTCGATGTTACAAATTGAAAATGGTAGTATATAATAAAAATATCTTCACACGATCATCTTAACAATAAGTATCTTCTAAATCGAAAAAGTATATAAACGAGAAGAAAATTGTATTTCAAATGTTATCCTACACCTATCACGAGGTAAGCATTATTCATTTGAGTTTGATATCATGTGATTCATGTCGTCATACTGTAAATACTTAGAGTGAGTTACTAATGAATGCTCCAAATTCGATATTATAGTTTGTGGAAAAATGTTGTAAGAATGCATTAATTAAAAAATTATTTATGTAACTTACTCATATTAAAAGATTACATATGAAAAGCCTCATTTAAATATAACATTTTACAAAAAACCTCTTCACATTAAAGAAAGAGATCGAGAAGTCACGAAAATTGTATCAAGAACAAAACATGCAAAATGCTAATGAACAACAACAAGAAGAACAACAACAAGAAAAATGCCATGGCTATCGGTGTCAATATAGATAAACACTTAGCATTCATATTAATAGTATGTTACAAATTAAACATGCAATATTTTACTATACGAATTATAACTTATTATACGAATTATAATTTATTGTCACACCCCCAAAATAACTGTATTAGCAGCGGAATGGAATACCTGGGGTGACTGTCATAGCATCACAGTTACAGTTATATTAAACGACTTAAAGTGTCGTTTATACAATACATCGTTTGATCATTTGAAATATTCAGAGTTTACAAAGTAAGGTCCCAAAAGGTGTTGCAAGTTTACTGAAAAACAAGTCATACTAGATCAAACGTTTTCATAAGTGCATGAAATAAAAATGAGACGCGTCGACTCCGCGATTCCATGAAGGTCCAAATGCATGCAAGCAAGAGCTATTTTAATTACCTGAAAATACATTGCTAAAAACGGTCAACAATAAACTTGGTGAGAAATCATGGGTTTGTAAGTTAAATCGGATGTACATTAGCCATAAGTAAAGTAAAGTGACAAGATGTCAGAAATAAAGCCACATTGGCTCTTAAGCTCATGACCCCGAAGCTAGACATAAGTTACTTGGCCCCAAATGAGTGTTTACCAGACACTCTAACGATATTAGACATGAAATGCATCCGTTTTCTCATTGGAGCAACCCAAACACGGATGGAGGAGTCACCCTCAATAGATCTATTCACTCACTCTAGCTTGTAGATTAATTAACGGTCCATGATAATAAAGGAGACTTGTCATGACGTGGTAATAAGGCAACTTAAGCAATGTAAGAAATTTATACTTTGGCATGTACAAAAAAAATAAGTGATGCAATGTATTCTCCCCCGTGGGATTTGAAATCAAAATATTGAATTAAAACGGGGCTATGAAAACTCACCTTGAAGTGATGATACTATGACGTGAAATGATAGGGACAACAAGGCGCAATATTAGCCGCAACCTAATATAAGTAATAACGATCTACTTTAGATCATGACGTGATGTAATGAATGCACATGCACATGATGCCTATACCACTCGTAGCTTGGAAATACTAGTTATCGTTAAAGTAAAATGTTTTCCATAACTTGGGAAAGATATATCTAGTTAGACTTCTAAAACTAGTCATAATATATTGTACATAAAAATGTTTGTGTTTAACTCATCGCCTTGAAAACCTTAAAATGACATCTAATAGTCGTGTAAATAGATTTTTGGTCATACGGGCTTCAATGGATAGAAATACGGCTTTTCAATGTTGTTACTAGAAAATATAGTTTTTAGTACGTTAGAATAATATTTCTAATAGTGGTTGTCAAAATAATATAGTTTGTCGGTTTTGAAACGTGTATATCTTTGTCGTTATAAGCTCGTTTCCTTTGTTTTTTATATCCACAGATTCGTACTAACGCATAATAATATATTTTTGATGATTTGGCTCCTCTAGATTACGTCTAACGCCTCTTTTTGTCCGTCGAAAATCGTCCAACAGCAAGTATAATTTTCAGAAAATAGTTTTCGTCGTTAAACTTGCAAAAATCATATCTCCTTCGTTATAAGCTTGTTTTTATCCGTTCTTTTGCTCACGGCTTCGTTTTTGGAAGTATTTTCTAAATATTTAGTCAAAATTTACCCCTGAGTCCCTGAGTTTTCTGGGTTTGGCATTTTAGGACAGTAGGTTTGTATATTTGTTTTAAACTCATTTCTAGTGTTCCAAACTTGTTTCAAATCCAACCAAATCACTTTAAATCACCACCAAACTAATTTATTCCTACAATACACCTTCTTAGGGTGTCATAGGTTCCTAAACATCATCCACCAAGTTAATCTACCAAGGGTTTCCATATTATCCATTTCTAGGGCTTAAAAGATATAAAAGTTTAAATAGAGTGGTATAAACTAGCATATGCATGTAGATCTTGTATAAAAATCATATGAACATAGAAATAACTTGGTAAAATTATAAAAATGAGTTTGTCAAACTTACTTTAAAGGATTAGGGAGTTTTGATGATGAAAACCTAATAAACCTTGAGTTTATATTTCAAAACCCTAACAAGGATCACTAAAAGAGCTTGTTTAACACTTGATCTTGGAAAATTGATGGAGATGGCTTGTTGTTCTTGTTGTGGCCGAGCACCCAAGAGGAGAGGAAGAGAGAACCACCTTGTTTTGTTAAGTGTAAAAATGAAATGGATGGGATATTTTTAGTATGTAAAAGACAAGGATTTGATATGCATTTATGGTGTGTTGTTGGAGAGCACATGAGAGCCTAGGAGGGGGGGGGGGCTCAAAAAGGAGGAAAGGGGGGGAGGGGGATGTTTTGGGATTTAATTAAAAAGTTAGTGGGGGTATTAGTGTAGTAGTAGCTAGTTTTTGTTATAATCGGGTACCGGGTTTGCTAGAAATAAATTTTAACAAAGTTAACCGGGATATGATAAAGTCATAAAAATTGTAAAAATATGTTGGGTACAAGTATTGGGTGTTTGGGTGATTATTTTTTAGTTTTTACGAAAATCGTCGTAATTATATTAGACGTACGATATAATTTAAATAAATTTCCAAAACACCGGGTAATTGATTTTCATAATATTTGTAACGTTGTAAGAAGTGTAAAAATATATCGGGACCATTCTAGGGAGTGTCGGATATGTTAGTCACATTTATCGATCGCGTGTTAACGTTTGTTTAAAAATAATCATACGTAAAACGTCAAATATACCAAAAATATTAATTTGAATATCCTATGAGTGGAATAGTATGCAAATACTATTTTGATGATGTGTAATCTATTTCTAGTCCATATGAAGTGTCCCTACTGATGATGCATGAATTCGCAGCTAAACCTGACTGGTTACGCGAATGTAAATATTGACGATGCATGAATTCACAGCTAAACCTGACTGGTTATGCGAATGTAAATACCCGTTAACTAAATTTACGATGAAATGAATAAAGTACATGAATAGTGTTTTCCCTCCGGAAATGAATAATGTCATGTGAATAGTGAAAATTTTGAACACTTCTCAGAATCTCAAACTGGCTACAAAAACGATGAATAGTAAAATAATGAATAGTGATCGGTGAATAGTAAATGATGAATAGTATCTGGGGAATAGTAACATTCCAATATGAAAATGAAATTTTGACATCTGAAAAGGGATCTGAAACTACGAGTTGTGACAGTCTTCCCCTCTACAGGGAACTTCGCCCCGAAGTCTTCGTCCCGAAGTTCAGTTTTGGTTGGTCTCTGAAGTATATTCGGTAAAAAGACGTGGATACTTGAGTTGCATTTGGTCTTCCCGTTCCCAAGTAAATTCGGGTCCTCTTCGAGAATTCCAGCGAACTTTCACGATAGGAATTCGACTTTGCTTCAACCGTTCGACCTCACGGTCCATGATTTCTACTGGTTCTCCTACCAGGTTTAGGTTTGTCATTGGGTTGGATTCCTTCCAATGGAATTATTTGTGACTAATCTGAAAGTCATTTCTTGGGATCTGAAAATGTAAAACATGTTTGTGTAACCTGCTACTTTCTGTCAAGGCTCAAGTCTGAGGGTTACTGGCCTACTCTGTCTGAAATATTAAATGGTCCAGTGTATATTGGGTTTAACTTCCCGAAATTTTTTTCTGAATGGTACCATGCCTTTCCTAGGCAGAACTTTCAACATGACTCTGCCACGAATTTGAAATTTTAAGGGTTTACAACTTATCGAACTTGTAACTGATTCTTGATTTGTAGGAAATTCCTGGTTATTCCATGAATGTCTACTAGATTAGCGAGTTGAGCTTTTTCCGAGTTTGGTCCGTCAAAAGATGGTCGGCATTTCTTGAGGTTTAAATGTGATATGGGTAGTATATGTTGCTGAACTCTGCCAGAACTCAAGTTTGCATGTTAGCTGGTCGATTCTAAAATGAATCTTAAATGGTCCAATATACTAAAGGTTCAATCTCTCATGTTACCCAAATTGTATCATGCCTCTCCAAGGCAAAGCTTTCAACTTAGTTCGTTCTCCCACTTGAATCTGGATGGCTTGCTGTTCAGGGATACCCAATCCGAATGTTGTGCGTCATGCATCAACCTAACTTCTACTAGTTTCTCGTGGTTTGTAACTGGTTCTTGACTTGTGAAATTTCCTTTGTTGTTCCATAGTTTAGTTATAGACCATTGAATTTAACCTTTCGATTTCGGTCTGTAAATGGGTAATTGGTACTTCGACCATAGAGTGCCTCAAATGGTGTAGTCTCTACGCTCATACGATAACTATCGTTGCAAACGAATCTGATTTATGATAAATGGTTAGTCCAACCATTTCTAGAGTCAATCGCTCACTCTCTGAGCATATCTTTCCTATGTTTGAATTGTCCTCTCAATCTGACCATTGGTCTGAGGATGATAGGCAGTGTTTACATCTAAATGGGGTTCTGAAGGAAATCTTAAAATGATTGCTAGAAGTCTGAGGTGATTCGATTACCTTTATCAGGAATAATTGAAGCGGTTACAATGAATCTGGTGACTAATTCTACAACGTTATGCCTTTCGAAAAAAGTGTTATTCGAAGAAGATAGAATATGGGTAACAATTTTTGATTCCTTGCGTTTTGGTCTAATGGGTGCTAAGACATGTGTCTTTCTTCGCCTATTGTGCTTGGTCTCCATTACTGACGTTTGTAATCGATCTATGGTGTCCCTCCTAATTTCCTTCATCACACATTCTAATATTCCTTATTGTCAAATCACAAAGCCCTAAATGCATAAGCGATGTAGTATGGTGATTTGTCTTCAAAATTTATCTCACGATTTTGTGTTTTTGGTCAAAATCTTTTTCTGAATAAACGAATTTAGAAAATGGAACAAATGGTCTACTAAATAATATCTTTCTTGATGATTCAAAATTCAATAGTTATGAAATGTGACGCGGTTTTCTAACATGTTGTGAGTAGGACTGTTTACCAAGGTTTGATGTTTAAATATTTCTCATTGTACAATGGTTCTGCTAAACATTGACTAAAAAGGACCGTATTTGTTAAAAATAGGCAATCCAAAATTATTTTCTACGAGATATGTGATTTGTATAAACACAATTTTGAAATCAACTTTATTTAAAAGTAAAAATACTAACAAGGATAAAATAGTAGGATAGGTAATGTTCACATAAATGCATAGATGTCTAACGTTCGGTTCCTGATATTGGAAGATGCCTATTGGCGGGTATCTGGAAAAACTACAAGCCTAGGTATTCAACCAACTTAAGTCCTGAAATGGTTTATCATTGAAATTGTCATCATGTTTGGAAAAATGAGTGTGTCCATTGATACTATGTCGATGAATGTCTATTTTATTTCCACATGAAGCTGGGGAGATATGCTTGGGCCTGATGCCTCTCTTGATGTATAGGTGAGGTTATCTAGAATTTCTTGAGGATACAACGCTTTAGGGGAATCTATATCGATATGCATAATTCGAATCAGTTATTCTTTGCGAAAACTCACTGCAGGGAAGTTTGCGTATGGATGAGGCCATGTTTAATTGTAATGTTTTACAGTATCGGTTAAGAGGCTTGGTTTATTTCTATAGTGTTGCTTAGCGTACCTTCACACTTCACAGTGTGTTCGATCCTACAACTCAATCTAGCTAGTACTTTTGAATGATAGAGCTGGACAACTAGGTCGGAGATGGTGGTTCGGATGGTCTCGTGGTATCTTAGAATTGTTGTTGAGTTATAAATTGTCTTACTGTATACTCCTAGTCTAGTTTAGTAGTTCTGTAATCCTTTTATTGCTTTTCTTGTATCGAGAAATCCTCCTTGTAATTGATTTGGAAAGTCTCTCCTAGAGAAGTCAATGGAAAAATCCGACTTAATGGCTGCGTGAGTGACAGGTGGGGTAAGTATCCAGGGAGGGTTTGTCAAAAAGAGATGTCTATGAAAGAGTTTATTTGTTTAAAATGCTTTTGGATGAAGATTGTTATTAATAATCCGTTAAAAAAATAATTATTTTCTTCATGGCATAATCCTTCCTGAATTATACATAGGTGATCAGGCTATGTTTAATTTAGGACCAATGATGCGATGCTTAGTCAAAATGGCATTATTTTTCTCAAAAGTTTTAGATGGTGTTCAACATTTTGTTACGAAAAATGGCATTCTATATATTTCCTTTCAAGTAACATGAAAATTGTTTCGTATAATAATAGTAAATATTTGACATAATGACGGAAAAATCAATTTATAGGGTGGTAATAAAATAGTTTCTTTTAATAATTCCGTAAAACAATTTCCCCATATGGCAGTAAAATAGCTTGTAGTAAAATTCGTTGAATGGTTTATTGGATACATAGATGAAATAGTATGAGACAATGGTATGACGTTGCTAAATGATTGAAGATTAAGAGATTTGATATGGAATAAACGAAGGTTACGATCATCACAGAGGTAACAAAAGATAGTCATTACATTAGATAGGAAAGTGCTTAATACAACTAGGTTACACCAACGTACTTATGGAAAGTACCAAAAGAAAAGTACAACCTTAGAGGGCTCAAACCATGGTTTATATAATTAAAACATAAACTTCTTCTTCCAATTCTGGTTTCCCAACTCCTGGCATTCACTCCTGAAGTGTCCCACTACTCCACACTCGCGGCAGATTACCGTGAGTTTCTGAAGCTTTGCGAGGGTGGGAGCCTTGCAGTCCTTGGCTTCGTGTCCGACCTTTTGGCAGTTTTTACACTGAGAGGGGCAAGATCCTTTGTGATGAAACTGACACTTGTTGCACTCAGGTAATTTACCTATATACCTTTTCTTTTGGCTTGACCCAACAGCAAAGGTTTCCACCACTTTTTGTATCTTATATGGTTGTTGGGTAACATTAGCATCCTGATTTTCTTGTTGCTACCATTGCCTCCTAAGATCTTGGTGTGAGCTATACGTTCCTTTGCTTCGATCGCCATTTTGATAGCTTTAGGCATGGTATCGGGTTCCAATGAGATGACCAACATACGAATTTCAGGAGAAAGTCCTCCGATGTACCTTTCAAGTTTCTTGCTCTCCGGTTTATCCATTGCAGAGCCTAGTCATGCTAAATCATAAAAATAAGCAGTGTATTTGACAACATCATCTCCTACCATGGTAAGGTTTAGTGTTTCCTGTTCAATTGCTTGTAATTCGCTTTTCACACAAAATTTTAAACTCATCATCCTTTTTATTTTCTCCCAAGAGTGTGAGTAAGCAGCATCCACTCCTACTACCTGAACATATTTAGTCCACCATGTCTGGGCATGATCCTGAAAAGTGCAAGTGGCGAACTTAACCTTGTCTTCCTTACAACAGTCGCCACATTGAAATATTGTTTCTATTTCTTCGAACCATTTGAGAAATTCCTTTGTGTCTATAGTTCCGCTAAAGGAGGAGGGATTGCAACCCATAAATTCCACATGAGTAAGTTCCTTGGTGAGGGCGGTGGCTATGTTCCTGGCAGTGAATTGTCCAACAGCGGCTTGCGTCATGCTTGAAGTGGTTTGCTTAAATCTATTTTCATAAAATTATAAGAGACCATGAGAATCTATAAGTAATAAAACCATCATATTCACAACTCATGAATATAACTGTTAGGTCACCATTTAGTAAATACAAGTATAAGAAATAAGATGAGAATAAGAGATGGTTGATTATAAGATTATGAAAAGTGAAAGAACTAAAGTTTCATTAAGATATTCAAATAACCAACAAGTATAATGATACCATAAGCATGGTATATATAGGGGAGGAGTAGGGCAACACTCCCTTCCTCCTTCATGCATCAAATTCGTGGGCTTAAAAGCCTTATGGGCTTTTACATATTTGCCCATTAACTAAAACATAAACATAAATAATACTTAAGCAACCTATTACAAAATGTAATGACCGAGACTTGACTAAATACTAAAGTATGATCCCAACAATCTCCCCCTAAGGGTCGGTCATCACGGTTGCTTGACGTCTTCATCTTTGTCGTTGACTTGTGACATGTAAATCTTTAGACGTCTTCAAAAAAATGTTGTATAATGAATGTACTTTGCTCTAGGTCTTTGTTCTTTGGTGATGATGTAGTGATTGTGTTATGAAGTAGTCTGCCGTTCGTCACTCCTGCGTCTGTGGTGGTTGTCCGCCATTCCAACATACTCATACATCTTTGGACTTAGACTTTCACGTGCACGAAGTTCCTTTTCATACTCTAAGATCTTTAGTCTTTATACTTTCTAGATTCTTCTTATTGGTGTAGAATCTTTCTTTTGAACTTTGTGGTGCTGAGATCTTTGGGGGAGCTTTCATTTGCTTCAAGATGTATGTATGAGCATATTGGAATCTACCATCATGGAGGTGATATACCTGCAGATAAACAGTTAGCAATAATCAACCGGTACTTACAGATAAGGAATTAGAGCTTGTCAACAGCATATTGTGAAGACTCCTTCTAATCCTTATCCAGGCCGTTCCCATATCAAATACTCCCGAAGGAGCTTACGAGACCTACTAAGTAGTTCAATGACTGGGTGAGTCGCTGGGGATCACTCCACGACTGTAGACCGCTATGGAACCACCGCGAATACTAAGCGTAACCCTTGTGGGGTTACCGAAGTGACCTGCTGTCAGGGCTGTTTGATGTTGACCCTGGTAGGAATTTCCGTTCAATCATTGAGAAATACCTTGGTAATTCTCTCATAAACGTTCTCGGCAGATTGCTAAGATCTGCGAAGGAGTCGATAACTTACAGCTGGTGTCCATTGATGTAGAACACCAGTTGTTGAAATACTAAGGGTTCCTAAGAGATCTTTGATGTATCTCAAGGCTCTAGACTCTATACGTGCACACTTAGGTTTCCTATGCGGAGACTAGGGAGGGGTCTCCTGCTTCAATATCAACCATCTCTAAGAGATAAGTTGATATATTACACTGGTTCCCCGTGAGAATGAAACAAGCTCTTTTAAGAGAACTTGAGTGGTTAAGAAGGTTTAGTGCATTGCGTCACTGGGTCCATGACGACTTTATCTTCAATATCGGTGTTGCCTTAACAACAACCAGTAGCATACGAGTTGAACCCGGTGTCTGCCCTAAGGTTGAACATATGGAGGGCTATTTCTTTTCACCCTTTTCATTTACATTTCTTTTTAATTCTTCAACTCCTTCTTTCCCTTTCATTATTTTCTCCTTTTTTTTTCGTATCATACCTAAGGACTTCTAATTCTAACTATGGGAGATGTCCTTGGGTAGATCCCTCCGGCTCTGGCGGATCATAGGACGGTTTTATCCTATCTTAATCACCTTATAATTCCTTGATTAACCGACAGTAGCCAAGAAACCTTTGATAGAAAATCTCTCAAAGTGTTTGTGATAATCAAATATTTTGGTTAACACTTTGAGAGTCTTGTGTCACTTTTAGAAGGGCTCCCCCTTCACATGTGCTCATGAGTATTTAATAAATTTGCACATGCGGGAGGAGCAAGCATTTTGAATTGATCCACTTTTAGTGAACAAGACCGATTTGAGACACGCTTACATCACTAGTTAGACTAGCTTGAAGTTATTACCCGGCCTGGTCAAGTTCACAGAAAGTTTCTCGAGAAGGTACATTTCTACTAAGACAAATCCTTTTCGAGACACGCTTACGTGGCTAGTTAAAGAGTTCCATTGTCAGCTTTTAGGTGACAACTAGCTCTAGTAACTAACTTGATGTTATTACCCGTCGAGGATAAGTCTTTTCGAGAATACTAACTTTTATTATCTCTTCAATTCCTGGGTTAATTCTGAGTCTAGCTCGCACACGATACAACTGTTAGCCTTTTTGACTACTTATATTTTAATCACTTTTCCATTTTCTCCCCCTCAAAAATAGGATATAAAATGATGTTTTTGACAATCTTTTAGATTAAAATATGCCTTTTTGAGTCTTATGGGGAGATTCACCAAGAACTTTTGATTATAGAACAAAGTATTTTTGTTTTGACAAGTGCTCCCCCTCAACAAGTGATTAGGTCTTATTGAGGTGAAATACTTGTCCTTTTGAGCAGAATTATGAAAATCATAAAATATTGAATTAATTCTACTCAAAAGTAAGAAGCCTTCGCTCCTTATATTAGGATTGAGGCACTGATGCGTACCTCAGGGTCCTTTCTTTACAAGTTCGGGTTGTACACTGTAATGCGTGCACAAGCCATTATGAAGAATAGTATTGACAAATCAAATCAAGTTCTTACAAATTTCTACCATTCTGGTCTCAGAAACGTCAACACCGGAAATCCTGGTCTGCCTCCTACATAGCTTTTCAATCTCCTTATCTGATCCCTTCACTTTAACCGGTTCTCAATTCTTGTAATGAATCTGCGAGCGTCTCTGGCCTCATTGGTGTTCCACCTTTTGGATTTGTGCAGTGCAATATCATCTAATCTGCCTTTGATTCCATCTCTGACGAACTTCAAGGTTTCATCACAGAACTTTTGGATCTCGTCATAGGCCATGAAGCAGTTTTGACCGTTGACACTGCGGTATGTGAACCCAAATGCCGGATGCTTGATCAAGGTGTATTGAGGTAGGTGTTGAAGGTTGGGGATGTTGAAAAGGTTAGGTTTGGTGAGATTTAGCTTCTTCTGATAACTTTCCACTCCCAGTTGAAGATCTTCTACTCTTTCTCTGATGACTATTTGTCTGATGAAGATTAGGAGAGCTATGATAAAGGCAAGCTGCATTGGTTTGGGTAAGTTGCAAAGCTTTCCTTAAACTTTGAGCAGATACATATCTTCTATGTCGTTGAGGAGTAATCGTGGAAAGTCTGACTCGGAAATCTCGTACTCTTGTTCATCAAGTCTTTTGAGTACTATTTTGCTGAGAAAGGAGTACCCAAAGTGAGTGACTGTCGAAATGAACTGGATCGAGACAATCTTGAACTCACTTGTCACATTACCCATAGTCTGATTGAGTCTGCTGCTTCGATAATACTGTGCCCGGTTATCTGGCCAATGATGTATTCCATAGAGTGCGTTCCGGTCATAGTCAACAACTTTATCGATGAATAAGTCGGAGGCTTCTTCTTCGATGGCGTTGTTGAGGTATCTTGCTGCAGGGATGGAGAAGGTAAGTGATGTGGTGTACTTCTTTTCTATCTACCTGCCGTGTTGTAGAAATTCCAAGTCGTTGTTGAAGAAGAACTTGTAAGGGAATTTCTCTTGTTTCGGCTTTCCAACCAAGGGTAGAGGTTTGGTCCAGTCAGTGTAGTAAGGCCCTTTCTTCTTTGAGTAGTAATCAATGTTGGACTCGGGATTTAGCCAGTCAATGTCGTTAGACATTGCTCGGGCTATGTTTTCCAGGTGATATTCGAGTTCAACAGAGTTGGCTGAGCGGTCTTTCAACAAGTTGAATGCAGCATTCTTTACCCTTCTCAGCTCCTTTTTGCTCATATTCTTTAAACCATAGTCTCGTTGCAGAAGTTGTGCATATTCCACTGTGTGACCGTCTTGTGGTGATTGATCTTCTACTAGAGGTGGTTGAGCTTTAACCATTTCATCAAACCAAGAGTATTCAGCCGTTTTGTCTTCGTCCAGCCACTTAAGAATCCTTTTAGGTTTCTTTGGTTCGGTGCTTTTCGAAGAGGTTTCAGGTTTATGCTGATGATGTTTCCTTTTCTTCTCTTTCTTCTTTGGTGATGGTTCTGGTATGTCGCCTGGCTGAGGGAAGTCACTTCCGCCGGTGTACTCAAAATGATCATGGGCTTTAGGACCGGAACCCGATGCCTTGGGTTGTTGAGTAGATGTTGTGGTAGTCGGAGGAATGACAGGTTCTTTGGGTTGAGATGAGGGTCCTTCGGCTTGCTTTTGTTTCTTTGCCTGTGAGTTAGGATCCTTGTCTTCATCATCTCTTGGACGTTTCAGTTTGTCGGCCTCAGTGCTGCAGGTCTCTTTAGACATCTTGGCTTTTAAAGCTTCCAGGACTTTAGTTTCATCAGGTGACAAGGTGAATTTACTTGCCAATTTGTCTAAGAGCTGGGTCTCTAATTCGTCCAATGACAACTCTGGTTGAGTTAGAGTTGTTTTGTCTGCTCGAAGAGTAAATGAAGTAGATCTGATCACTTTCTTGACAGCTTGTTCTGCAATTTTGGTGAGTTCGCCTCTCATTGGTGCCAACAAATCTTTCAATTCAGCAACTAAGTGTTGTTCCATATACTGATGTGCTTGAGTAGCTAATGTAACTTCCATGTTTTCTTGTACATCCTTAGCTAAGAAGGTGTTTACCTTTTCTTGCAGTTCTTGGACATTCGTATTTAGCTTTGTCAATTCAGCAACTTGACTTGCTAGTGATTCTACTTGAACTTCCAATTTGCTTTTCTTCTTTTCATGAACTCTTCTTATAGCCCTCTTAATCAATTTAGAAGCAGCAGAGGCTTTTGTACTTGTGGGTTTCTTGATTGATTCGTCATGTGTAGATTCAGATGCTGGAGGTGATGATTGTGAAGATTCAATGTGGGTGGATATGTCCTTATCATCTCCTCTTTGTGATTCGGGTTTATCCTTGGCATCAACTTTCTTTTCTTTAGCTGTCTCCTCCTGTAATCTTTGCTCTTCAGCCAATCTGTCAGCTTCTGCCTTAAGCCTTAGTTCTTCTGCTAATTTGGCTTCTTCTTCCTTTTGTTTCTTATTTTCTTCTTGAAGCCTAATATCTTCTGCAAGTTTGGATGCCTCTTCAGCTTTCCTGCTTTCTTCCATACGGATTGCTTCTTCCAATTTGGCTTGTTCTAACTCCTCAAGCCTAGCCTCTTCAGCTTCTTGTTTTCATTTTAGCTCTTCCTATTGAGCCTTCTCTCTGATCTCCATCTCTTCCATGGTCAAAAGGTATGGAACATCAGTGTCCATATGGTCCTCCTCCTCATCTTCTCCTCTTGCTGAAGCATTTAGCATTTCTACATCTGTAGGTGATACTGTGGGAGTTTCGTAGATAATCATAGCAGCATTGGTGATACGTGGGAATCGCACCAGGCTTTACCTCTCAAGGGATCTTGAGAAGCTTACAACCCCCACCAGGCAGTGTACCTGATCGTTGTAGTATAGTATAGTGACAAGTACCGGGGGATTGATCGTTCAGCTAGGAATAGTGTCGCTAGGATTAGAAAACCTAATTACTAGTGCTAAAGATGATGGAAGATTATTTTTGCATTTTTTATATTTTTTAGAAAGCAAGTTAAAATCTCGGGTTTGAAGGATTTGGGTGGAATTAGTTGCTAGTCAACTAACCCAATACTACGATGCAATCAAAATAAAATACTAAAAATGAAAATAAAACTAAATTATACTAAGGTTTGAGCAATATGTGGAGAAAATGTGTTTACTTAGATTTCATTACTCCCTAGACATCTTTTACACGTTAATTACTTGTTATAGTTGCGTGGATGACGGATTGTATTCCTTAATACCATTCATGGGGTGGCGCACTTACTTCCCCAATCCTATGAGTGCCTACTTCACTCCTATGTCGAGCCGTTAAAAACTCCTAACATGGGATCATTAGAAATTACTCATGCAGTAAATACAACCAATAAAACCTAGTGCACATCGGTTCATGTTTCCAAAGACGTTCAAGCATATTACAAATTGGAGATCTGCCAGTTTTCTTAAGCCTAACATCGAAATCATTCATCCAATACAACCATAAACAAGTAATCAACACATAATTAACATCTAGGTTTCATTAAATCTAAGCAAACACAAGATAGATCTAGCCTAGCATGGTGGAATTAAGACAAGAACAAGATATAGACAACCAACACATAGACATATTGATTGAATTAAAAGAATACTTATCTCAATTACACATGAAAGGGATCAAGGGCAAAGAACCCTTGAAGAACCTGTAAAATTCGTCTTAAGTTCAGACCTAGGGTTTCTCCAAAACTTCTCTTTTTTTGATGTGAAAATTAGAAAACTATATATAGGAACTAGGGTCTGACGGCGTCAAGACAAATCTTGTGACGCCGTCATCTCGCCGCCAAAATACTTCTCGGACTGCCTTGATCTACTTCTGACGCCGTCATGTGTTAGCATTTTCCAGGCCATCATGCATTTTACTCTTGACGCCCTACCTTGTGACACCGTCAAATCTGTACTGGGTCGTCATGGAAAGTCATGGAAATTACTCTTGACGCCATCAGAAATTCCTTCTTGACGCCTCACCTACTGTTCCCAGCTTGGAAAATTGAGACTTTGCCGTTTTCTTCACTTTTATGCTCCAAAAACGTCCAAAATGACTTCTTTTCCAGATTTCACTCCCAAAGTACCTAAAATCACAAAAGGAACGATTTAGGGCAATATTTGATCAAATAAATTCAATTCCGGGCTTAAATGACCCCCTAAAAGTGGTTCATTTTTCGCCTCATCATATACTCTTACACTTGAGATTTGCTTGTCCTCAAGCAAATACGCTTTTATTCTAGTCAAAATACAAGTTAGGGGTCATTTAACACTAATATAAAAGTACTTACAACAAATAATCGTTCCACTAAAGACCAAAGACAAGCACGGAGGTCATACACAAGCACCTCACAAATAGTGTTTAGATACTCACATCTCTCGGGTGTAATAAAGTATAAATTACAATATGGAAACGGAAGATATCTCTCACTACCTGTCATAGCAAAATAGATTACCATAGGATTGGGAAAGGATCAAACCTCCACCACATGGCGTAAGCACCTAGGATAAACTATCAAAGAGGTCTTTTAAAGGGTTGTAACGTTAGGTGTAGGGATATGAAATACACGGTTTTGTTGGATAAAGGCAGTCTTTACTCGTGGCGAGTTAACAATCTTGGTCAATTACATGTATAACATGGCGTTGCTAAGCCAAGACTAGACTCGACTTAGGCTAATGAATGAAAAATAACAAAAACTTAAAATGAACATAGAATAAAAAGGGATGGTAATCCGTATGTTTTTTCTCTTTTTCTTTTTCTATTTTTTTTCTTTTTTTTTTCTTTTTTGATTTTTTTTTGCATACACTTTTACCCTACCATCCAAAATAATACATCATAGGGGATGAACATTCCCCTTACACTTGAATCTTTACATACTTTACAATAAACTATTCTAATGACTCGAATTAAGATAATCAAAATACTTGGAGCACTTTTAGGATTAACGTACGTATGGGGGTAATATATGATGTTCTTCCCCATTACTCCATAAAATAAGTACTTTACCCATGAGTCCCAATCGTCCCAAAACAATATGTACAAGGATATGACTCGACTTAGCAACCATTTAATCAATTAGATAGTTAACTTAGGGTTTAACAAATAACAATAATGCACTAAAAATGAGCGCATACACGGAAGGCTAAGGCGATTTGGGTGTACATTTAAGTGGGGTGTAACAAATTCTTCCTTTAAGTAAAATGCTTAAAGTTAGAAACGAAAAGATAGGCTCGGAGGGGTGTACTAGGGGTTTCGTGTACTAAAAATGAGTACAACGCTAAGGGTGTGGGAAAAATTAGTTGACTTAAGTAGTCAAGCAATATGACTTAAGTGGTCAAGAAATTATAATACGGGTTTAACACAAGGGTGATCCTAATGCCTCTTATCATGTAGTAAATCCTACCACACGAATGTAGTCTCACTAGCGGTCTCGGGATGCATCACTAACGCAAGTTCTAGAATCTAAATGCTACCGGTACACTCATAAGCACTAATAGTAAATGCTTTTCCTATCAAATCTAAAGGCGAACCTCACATATTTGGGTGGAAAAGTTTTCTGAATATACGGTTATGTGCTAGTCATACAATCTCCTATCCATGAGACGCTTGCTATGGCTAAAGTTTCACTCCTAAATGTTGTAAAAAATTTTAAATTTGGCGCTAAAATTGCACTAACAAGTATTTCTCATAGTTTTATTACACACCTACCATTAAACAAAGCAAACTCAAGCGAAAGTGCATATGTAAGGTATCATCATTTTACCCTCCCCTTACACTTAAGATGATCATTGTCCCCAATGTTCAAGTAAAGAATGTAAAAGTGAAAAAGTAAAAAGAATGAAATCAAATACTCCCCTGATTCACTCGGTATGGATAATTAGGTGGACAGGTTAAATCTTCCTCCAAGAAAATGAACAATCAAAGCTTCCCTTCCAGAATATAAATCATCTTCTTGTCATACATAACCTGAAAATCCTGAGAAAATAGACAAGACAACCTCACATAAAATCGGCGGCATCCTATATAAGTTACTAAATCCTAGAAAACAAAGTAAGATATAATGCTTGTGGAATGAAGTTTGCAGATTTCCTGGAGATTATAAAACTTAATAATTCACAAAACCATAAGACTCCGTTAGAAAAACAAAACCGGTAAAATTTCTAGATTTTTTTTACCCGTAACGCCGTCAAGAGTTAACTCGTGACACCGTCAGGATTGACCTGCATAAATTCTTATGTTAAGTTTTCGAAAAATTTCTGGAAAAACTTGGTTCTACTTCCTGGAAAATCCTGCAAAACTTCATTATGACTCAATACAAGCATTTGACTCTAACAAATACGAATATACATGTTCATTTAATATTGTGGAGAATCATGATCGAGTTGTTTCTTAAAAACATATTTGGGGTTTCCCCTTACACTTATCTTTGCAAAAATACCTTTAGGTGGAGTTAAGACTAGGCCAAAACAACAAAGTAAAGTATTTCCACATTTTAATTGAGAAACATGATCTACCAACAATAAAAATAAAGCATGCATACGGAAGCAAATAACAAAACAAACAAACAAATAAAATGAAAATCACACAAAGCATGGGTTGCCTCCCAAGAAGCGCTTTTATTTATTTACGAGTCTTGTAGCTAGACTCAAGGTCATGGGTTACTACGTGATACGGGTGAGTTCCTCATTGAGGACATCTTTGGGATCAAACTTAGGTTTCAACTTTCTATCGGTTTCCTTAGTGTGGTATGACCTTTCAAACATCTCTCCATCCGGATCATACAAAGTCATCCTCATGTGCCATGATCCATCTCCCTCGTTAGGTGGTTTGTCCCACCTCCATTTACACTTATCTCCATCCCTTTTCCACTTATTCATCTCTATATTAATAGGCATTACGCTCAAGAACTCAATCATCTTTCTAAAGACTAAGGGGTCCTCAAAGGGGTCTAGCTCCTCATCTCTAGCTATGAGTTGTTCCACCGAATGCGTCTTCTCAACAAAATCTTTTTCTAGATAGAATGGGCATTGAGGTCCTATAAAGTTCCTTTCTATCCAAGGTCCATATCTAGAAGGTCTCCTATTCATCTCTACCCAATGCGGTGTTGGTTCATCATCACAATCATAACTATGTTTCTTAACATCGTACACCGACCAAGTATCACCTTCACCTACCGCTATCTTAGACTCCTTACAATCTATCATGGCACTAGCGGTTGCTAAAAATCCTCTTCCTACCAATAATGGGCATGTAGTGTCACTAAACATGTCTAGGACGTGAAAATCCGCTAAGATAGTTAACTTTCCTACGTGGACAACTACATCCTTAATCATTCCGACCGGGTGGGCAATACTCCCATCCGCTAGACCTATCAACAACTCCGTTTCCTCTAACTTTCCTAGCTTAAGAGTTGTGAATAAGGATAAGGGAATCAAGTTGAGGCTTGACCCTAAATCGGCTAGTGTGTCGAAAGCTTCGGATCTTCCTATCTTACAAGGCAAAACAAATATACCCGAATCATCAAGCTTTTTAGGCAACTTGTTTTGAACGAAGGCGGTCCAATTTTACCTAGTTTAAACTTCTCATATTTCTCTAGGAGGGCACTATAGTAGG
The DNA here is from genome assembly GCA_030686995.1 of Artemisia argyi. Classification (NCBI taxonomy): domain Eukaryota; kingdom Viridiplantae; phylum Streptophyta; class Magnoliopsida; order Asterales; family Asteraceae; genus Artemisia; species Artemisia argyi. The sequence goes on from CM060708.1 coordinate 218,771,956, forward strand.
GAGCACGGGCTAAGACATCAATGACGGGGCGTTCAAGGTGAAGTTCCTTGAATTCATCGTCAAGGTCTTGCGTAGGAGGTGTTTCAACTATACTTTTGACCGGTTCTACTTTGGGTGTTTTATTTGGTTGGTCCTTTTGAAGAATTTGATTTTGTTTGAAACACGTGCTCGTTGATTTAACCGAGTAGTATTGTGGACACGAAGTGGGTGACAAAACCGAAGATATGGAATTAACGTTTAGTTTCGGATTCTTGACCGTGTCGCTTGGGAGTGCTCCCATTTCTCGGTCATTGAGAACTTTCAACAATGCGTCAATTTTGGTGGTCATCTCGCTTTGCTTTTGTTTGAAATCGGCTTCAAACTTAGATATGCGGGCTTCTTGAGATGCTATGAACTTTGACATCAATCCTTCAAGATTGTTGGTACTACCATAGTTGTTAGAAGGATTGTTGTTGAAAGTACGGTTGGAGGGTGGACCGTTTGGTTGGTAACGATTAGGCGGATTGGAAGAATTGGGTTGATTTTGTTTCCACCTAAGGTTTGGGTGATTTTTCCAAGAGGGGTTGTATGAATCACCGTAAGGGTTTGGCTCGGGATTGAAAGGGTACCACTTATCTCCCGCTTCGTCGGTACGCGAGGATGTGTAGTCCGCAAAAGTTGTTCCGGGGAGTTCCACACAATCACGAGTGTCATGGGGACCACTACATAATTCGCATGAAGAAGTGATTTTGTTCACTTGGCTTGAAGGCTTGGGAGCTTCGTAAGATTTCATGAGAAACTTGACTTGGTCCTCAAGTTCCATGATCCTACGGTCGGGAGTGCTAGAGTTGTTCAAAGGCAAAGATATTGCCTTGACCATTTTGTTCAAATCACGGGGATCATTCCAACTTTCGTTGTCATAGAGAGCAAGATCTTCTATGAGTTCCCATGATTGTTCCGCACTTAGATCACGTAGCTTACCACCAGCCGATTGGTCAATGGTTCGCCTCGTGGAGAGATCGATATGGTCATAAAAGATTTGGACTTGGAGCCAAAGATCTATGCCATGATGAGGGACTTTTTGGAGTAAGTCCTTGAAACGAGTCCATGCTTCATAAAGAGTTACACCTTGACGTTGTTGGAACATCAAGATTTCATTTCTAAGCTTAGTAGTTCTCCCCGGTGGGAAAAATTGAGCAAGGAAACGAGTGGTGAGATCATCCCATGTGGTGATGGATCCCGCGGGTAAATGCTCAAGCCATTGACTAGCTTGATCCCGTAGAGAGAATTGGAATAGGCGTAATCGGGTAGTCTCTCTAGTTTCAACACTTAGGTCTATAGAATCTACGATTTTAAGGAAGTCCTTAAGATGTTGATTTGGATCTTCGGAATGAAGTCCATGGAATGCACATCCACTTTGCACCAACCGGATGGTGTCGGATCGCAAGGGGGTCACATTGGCTCCGGTGAGCTCAATGGTGTTTCGATAGCCTTGGTGGCTAGGTCGGGAATACTCTCCTAAGGTTCGGGGCCTAAGGGGTTCTAGTGGTGGGTTTTGTTGTGGTTGGATGACGGGTTCAAAGATGTTCCCGTTGTCCATGGTGTCGGGTGGTGAAGAGTTACGAACAAAGACACAAAGAATTAAGATAGACTAAAGAAACCTAAAAAAGAAAAATAAAATCTTACTAGAAAGGAATCTAGCAAGTAGACCTAATAAAAAGAAATTCTAACCTAGACAATAACTATTCCCCGGGCTGCGGCCCTAAAAACTTGATACGTGGGAATCGCACCAGGCTTTACCTCTCAAGGGATATTGAGAAGGTTACAACCCCCACCAGGCAGTGTACCTGATCATTGTAGTATAGTATAGTGACAAGTACCGGGGGATTGATCGTTCAGCTAGGAATAGTGTCGCTAGGATTAGAAAACCTAATTACTAGTGCTAAAGATGATGGAAGATTATTTTTGTATTTTTATATTTTTTAGAAAGCAAGTTAAAATCTCGGGTTTGAAGGATTTGGGCGGAATTAGTTGCTAGTCAACTAACCCAATACTACGATGCAATCAAAATAAAATACTAAAAATGAAAATAAAACTAAATTATACTAAGGTTGTGAGCAATATGTGGAGAAAATGTGTTTACTTAGATTTCACTACTCCCTAGACATCTTTTACACGTTAATTACTTGTTATAGTTGCGTGGATGACGGATTGTATTCCTTAATACCATTCATGGGGTGGCACACTTACTTCCCCAATCCTATGAGTGCCTACTTCACTCCTATGTCGAGCCGTTAAAAACTCCTAACATGGGATCATTAGAAATTACTCATGCAGTAAATACAACCAATAAAACCTAGTGCACATCGGTTCATGTTTCCTAAGACGTTCAAGCATGTTACCAATTGGAGATCTGCCAGTTTTCTTAAGCCTAACATCGAAATCATTCATCAAATACAACCCTAAACAAGTAATCAACACATAATTAACATCTAGGTTTCATTAGATCTAAGCAAACACAAGATAGATCTAGCCTAGCATGGTGGAATTAAGACAAGAACAAGATATAGACAACCAACACATAGACATATTGATTGAATTAAAAGAATACTTATCTCAATTACACATGAAAGGGATCAAGGGCAAAGAACCCTTGAAGAACCTGTAAAATTCGTCTTAAGTTCGGACCTAGGGTTTCTCTAAAACTTCTCTTTTTTTAATGTGAAAATTAGAAAACTATATATAGAAAATAGGGTCTGACGGCGTCAAGACAAATCTTGTGACGCCGTCATCTCGCCGCCAAAATACTTCTCGGACTGCCTTGATCTACTTCTGACGCCGTCATGTGTTAGCATTTTCCAGGCCGTCATGCATTTTACTCTTGACGCCCTACCTTGTGACGCCATCAAATCTGTACTGGGTCGTCATGGAAAGTCATGGAAATTACTCTTGACGCCGTCAGAAATTCCTTTTTGACGCCGTCACCTACTGTTCCCAGCTTGGAAAATTGAGACTTTGCCGTTTTCTTCACTTTTATGCTCCAAAAACGTCCAAAATGCCTTCTTTTCCAGATTTCACTCCCAAAGTACCTAAAATCACAAAAGGAACGATTTAGGGCAATATTTGATCAAATAAATTCAATTCCGGGCTTAAATGACCCCCTAAAAGTAGTTCATTTTTTGCCTCATCAATTGGTTCCTGTATCTTGAGTTTGATCAACTGTAGTGGACTCAGGAATTTTGCTAGATCCGCTTGCTTCGTTTGTTTGAGTGAACATAGGAGGTGGAGGTTGATCAGCTTGGAAGGAGTCTATTTTGCTGTGGAGGAGACCTAAATTAAGAGCTCTTTCATTTTCTTCTTCCACTGAGAGGCCTATGTTAGAGTGAGCAACTTCTTGTTCAGCAGTCATTGGTTCCTTCTGCTTCTCTTTCCTTAACCTTTCTTCTTCCAATTTAGTGTCTGCTTCAGTTAAAGGTCTTTGATTTAACGTTATTGGGTATTCAGCATTTTCAGCAAATTCATCAATATTTCTGTCCCAATCTTCGAAAGACATGTCCAGATCATCAAGATCTTTAATATTTACCTCCTTGTCGATGTGTGCATAGGCTTCCCTATAAACTGGACCTTCATCGGATTCGGTTTCTGAGTCAGATGGTTTTGGAGAAGATGGTTGTTTGGGTTCAGGAATAGATTCAGGAACAGGTTTCTTGACAGGAATTGTGAACTTAAGTGTTCCCCTTTTAGGCTTTTGTGCAGATTTGTTAGAACTTCCAGAGCTCCCAGACTTGCTACCTTTCTTCCCCTTTTTCTGCATGAACGAAGGTAGAATAACTTCGTCTAAGAAACCAACTTTGTATTCCTTGAGAGCTTGAACGTAGTACTTGTAATTCTTACAATTTTTCACTTTATCATTCAAGAGACAATCGGGAAGTGTTTTTCCTTGCTTACGTGTGCTGGTATCAAGTCTCTTAATCTGTCTGAGAGTGTCCTCATTTCTGAATGTGTTCTTAGCTTCATCATCCAGTCTTTGAGGAATGTCGTCATACTCACGAAGGAAGCTTTCAATGAGTAGTTTGGTGAAACGAATGAATGGAATATTAGTAGTTTTGTGTTGTATGTGCCACACAAAATCTTCCCAAATAATGCTAGCATAGTGCACCTTTTTGACGTTTGCTAAAGCCCAGAAAAGTTTGAGATGTTGGAGTTTGGGGTGTTCGTGACCAGTATCTCTGCCAGATAATGACTTAGCAATAAGGATATACAAAGTTCTCCATGGTTGTGCAAGAAATATGATGTTGACCTTTGAGTGTCTAGTCACCACTTCTTCTGATTCATCGTAGCCAATATCCCGTAACCATTCTATCAACTCTTCCTCATTAGGTACTGGATCGTATTCTTCATCTGGGCCAAGTTCGGGTAAACCAAGAACATTTCGAAGAGTGTCTATGTCCACAGTGACTTGTCTCTTATGAAGCATACAAGTAAAGGACTCTTCCCCAAGGTCCAGTTGAAGTGTGTGCCAAAGTTGGTGTATGTAGAAGCAAGCAACTGATGCTGATTTGGTGAGCAAGATTTTGTACGGGTGATAGAGGAGAGCATCCACAACTACAATGCAAGAGGATTCATTGCACGTGATTTTGTTGAAGTTGATCCTTAAGTTGTTTTTGCCTATCTTTCTGGAGTAATTCTCGGGAAAGGTTTCTTCCCAAGTGAGTTTTGGTTCAGGTTCTAGTCCATATGGAATGTCATCTTGTTGTGCCATCTGAATTGATCATACACAAACACAAACATAGCAATGATATACTTTGTTAGCTCAGACATTCAATTACATGATTATGCATAACTGGATTGATCAGTGGGTGTTTTTGTGTTCAATAAATGTTGTTTTAGGATGAACTTGTATGTTAGATGTTAAAACTTAGTGGAAACATATAACAATCAAGTCACAACATGTATTAACAAATACAAGAGATTACACTTTTGAAAAAAATTACAACACTTAGACAAATTTTCATGAAATCAGACAATGTTACGCGTAAGATTGGAAATCCTACTTCTTAAATTGTCATGACACAAGTTTATCTCCGAGAAACTGTAATCCATCAGATGTACTTTTGCGTGTGTCTAAACATCCTGCATGATCAGCATCTAAAAAAGCAATTAGTTCAAAACTAGAATCCTTCGGATACCAGATTCCCAAGTTAATGGTTCCCTTTATGTATCGAAGGATTCTTTTAGCCTCACTGAGGTGTTTTTCAGTTGGTTTGGACTGATAGCGAGAGCACATGTAGACAGCAAATACTATATCAGGTCTACTAGCTGTGAGATACATGAGTGACCCAATAATACTACGGTATTTGGTAGGGTCAACAGGTGTCCCATGTAAGTCAGCATCTAGTTTTGTGGTATAGCCCATTGGTGTATTATAAGTATCACAACTCATCATTCCATGTTTCTTTAAAATTTCTAGAGCACATTTGGACTGATTTATAAAAATTCCACGGGGTGATTTATGAACTTGTAGTCCTAAAAAGAACGAAAGTTCACCCATCATGGACATTTCAAAATTATCTTTCATTAAATTTGCAAAATCATTAGAGTAACTTCTTTTTGTTGAAGCAAAAATAATGTCATCGACATAGATTTGAACAACTAGTAAGTCCACCCCGTATGTTTTTGTAAATAGTGTTGGATCCACTGAACCTTTAGAAAATTTATTGGCCAGCAAGAAAGCAGATAGTTTGTCATACAACGCCCTTGGGGCTTGCTTAAGTCCGTAGAGTGCCTTTTTGAGTCAGTAAACGTGATTGGGATGCTCAGGATCAACGAAGCCGTCTGGTTGGCTTACATAAACTTCTTTACGGAGTTCTTTATTAAGAAATGCTGTTTACACATCCATCTGATAAACAACCATGTTCCGATGTGCTGCATAAGCCAGAAAGATCCGAACAGCTTCATGTCTAGCCACTGGAGCAAAGGATTCTGCAAAATCAATTCATTCTAGTTGGGAGTATCCTTTCGCTACCAGGCGTGATTTGTTATGTATGACTGTGCCTTCTGTATCTAGCTTATTTTTCCAAATCCATTTTAACCCGATGACATAGACTCCGTCAGGTCTTTCAACTAATTCCCATACTTCTAATCGTATGAATTGCTAAAATTCCTTTTGCATAGATTCAATCCAGTTATCATAAGTCATTGCTTCTTTGATGTTCTTAGGTTCTTCTAAATAAACTGTGAGTGCATAGATGCAATTTTCACCATCAGTGTGAAGTCGTTGTCTTGTCATTACAGGTGCATCTGGATGGCCAATAATATGAACTAGGGGATGATCTCGAGTCCATTTGTGTGTCGAAGGGTGTAGTTGATAAGTATCTCGCATGTTAGCAGGATCCAAATTGCGTGTGGACGACTCAGCTACTTCAGGAAATGTTGGAGCCGGTACAAACGGGTTAAAGAATGCATTAGGATCATACTCTGCGGGTTGTGGAACTGATTGTGGTGTAGGATCTTCAGCTGATTGTTGTGGGTTGGAAGCAGTTTGTTCTGCTGTTAATGGAGATGCAATTGGAGGACCGTCTTTCTCAACAGTTGTAGTAGTTTGTTGAGGTGAGTCAGGTACTTGAATATTTTCAGGTTGAGCAGCGGAATTGGGTGAGACCTCTGTAAAACGGTATTCAATTGTATCATCAAACAGTGGAGCAAACAAGGTTTCCAATTCTTTGCGGTTGAGATGCAATGGTTCAGCCGAAGAGTCTGGAGAGTTAAGACGGTTGAATTCGGGTCCTAAGCTGTTTTGCTCAGAAGCCATCTGTGTGAGTTCATCAAAGTTAGCATGAATAGTTTCTTGAATTTCTCTTGTTCGACGATTCCATATCCGAAAACCTTTGGAATTTTCACAGTATCCAATGAACACTCCGATGTCAGCCTTTGCTTTAAGTTTACCTAAATCATCACGATCATTTTTTGGATAACAAAGTGCTCCAAATACATGAAAGTAATCGATGTTTGGTTTTCTTTTGTGAACAATTTGATAAGGTGTTTTGCGATGGCGTTTTGTGATCATGCAACGGTTTTGGGTATAACATGCGGTTGAAACAACTTCCACCCATAAGTAATCTGGTAATTGAGCATTAATTAACATGGTTCTAGCAGCTTCCACTAACGTCCTGTTGCGTCTTTCAACAACTCCATTCTGTTCTGGGCTTCTAGGAATAGATGTTTGATGTTCAATTCCCACTTTCTCATAATATGACCGAAGTGTCTGATTCTTAAATTCTGTTCCATTGTCAGTTCTGACCATTCGTACCGTGTTGCGTAACTGAACTTGAATTTTAGTGAGAAAGGTGATGATCATTGAAGGAGCTTGATCTTTACTTCGTAGAAAATAAACCCAAGTCCATCTGGAGTAATCATCCACAATTACAAGTATGTAGCGTTTACCGTTGATACTTTGAACACGCATCGGTCCACACAAATCCATATGAAGCAATTGTAAAACATGATTCGTACTGTGCTCAGATTTAGAAGGAAAATGAGCCCGAGTACTTTTACCTTGTTCATAGGCTGAACATAAGTGATCTTTGGTAAAACGGAATCTTGGAAAACCATCAACAAGTTTGTGACGAGCAAGTTCAGTCATAGTTTTGAAATTCAAGTGCGAAAGACATTTATGCCATAACCAAGATTTAGTTGATTCCACTTTGGAGAGAAGACATATCGGAGATGTAGCAATCATATTTGACATTGATATTGTATAAAGATTAGAACCACGTGAGCCAGACATTAGATCATTTCCTTGTAAGTCACGAACGAAACAAGTTTTCTCACGAAATGCTACTTCTAGATCCCCATCACAAAATTCACCAACTGAAAAAAGGTTGTGGCCAAGGCCTTCCACATAATAAACACGACTGATTTCAATGTTCCCACTGACATAGTCACCATATCCCATGATTAAAGCGTAATGATCATTCCCGAATCTGACAGTACCAATGAACTTTGAAACAAAGTTGTTTAACAGTTTGAGATTGCCTGTCATATGTCGGGTGCATCCGCTATCAACAATCCAGAGAACAATTTGTACCACCTGCATCACAAGAAGACGACAAGGATGGAACAGAAGTAAGGGTGGAACCCAAAGAAAATGCGGGTTCCTGTTGGTTAGAAGCACATGTATTCAATAATTTAGGAATCCATTTAAAGTCTGGTTTATATTGTAACCAACGTTGCTAATTCCAACTAGTTCTTGCTTTCTTTTTGGTGAATTCACTAGTAATGGGCTTGTTCCTAGATTTGTTCTCTTCAATTATGGGGGTAACTTCAACTGCATTAGAAACCGTAGATGGCGGTTTTCCTAATATAGACTTAGAGGCAGTAGTGGGCCTAGAAGGAATGCTTGTCCTACGTTTCTTATGATGATTAAGAAGAGAATTAGCTATACATTTTGTATGAACACCAGATGATACGCTTTTACGACAAAACACACAAGATGCATTAATATTCAAAACATTCAAAGGTTCATCATTCGTTACATTTAGATTTTGATTACAATTTGCCAGATTAGAATCTAAATCTGATGCAACATGAGTTTTATTCAAAGTCCTAAGTTGATCTTCTACTTTTTGAGCTTCTAGTGGTCATCTTTTATGTTGCAAGATCCTATTCTTCTTGTTACTTTTTCGCTTGGGTCTGCTAACGCTATTAGTGGAGACTAGTCCTGTGGAAGTGGAGTTATCAACATTAGTGTTTTGAACAAAATTTTTTTTAGCAGTTTTTTCTAATTGATACAATCCTGGTGCTATCACCGTGGTGTCAATAAACTTTCCTTTTTGAAGTAGCTTAATTTTCTCTTTCAAATCAATGATGATGTGATTCTTATCCTGAATATCAGACTCAAGTAAACCATTGCAATATTTGATGTCATCACGGTTTTGTTGCCATTCGACGTTTTCAATTTTTAAATCCGCAATTTCTTTCTCGTATTTGAGACATAGACTTTTTAAAGACTCATTGTTTTTGCAAAGCTGACAAGAATTTGAATTATTTTGACTTTGAAGTTGCAATTCTGTTTCAATACTTTGAGCTTGACACCATTCAAGCCTTTGTTTGAGTAGACAAATTTCTTTTGAAAATTGTTTTGTCACATCATCATTGTTTTTTCTCAACATGTCATTGTCATGTTTAACTGTCTCTATTTCCACATTCAACAAATTATTATCAACACAAAGATCATCCATAAGCATAGAAGTGCCAGATTTATAGAGATCATTCATGACAACAGACAAAATATCAGCATTGAGAACTTGTTCCAAGAGTCGATCAGCATCATCTTTTAAAATTCTATTTCTTTGCTTTTGAACCAAAATTGCATTTTCAGTTGAGTTGAAAATGTTTATCATTGTTTTGACTTCGTTTTGAAGTTCCTGTTCCCAACGTGTAGCACAGAGACGGAGGTGTTTGACAATTGGCATCATTTGTTTTTGAAAAATATCTCTCTTTTCTCGCTCGTAAGCAGATTGAAAAGTTTCAATTTTTATTTCAGAATTACGTTCAATTGTTTCCTCCAAAATTTCGATGTCTTCCATAAAAGTTTTGTAATAATTTAAGACACGACAACTTTTTGGTAAAGGTGTAACTTCACCAGAGGATGGTAAAGGACCATTTATTTGTGCTACAGTTTGGACAGGGGCCGTATTAGAAGATGAAACAGATGACTCAGTGACATACCATGATTTCTTAGGTAATTCCTTTTGAGGAACAAAAGATTTAGAAATATGAGGAGCTTTTGAATAATCATATGGTTTCCAATATTCAACTTGACTCATTTTTGATCGACTCTCTTCTTCAAGTTCTTCCTCTTCCTCAGTATCATAAACAACAGTACGCACAATCGTATTATCAAGCATATGGTCCAAACTGTAAATTTTAGGATTTTCTTTGAATGTTGTGTGAAGAAACATTAATTTGAAATCACCAAGTGCAAATCCTTTATCGGGTCTCGGTTTTAAAGTAAATTTCTGAATTGTTGTGACAGAGCCCCCGGTTTTGTAAACAACATTACGAAATTCTTTGAGTTGTTTTTCAAGATCAACAATCTCACCGATTAATTTATCTATATACTTCCTTTTTCGTATTTTATGTTCACAAAAATCCTTTTTGCAAATTGACAATTCTGTTTCTGTTTTTGAAAGTACTTTTTGAAGTTGTTCAACTTGTATTTGAAGTTCACACTTTTCACTTTCTAGTTTTGAAACCAACTTTCCGTTTGACTCAATTAAATCTTGCATTTTATGTTGAAGATCTTGCTCTTTGTTGTAAGATTCTTGAAAAGCATTTTCAAAACTTTTTGTGTGTTTAACCTTGTCTTCCTGATTTAAAAGTTGTATTTTATAACACTCAATATCTCTTGCAAGTGACGCATTTGTTTCTTTTAAGGCTTTGTTTTTCTCGTTGCATTTTATGATTTGCAATTGTTGAGCATTCAGTTGTTTGGATAACAATATGAGGTCAGGGTCAGGATCAAACGATGGTTCATGTTGTTCTATATGATCATGTTTATCATTCTCAATTGGATCATCAAATGAAACAACTGTGTCATCATCAAATATGACAACTGTGCTTATTTGTTCATCTGCTTGAGAAGATGGAGATGAGTCAGATGGAACAACGTGCGCCAAATCTGATTCAGAAGCAGAGGGTGAGGCTATGTCATGTATAAGGCATGCATTAAGGTCATGTACCTGAGACAAGCCGTCAGTGTCATACACTGGACCTGAATCATTAAACTGAAGTTCCTGTATGTTGGCCATAAGCATCACAGTTGCATTAGTCCAGATCTTCCATGTCATCATCGTTGTTCACATTTGCCATGAAATTGTTCTCCTGCTCAGTGAAATGTCCATCCTTTTCATCTTGGAGAGCCATAAGTAATGCTTTCTTGTGAAACTTACTACCCCGAGTTCTTGGTTTAGGACATGCTGTCGCTATATGACCTTTTTCATTACAATTATAACACCACACTGCATTCCCAGAGTTTGAGTTCCTAGTATCAACTGGTTCAGACCTTTGCTGAGACGGACCTGAGTTGTTCCTGAACCCTCCATTGTTATTAAACCTCTGACCATTCCCAAAATTTCCTGAAGAACTTCCTAAACCAGATCGTCCAAAGTTATGATTCTGAATTTCCACCCTTCCATTATGTACAACAGCTTGATTCCTTGTGTTAGAAGATGAACGTTGACGGTTGTTTGTTTTGTTGGAGAATTTGCTAAAAGCACGAGCAATAAGAGCAAGTCCCTGATTCAACGTATTAAAGTCCTCATCGTCATCTTCATTGGAGTTTGAGTAATACACTGCATCATTGTTGTTGTATGGAACAAGTTGAGTAGAAGTATTCTGTGGAGATGAATCATAAGGAACCATTTGGTTTGAGGTAGAAGATTGTGGATAACTGAAGTAGTTTTGCTCTTGAACATATGCATGATTTGACATTGGTGGTGGAGCATAGTGAGATTGAGCAACGAGTGCCAAAGAATTTGGTGTTGGTGATGGTAAGTATCCTCCTCGAAGAGCTCGATCTTTTTCCACTTCAGGTTCATGGTGTTTCAGAAAATCATACAACAGTCCATATGGTGCATCATGAAGATTTTTGGTTTGTCGAACGAATGTCACATATTTATGCCAATCCGGACCAAGACTACCGACGAATTTGGAGTTCACTGCGATCCTTGGTACTGTAATTTTGTGTCGTTCCAAATCATTTACCACATTAGTGAAACGATGATAGTAGGATTCAAGTGACTTTCCTGGTTCAATTGTGATGTTAGTGTATTCCATGTAGAGTTTGGATTCCATATCATCTTTGTTCAATTGAGTGCCTTCCATTAGGAGATGAACATGTTCCCACATAGCTTTGGCTGTTTTCTGAGCATCGACACTTCGATAAATTGGATTAGGTATTCCTTGAAGTATATAGGCCATTGCATACTCATCAGCTTCACGATTGTATTTCTGATCCTCTGTGAGTTGAGATTCTGGAACAGGTTTCTCTGCAGGAGCACGTGGAGGATCAGCAGTTGGATCACCAATTTCAAGTCTTGTTGGCCACTCAAATGGTCCTTCCAGTATCACTTGTTTCAAGAATTTCCCATGAGGTTTCTTTAGTTCAAGAAATCGTAAGAATCGACTTGACCACTGAACATAGTTCCCAGGTGTTAGCATTGGAGGTGTTTCAAGTGATCCTGCCTCATGTCTGGATTGTTGAGTTGTAATAACTTCACACATTCTATCAAACTAATGAGGTTGTTTGGAGGAAAACTTAGTGTTTTGTTGTGACATTTGATATGGTTGTTGTTGAGGAATGATTTGATGTTGTTGCATCATGAGATATTGTGGTTGTGGATTAAACGGTTGTTGATGAAAGTGTGATTGTGAAGGTTGTTGATATGATTGTTGCTGATGGTATTGTTGTTGCTGATACTGCTGATGTTGCTGTTGCTGAGGATGAGAGAAGTAGTAATGTGGTGGTTGAGACATCTTAGAACACTTGTGTAATAATGGATCTTGTAGAAGATTGGAATGTATGTTCCTTTGGTTAAGATTTAAGAATCCTAAGGCAAAGATGAAATCTTACGCGTAACACTGAACTTATGCGTAGACTTCAAAGTTACGCATAAAGGTTGATCTTATGCGTAAACTTGTGAGTTATGCGTAAGATTTTCCTTATGCGTAAGTTTTAAGCTTATGCGTAAGGTTCAAAAACCAAACAAATCTTTCAAACTTATCCAAGCTTGAAAGATATCCGTAGTCGAAGTATTCCACTAACTTATCCAAGCTAGGGAAGTACTGAGTCACCGTAGCACGAAGAAAAGACCTTTGATGAAGCTTATGCGTAGACTTAAGAAACTTACGCGTAAGATATAATCTTATGCGTAAGATCTAACTTCTGCGTAGAAACTTAGGCGTAGGAAATCAACTTCTGCGTAGGATCTAACTTCTGCGTAGAACTTATGCGTAGGAAAGCAATGTTAGGCGTAGAAAAGGGGTTTTATGCATTAACTCATGCGTAGGATCCAATGTTATGCGTAGGGGGACAAGAAAGTACTGTTGACAGCTTGAAATAGTACTGTTTCACTAATCTTATGCGTAGAGTGACCAAAAACTTGTAAAAATCACTACTTTTGAAGAAAAAGCTTAGAAATAAGGTTCTTTTGATCAAATAACTTCTCCAACACTTAGAAGACACTAAATATGTAAGATTTGGCTACCAAAAACTAGTTTTCCAATATCAAAGAAGCTACAAACTCAATAAAATAGGTGAAAAAGTACTAAAATCTATCAAAGATTAAAACTTTATGCAAAATCTAAGCTTCTAAACACTATATCAACCTTGAAACTTGTCCAAGCTTCAAGATTTGAGTGAAAGAAACAAAGAAAAAAGCAAAAAGATGAAGAAATATGATGAGAACCCCACGTTAACACTAAGAACAATACTTCAATCTCTATTAGGTGAATGATACCACTTGTTAGGTCACCATTTAGTAAACACAAGTATAAGAAATAAGATGAGAATAAGAGATGGTTGATTATAAGATTATGAAAAGTGAAAGAACTAAAGTTTCATTAAGATATTCAAATAACCAACAAGTATAATGATACCATAAGCATGGTATATATAGGGGAGGAGTAGGGCAACACTCCCTTCCTCCCTCATGCATCAAATTCGTGGGCTTAAAAGCCTTATGGGCTTTTGCATATTTGCCCATTAACTAAAACATAAACATAAATAATACTTAAGCAACCTATTACAAAATGTAATGACCGAGACTTGACTAAATACTAAAGTATGATCCCAACAATAACACATGAAATTTTTGGTCTACATGGACCGATATCATAGATAGCACAACCATTCCCCTATAGTAGTGTCAATACTTGGTGATTCCGTTTGTACAACAATCAAAATACTACAAGTTTCTTTGAACTATGCCACACCTCCCGTGGCTAGGATAATAGTAAAAGCTAGTAAAGATATAAGTCTAGTCTCGAGACTTCCTGGTGTCCCTCTGAGTGAAACCAGGTTTGTAGCATCATAAGGTCGAGATAATCCTGAAGTGGAGTCTAGAGTTGTGCATCGATCAAGTCCTAGATAATGTAGATTCTAAATCATTCTTGAGGAACCTGCGGATGTTCCTGTTGAGTCCGTGATCTTGGTATTATCCACAAGGTGTTATCTAATTCATGGCAAGTGGGAATGGAAAAAGGGAAATGACAATGGTGGTACTCTAAAGGATGAGATAACATTGATGACGATGAGATCCTAGTGATGAGTTAGGAGAAGATGGTGATAATAGTGAATGGAATACTACCCTCTTTCGCGCTATCTAAGAGGTAAAACTGAAGTACGCACTATGGGACGACCAACAGTGTAATAAGTAGCTGATGGTGGTGGTAGTACCTGAGTAGTGAGTGTCTTACTAGTGAAGGAAAGAAAACATATTATCTTCCTTGCAATAAGCATCCTAATAGGTCCATTAAGATTAAGTCTGAATACTCTACCAAACGGCATTCTATGTACGGGCTGGATGATAGGAAAACCTTGTTCCTATAACAATTCAATGGTGCTAATGGCAGTGAAAGTGCAACTGGTGGTACAATGGTAGTGGAAGATGACAAGGCATCTTCAATGTCGGAATCCAATAAAAGGATGACAGGTTGTGTATCTGAAGACATGTCACTTGTGAACCAGGTCAATATAATTACATATGAGTATGGGTATAAATAACTCGCGCGGTTGATTGGGTCCAAACGGTCAACCTAAATTGACCAAAGGAATGGTCAACCAGGTCAAACAGCTTAGAGTCAATGCTCCGTGAAAGTACAGTGTTTCCCCGGGTCGTTATGTCCCGACGAGGTGTGATGGTAATCGAAACGGATTTATGATCGGGTGAATTTGGACAGAAAGGGTTTGTGAATGATTACACTACGAGATGAGGAATGAAAATAACTTAGAAACACTATATTAACATTTACTGATAATCAGATACACTAAAAACGTGAGCTAAATCTAAAAAACGCGTACGTTTGATTTAAATTTACGTTAGCGTACGAAATAAAACGCGAGTTTTGTAAAATAAAATACCTACGGATATGAAAATTACATTTTTATAATCCTAATGATAAAAGAAAATTTTTAGAAAAAGAAAAATAATTTTTACACTATTTAATTAATTATTATTAATTAATTACTAATTAATAATATTTAAATTACACTAATTATGAATTTAAGCTAGAAAAATAAAAATTCTAAAAATTCTAAAATAATATAAAAGTAATTTTAAAACTAAAAATATATTTTTCCTACTTTTTCTCTAATTATTATTAATTAATTACTAAAACTACTTTTGATTTATTAAAAATACTAAAAAGGCAAAGAAAAATCTGAAATTTTTAGGAAAATTCTAAAATACAATTAAGAACTTAAGAAAAATAAAATCTACTGAAAAAGAAATCAAAATAAGCAAAATGGGCAATAAGCACTTACAATTAAGCACTTATAAATAAGGAAACAATGCAAATAATTATCAAAAGCTAGAGTACACTACAAATAACTTATATGAGCTTGAAACAACTAATCTCAACCAAAGAAATGCTCAGAATAAGCTAAAACTAGCAAATAAGCAAAAGCACAAATCCCTAAACCAACCAGTCCACTGGGCTGAATTGAAGGCCAAAATAAGCTAGGGCAAAAGCTCCCAGACCCAATATAAGCCTGGAATCCACTAGCCAGCTAAATGGGCTTTTCAGAAAGCCCAAAATCTTAAACTAAGGTGACCTATGGAACAAGCTAGGGACATGCAAATGTTGGTCTGTGGTCACTGATGTTGATAAACACCAGGATAAGCACAACATCTCAAAAGCTCAATTTGAAAGCTAAAATTTAAACTAGGACAGAAAGAAGCTAGGGACAAGTGAGTGACTAGAATAAGCTAAAAAGAACATGGAAAGAGCACTGGATAAGCTCTTAAGGTGAAATAAGCACAAGCCACACCACTGAAATCCACACAGACCCAAGGGCTTTTAGCAGGCCTAAATTGGCTTATCAAATAAGCCAATAAGGCCAAGATAAGCCTGGATTCAACAACTAAGGTTTGTGGGCTTCTCAAAGAAACCAATAACACCCAGTTGGACCCACTGAGAAGCTCAAAAAGAGCTTATGAATATGGTAATGTACACTGACTGCTCAGTATACATGGGCAGTGGTGATACTTTGAGGACATGAAATAAGCATGCAAACAAGCATAAAATGAATCAACAAACACATGCATAAGTAATTGGCCAGAAGGGCTTCTCAAAACACCAAATGACACAGGCTAAATCTAACTAGTGAACATTATGCAAGCTTGTGAAAACTGGGCTTAACACACACAGATCCTGGAGCAGGGGAGGTCAAGGCTCACATAGGCAACTTCAAGACCAAATCTAGCTAAGCAAACAAGTTTGTAATCCCAAATACTTTGTTGATTGAGTTTGACAGGGTACCAATGATCACAAAACAGCAAAGATTGACTACTTTCAATCCATGATTACTCTTACAAAGGATCTAGAAAAATTAACCATTTTGACAGATGAACTTTTGACTTTTTATGAACATGAACTAAGATTGACTCAAATGACTTTTGATTAATCCTAATTGACTGACTATGAAGTACTAAGGTAAAATAAAAATTAGATTAAGCTATCATAAGCACTTATGCAACTGAATTATCCAACATACAACTACAATCTATAACAGTTAATGAAAAATCAAGATTAGACTTGCATTTTGACTTTTAAAGCTAAACCCACCAATTTGATGCTACTAACTCTCTAGTGCTAACCTAGGTGTTGTATCTAAAAAGGTTTCAAACCCTAACAATCACAGAAACTCATGGTACAAAGTTATTTCAAACACCCCTTTACACAGACTCACATGAAACTTTTTAAAGCAAATCACAGATTACAACCATGATTTTGAAACTTAAGGTTCTAGTGTGATGTAATTAGCTTGTAGGAGATTAAAAACACAGATATTAACAACATAGACTCATGAATCATAATTGGACTGTTTCAACAGTGAAAATGAAATATATAGCAACTCTAGAATCTATTGAACAAGTACTGAATATAAAGTAATTTAAGGACTAAGATATACCTAAGAAACACAGATAACTATATATAAGCAGATAAAAAAGCTATATCACAGTGAAATACCAAATTAGAATAAAAAGGCTTACATATGACCAAGCTTGAAACTTGAGAAACCAAGGACCAATATCATCACCTAAAGCTTCCCAATAAGCTTACTAATCCAAACCATTCACAATCCACCCTGCTTCTCTGCTTCTCATTGATTTTTTTATTTTTAATCTATTTTTTTTTATTTTTAGTATTTTTAGGATTTTGATTTAAAACAGATTCTAATGCCTAGTATGCTTGAAAAAGCTTAACAGTGACTTAATTGAGCTTATGAGATTATGGAACAACAACTTAACAAGATAAAAGTGAAGTTGTCAGTTTCATTTTAATTTGCCAAATCAAGATTTATTAAATAGCACTTGAAATTAAGCTTAAAGAAAAATAATATTACACTAAAATGATGGATTACAACTGTTTTGAACAAGAAAATACAACTGCTGATTGAATTAAACTAAGAACGACATTATTAAACTAAAACTACACTAATAACTAGCTAACACCTCTGCTCTTCTCTTCTTTCTTTATTTATAAGATGAGGCATGCTTCTCTCTCTATCCCACTTCAATATAGACCCTTAGATGGTTTCTTTTGATCCTGACCATTGGTTTGGATTTTTGGCTGGAAAATGGGCAAATTGCAATTTGCCAGTGATAATTTGGCAGGGGGTGGTTTGGATTTAAGTGGTGGAAAGTGGATAGTGGGGGTGGAGTGTGGGAGTAGTGGTGATGATGAAGTGTTGGAGATGGCAGGGATTTGCAGGGCTAGGGTTCACGTGGTGATGTTGGGGGAGATGGAGGGAGTTGGTCAAATGGGGGTTTGACTGGCTTATTATTAAAATGGGGAGTAGTAATTTGGGCTGGGAGTGGGCTTTGGTGAGGGTGTGGTGATATAAGGTGGGCTTATGGATCAGGGGGTTGTGGGTGGATTTGGTTTGGACTAATAATTATTCAAGGGTCCATTTGGTTAGTATGTATTAGTCACAAGGACCATTCATGCAATAGGCTGAAAGTTTGGGGGGTAATTCTACCAATTATCCCAAATTATCAAAAGGACCATCTCTGCCAAGTTTAAATAAACCAAGGGACCATAAATGTAATTTTTCCATTTTAAACCACCCGGGGACCAATTATGCCAATTTAGAAAGTACAGGGACCAAACATGTAATTTTCTCAAACTTTTTACCCAATGATCGTTTTTAATAATATTTGACTTTTAAATGCCTTGGGTTGACTTTTCTTTCATTTTAAACTTTCAGGGACTAGTTTTGACAATTTATGAAACTTGAGGGACTGAAACTGCCAATTATGCAAACTTTGTTCGTTTTTCATTTTTTTTAAACATTTTGCATCTAAAACATATAAAACACACTTTTGGAATAATTTCTGTATTTTGATGCATTTCTGAGTGTTTTTGGATGTTTTGGCAGTTCAGATACGATAAAAATGATGAGTATTTACACACTCATCAATCCCCCACACTAAACTATTGCTAGTCCCTAGCAATCTTTTGAGAAAATTTAATGGATTTGAAACTCTTTACCAAAAGCCATCACTTCTGGAGTAGCCAGATGTAAGAACTGTGGTCCACCTAATAACCGTGTGATTTTGAGCAAACCACCAGCTGTCAACGGATTTGATTAGTCTTTACCAAAAGCCGTTTGCTTCTAGACTAGCCAGCTCTTGATGGAATAGTCAACATCTTGGTGAGCTGATTACCAATTATGGATTTTCCACGGCCTTTTCCACAAGCCATAATCTTGTGGGCTAGCCAACTCATTCGCTTTATGGGATATGGCGAGTTAATTTACCATACAATTTTGGGCAAATTGCAAGCCATCAACGGATTTGAGATGTCTTTACCAAGAGCCGTTTGCTCCTGGACTAGCCAATCCTTTTTGTTGTTTAGACACGGCGGACTGATTACCACAAAAATTTTGAACTTTAGTGATTTTTTTTTTAAAATTTTGGTCAAAAACGGGGGTACTAGATAGTAAAATGTGATAAAATTCGCTAGAATAGCGAAATACCTCCCCACACTTAGAATGAATATTATCCTCAATATTCAAAGTCTCGGCTATTATGCCTACTCTTTGAACGTAAAAGGGCAACATTACCATCTAAATGTGGAAACACCATTTTGTATTTTCACTTTATAAGTAACCACAGTAGGGGTAACTCCCCACACTTAGGGTGAAAACCCTATAAGCATGCTACTGTTTTTGTTTACCGAGTCGCTAGCTTGACTCGACCCCGAATTCATTTGTCCTTGGGGAAGCATGATGTGGAAGAAACAATCTCAATCGGACTTTCATTCAAGATGTTTGGACAAACATTTGAAGCACGTGAAAGTTCCACACCGATGAGATAAGTATCCGGCTCAAGATAATGATACATGAAAATGCCGGGATCAAAGATGGTATCTTCATTCCCGAAGGAGTGAAGAAGAGAAGAAGTCACCTTATAGGTGAAGAAAGGGAAGAAAACCATGATGAAAATCATGTTTTGATCTTCTTCCTCGAGAGGAAGCTCATTAGCCTGAGTTTGGATTTCAAAGGTTAAGCTCAAAAATATCCCGGGAGGGTGGGTGGGAATTTGCAAATTCTCATGATTGAGTGCATCTCCCCCGAGCTATCAAACTCCGGAGGAGTCATGATATGATGAGTGAGTTCACCGGAGAACTCCTCATGAAGAGAATCTTTCACAAGATGTAAATCTGTGAATTCATGTTCCATTGTGGACTCATCACAATCCTCATTCTGAATATCAAAGAGTGGATTATCAGAAATCAAAGTGAATTCAGATTCGAATTCAAATAGAGGATTGGTGAGAGTAGTATTGAATGTTTCGGGAACAAAGAGATTAACATTCTCTATTGGACTATTGGGGTCAGAAGTGAGTGGTGGATCATGATATAGGAGACTTTCAATTTCTCCCAGATCGGCTTCGAAGTCAAGGAGACCATCATCACCTTCAAATGAAAGTGGATTGATGTGAGTAAGTTCATCGGCGAACTCTTCAAGAAGAGGATCAGCATCAGACTGTGGTAGTGATGCCTCAATGTACTCAATGTCTCCATGAGATGTACACTCATAATTAAAATCTGAGAAAGTCTCAAAATGATCGTTTGAACACTCAAGAGGGTAAGTTAAATCACACATATGATCCAAATTTCCCTGTGACTCTCCTGGGATTGGGACAAGGTTCTCAACACTAGACTTTATGAATTCGTCTGATTCCTTTGCAGGAATAGTGCTAAAATGCTCATCCCCCATGTTCAGAGAGTGAGTGTGAACTTCGGGTGTGATAACAACAGATTGAGGGAGTTGAGAAGGACTAGCAGACATGGGTTTTATAAATTTTATTTGTTCTTCTGCTAGTAATTCTGTCATAGTCTTCTCTCCCTGATTTTCCGAGGAAGGAATCACAACAGATGAATTTGATGAACCCTTACAAAATTGAGAAATATCAAGGGTAACTTCATCATCATCATCATCGTCGAGAAGAGCAGCATTGCAAAATATGGCACGTGTTTTAGCTGCATGTTCTAAGACTAGCAATTCTTCCTTGCTCAATTCGTTTCTAGCATCTCGTTCTTCAGCAAGTAATTCTGCCATGGATTTCTCACGAGAATTTTGAAACGATGTAGTAGCTAACTCCTCCTTAAGTTCTTTCAATATCTCAAGAGCCTCTAGTAAAAGGTCTTGCTCAGTATTATGAGGAGTTGCTTGGATCATTTGGTACTGTGGAGGTGGGTCTGAAAACGAATCGTCGTAATTGTTACAAGGAAATGGATTCCTTGTTTGACAATCCGAACTGAAGTGTGGACCTCCATAGTAATCACAACAGTAAAACTGATGTGGCTGTGGGTTGTATGTGCTAGAGTCATAATTGTTATCAGGAAACTGCTCATAGACAAGCGTGCTTCCTGATTGACAATCAGAACTGTAGTGTGAACCACCACAGTACTCACAACAGTAAAACTGTTGAGTCTCATGGTGTGGTAGCTGATGGAATAAATCAGTCGTGTCATGGTAGGAATAGGGATCCTGGTTATAGACAGACCCGTTTCCTGACTCTACCATGCCACAACTGGGGCAATTACCACCATTATGAAGACTACCACACCATTCACAAATTAGAAGGTGTGGATGAGACATAGAAAGAATCAAAAGGTTTAGGAGGGTAAGGAATAAAGAATCAAAAGGGTAGGAGGGTAAAGGTGAATATTTTTGGATTTTTGGAAAGACATTTTATATACAAATAAGAAGGAAAATCTTTTTGGGTTTTTTGTGTTCGTTGAAAACTAATTTTAAAAAGTTTTCGGGAACTGTTTTGTTTTTATAATAAGAAAATATGAACAAAGGATGGTGATGCGTGGGGATTGCACCAGGCTTTACCTCTCAAGGGATCTTAAGAAGCTTACAACCCCCACCAGGCAGTGTACCTGATCGTTGTAGTATAGTATAGTGACAAGTACCGGGGAATTGATCGTTCAGCTAGGAATAGTGTCGCTAGGATTAGAAAACCTAATTACTAGTGCTAGAGATGGAAGATGATTCTTTTTGTATTTTTATATTTTTATGAAAGCAAGTAAAAATCTCGGGTTTAAAGGATTTGGGCGGAATTAGTAGCTAGTCAACTAACCCAATACTAAAGATGCAATCAAAATAAAATACTAGAAATGAAAATTAAACTAAATTAAACTAAGGTTGTGAGTAATAAGTGGAGAAGTTGTGTTTACTTAGATTTCACTACTCCCTAGATATCTTTTACACGTTAATTACTTGTTATAGTTGCGTGGATGACGGATTGTATTCCTTAATACCATTCATGGGGTGGCGCACTTAACTCCCCAATCCTATGAGTGCCTACTTCACTCCTATGTCGAGCCAGCTAAGAAGCTCCTAACATGGGATCATTAGAATTTACTCATGCATTAAATACAACCAATAAAACCTAGTGCACATCGGTTCATGTTTCCTAAGACGTTCAAGCATGTTACCATTTGGAGATCTGCCAGTTTTCTTAAGCCTAACATTGAAATCATTCATCCAATACAACCATAAACAAGTAATCAACACATAATTAACATCTAGGTTTCATTAGATCTAAGCAAACACAAGATAGATCTAGCCTAGCATGGTGGAATTAAGACAAGAACGAGATATAGACAACCAACACATAGACATATTGATTGAATTAAAAGAACACTTATCTCAATTACACTTGTAAGGTTTCAAGGGCAGAAAACCCTTGAAAAACCTGTAAAATTCGTAATAGGTTCGGCCCTAGGGTTTCTCCAAAACTTCCTCTTTTATGAATGAAAATTAGAAAACTATATATAGGAAATAGAGGCTGACGGCGTCAAGACCAAATAGGTGACGCCGTCATATCGCCGCCAAAATAATTCTCGGACTGCCTTGATCTACATCTGACGCCGTCATGTGTTAGGCTTCTCCAGGCCGTCACGTGTTTAACTCTTGACGCTCTTCCTCGTGACGCCTTCACATTTGTACTGGGCCGTCATGACTTTTACTCTTGACGCCGTCACCTACTGTTCCCAGCATGGAAAATTAAGTCTTTGGCATTTTCTTCACTTTTATGCTCCAAAAACGTCTGAATTGCTTCATTTTCCAGATTTCACTCCCAAAGTACCTAAAATCACAAAAGGAACGATTTAGGGCAATATTTGATCAAATAAATTCAATTTCGGGCTTAAATGACCCCCTAAAAGTGGTTCATTTTTCACCTCATCATATACCCTTACACTTGAGATTTGCTTGTCCTCAAGCAAATGCGCTTTTATTCTACTCAAAATACAAGTTAGGGATCATTTAACACTAATATAAAAGTAATTACAACAAATAATCGTTCCACTAAAGACGAAAGACAAGCACGGAGGTCATATACTAGCACCTTACAAATAGTGTTTAGATACTCACATCTCTCGGGTGTAATAAAGTATAAATTACAATATGGAAACGGAAGATATCTCTCACTACCTGTCATAGCAAAATAGATTACTATAGGCTTGGGAAAGGATCAAACCTCCACCACATGGCGTAAGCACCTAGGATAAACTATCAAAGAGGTCTTTTAAAGGGTTGTAACGTTAGGTGTAGGGATATGAAATACACTGTTTTGTTGGATATAGGCAGTCTTTACTGGTGGCGAGTTAACAATCTTGGTTAATTACATGTACAATGTGGCGTTGCTAAGCCAAGACTAGACTCGACTTAAGCTAATAAATGAAAAATAACAAAAACATAAAATAAACATAGAATGAAACGGGATGGTAGTCCGTATGTTTTTTTCTCTTTTCCTTTTTCTATTTTTTTCTTTCTTTTTCTTTTTCTATTTTTTCTTTCGATTTTTTTTTTTTTTTTTTTTTTTTTTTTTTTTTTTTTTTTTTTTTTTGCATACACTCTTACCCTTCAATCCGAAATAATACATCATAGGGAATGTAAATTTCCATTACACTTGAATTTTTACATACTTTACAATAAACTAATCTAATGACTCGAATTAAGAAAATCAAAACACTTGGAGTACTTTTAAGATTAACGCACATATGGGGGTAATAAATTATGTTCTTCCCTATTACTCCATAAAATAAGTACTTTACCCATGAGTCCCAATCGTCCCAAAACAATTTGTACAAGGATATGACTCGACTTAGCAACCATGTAATCAATTAGATAGTTAACTTAGGGTTTAACAATTAACAATAATGCACTAAAAATGAGCGCATATACGGAAGGCTAAGGCGATTTGGTTGTACATTTAAGTGGGGTGTAACAAATTCTTCCTTTAAGTAAGATGCTTAAAGTTAGAAACAAAAAGATAGGCTCGGAGGGGTGTACTAGGGGTTTCGTGTACTAAAAATGAGTACAACGCTAAGGTGTGGGAAAAATTAGTTGACTTAACTAGCCAAGTAATATGACTTAAATGGTCAAGTAATTATGATACGGGTTTAACACAAGGGTGATCCTAATGCCTCTTATCATGTAGTAAATCCTACTACACGAATGTAGTCTCACTAGCGGTCTCGGGATGCATCACTAACGCAAGTTCTAGAATCTAAATGCTACCGGTACACTTATAAGCACTAATAGTAAATGCTTTTCCTATCAAATCTAAAGGCGAACCTCACATATTTGGGTGGAAAATTTTTCTGAATATACGGTTATGTGCTAGTCATACAATCTCCTATGCATGAGACGCTTGCTATGGCTAAAGTTTCACTCCTAAATGTTGTAAAAAAATTTAAATTTAGCGCTAAAATTGCACTAACAAGTATTTTTCATAGTTTTATTACACATCTACCATCAAACAAAACAAACTCAAGCGAAAGTGTATTTGTAAGGTATCATCATTTTACCCTCACCTTACACTTAAGATGAACATTGTCCCCAATGTTCAAGTAAAGAATGTAAAAGTGAAATAAGTAAAACAAATGAAATCAAATACTCCTCTGATTCACTCGGTATGGATAATAAGGTGGCCAGGTTAAATCTTCCTCCAAGAAAATGAACAATCAAAGCTTCCCTTCCAGAATATAAATCATCTTCTTGTCATACATAAGCTGTAAATCCTGAGAAAACAAACAAGGCAACCTCGCATAAAATCGGCGGCAATCTATATAAGTTACTAAATCCTAGAAAACAAAATAAGATATAATGCTTGTGGAATGAAGTTTGCAGATTTTCTGGAGATTATAAAACTTAATAATTCAACAAAAACTTTAAGACTCCATTAGAAAAACAAAACCGGTAAAATTTCCAGATTTTTACACGTGACGCCGTCAAGAGCAAGCTCGTGACGCCGTCAGAAGTGACCTGCAGAAATTCTTATGTTGAGTTTCCAGAAAATTCCTGGAAAAACTTGGTCCTACTTCCTGGAAAATCCTGCAAAACTTCATTATGACTCAATACAAGCATTTGACGCTAACAAATACGAATATACATGTTCATTTAATATTGTCGAGAATCATGATCGGTTTGTTTCTTAAAAACATATTTGGGGTTTCCCCTTACACTTATCTTTTGCAAAAATACCTTTAGGTGGAGTTAAGACTAGGCCAAAACAACAAAGTAAAGTATTTCCACTTTTTAGTTTAAAAACATGATCTACCAACAATAAAAATAAAACATGCATACGGAAGTAAATAATAAACAAACAAAATAAAATCACACAAAGCATGGGTTGCCTCCCAAGAAGCACTTTTCTTTATTTACGAGTCTTGTAGCTAGACTCAAGGCCATGGGTTACTACGTGATATGGGTGAGTTCCTCATTGAGGACATCTTTGGGATCAAACTTAGGTTTCAACTTCCTATCGGTTTCCTTAGTATGGTATGACCTTTCAAACATTTCTCCATCCGGATCATACAAAGTCATCCTCATATGCCATGATCCGTCACCTTCTTTAGGTGGCTTGTCCCACCTCCATTTACACTTGTCTCCATCTCTTTTCCACTTATTCATCTCTATATTAATAGGCATTACGCTCAAGAACTCAATCATCTTCCTAAAGACTAAGGGGTCCTCAAAGGGATCTAGCTCTTCATCTCTAGCTATGAGTTGTTCCATCGAATGTGTCTTTTCAACAAAATCTTTTTCTAGATAGAATGGGCATTGAGGTCCTATAAAGTTCCTTTCTATCCAGGGTCCATATCTAGAGGGTCTCCTATTCATCTCTACCCAATGTGGTGTCGGTTCATCATCACAATCATAACTATGCTTCTTAACATCGTACACCGACCAAGTATCACCTTCACCTACCGCTATCTTAGACTCCTTACAATCTATCATGGCGCTAGCGGTTGCTAAAAAGCCTCTTCCTACCAATAATGGGCATGTAGTGTCACTAACCATGTCTAGGACACTACAAGAATATGATGGAATACCCACGAAAATTACCCACACACATCCTTTGGAGGGAATTTACCCACCTAATACCCACCCGTTACCCACGTTTAGTGACTTTCAAAGTCGATTTCATTTTCCCTCAAATTTCCCACGGATTTACCCACATAAATAGCCACATTAATATATTTGTGGGTAATTTAGTGGGAAAATAATTGGCGCCAAAACATTCCCCACGTATTACCCACATCGTGAGTTCTTGTGGCTATACTTGTGGGTAATTTAGTGGGTAAATGTTATTTACCCACAAAATACAAATATCCTTTTTATCGGTGGGTGAGTTAATGTGGGTATTTTGTGGGTGAATATATACCCATGACTTTACCCATCTTATTATTTGTGTGGGTATTTTGCAATGAGAAATTGCCTAAGGACAAGTTGTAGGTAGGGGTGTTAGTCGGGTCGGGTTGGGTTGGTTGTGTTCGGATTCAATCGAGTCGCGTCAACTCGAGTTGAGGGTAAAAAAAATATACCCGAATCCGACCCTCTTTAATAGCCGGGTTTGGGTCAACTCGGGTCGGGTTCATTCAATTCCAGTTTAGGTTTATGCCATTTAAGAATCATATACTTTTAAGGTGTTTACTATTTAAGCATGAAAGTTAAAATGATAAAACTATAAAAAGATACAAATTTGCAGCATCATCTTTGTTGCAAACTAGCCAAATGATAAAAATGTTCAACTTGCTAAGTGCGTTGCAAAATGAAATAAACACATTCATTTAGTTAATTAGCATACATTATATTTGTATGAAATACGATATACTACTAATAAAGGACAAGTGACCATAGATAAAGTAGGTAAATTTAGTTAATTAGCATATAGTAGGCACATTTGCAGACTTGACTTGCAAACAACAAATATATGATACAAGTGATTGAGTATATTCATTAGTCAAATACAAGTTAAATATCAATGACCCGTGGAACTCAATACCAAACTCAGTACAAGTAGCCAAGTTGGTGCTAAATCAAACAAATAAGGATGCTAATTTCTAAAGTACTAGTGACTACATAATCTGAGAATTTCACATATGTAAACAACAATTGAATTCCATAAAGTTCTTTCAGTTTTGGATATGATTGATAGATCCTCGTCTTATACTTCAAGCGATTCTATCACATACAGAATAAGAGGCAAATGAAATATTACTTAACAATTTTTTTTTAGAAATGCAACATGTTATAAGGAACCCCGAAATGAAACCAAAATACAATACCGCCTCGCCTCAATTAAGCAAGATAATTAAAAGAGAGCGGGACCAAAGGAAATATATGAAGCGTACAATAATATGGATCCTACACAGGAAAACTAATCACTAATACATAATACAAGTGAAAATACAAAAACTAGCATGGCCTCCTGTCCACTTGCGGGTTACCATGCAATCTCACTTGATAAAATAATAGTACCATAGATATTGAAACTAGGGGTGTTAGTCGGGTCGGGTAGGTCGTGTTCGGGTCAAACGGTTCGGGTCTAATTCGGGTTGAGGCTAAATATAGTATACCCGAACCCGACCCTATTTCAACTCGGGTTTAACGGGTTCGGGTCAAATCATGTCGGGTCAACTCGGGTTCGGGTTTGTGCCATTTACAAAATCATAGCATTTGCTTTCTTAAACTTAGTAGTTAAACTCTCAAACAACTAAAAGTCACATGTATAAAACACATAATTTATTTGTTGCATTTGTTTCTTATAGATTTACAGTAGGCTTTGCTATTTTAAAGAACCAAAAATACACCCCTACTTGAAACCATGCATGGTAAGTTGGTAACAATTTGTATCTTTAACATCAGTTGTCATTCGGGTCCGGGTCTGTTTATTTTTTAGTTATTCATATTGTTTGGCATCGAGCTAAAAGGGATAATGTCTTTAAATCTAATGTTTTGTGAAACTAATTCTCATTAAAATAGCAACACAACTGATGTTAAGGATCATTTTACATGTGTTTGGCAGCATATGCGGACACTATCTAAGGGTGCAATATACTTGTAAATCTAAATATATGCACAACAAATGAGCTAAATGGACTTACCCATTCGATACAAGTGCCCATGCATCAGTAGGTAAAAAAAAAATCAACTAAATATGGTTTTTTGGTTGTTCCATGCATCAGTAGGCAAATAACAAACCATATATGCATCAGTAACAATCCCTATGAGTACCCCAAATACTAAATGTAAGACCATGTAAATTTATTAAAATACAAAAAACAAAAAATCATATGTAAACTTATTAAAATACAGAAAAAAAACCAAAAAAATAAAAATAAAAAAATGGGTTAGTCGGGTTGACCTGAACCCGAATAGCAAAGTATTTTGAACTCGGTACCCGACCCTATTTCATATTCAGGTTAATCGGGTTGATCCGATTGACCCGAGTTGGATTTTGAACCCGAGTAACCCGACCATAAATGTGCCCATGTCCTGGCCATGAAAAGATGCAGTTTGCAGAAACAATGACCAGACCAGAGACCCATTACACTTTTACTCATTCACACATTCCATTGTCGAAAAATCAGAGTATCAATCATGGGCTGTAGTAGAGTACCAAAAAGAACCTATGCTTAAGATCAGACATACCCACTAATCTAAGCATAAGCCTTTTAATACCCACCATAACCCAAGACCCAAACAATGCTTTTGTAGTTGACTAAAACTGAATCGCCCCCAAAAAAATGAATACCTGGACCACATTGTATTATCTGAACCTCACTGTACTGTGAGAATTATGCCGCTGAATATAACAAAGTACATCTTGCACAACCGAGTTACTGTAACTAAAGATGATAAAGTACCAGTTGGCGTGAAACAAAAAGACTAAATTAGTACCAAACCATTAAACCAAATAACATAAGATTCAAATTAAATTAGATAGAGATCCAAAATAAATCCATTATCTGATATTTTAATATCAGCAGAAACAAAGTCTAAAATAAAAGACAACATGAACAAAAAGAAGTTGAAAAGGCCATCAAACTTAAGATGTGATGTACCAGCGGTTCGTTACCTTGACGATCCAAAGGAAATGTAGTCTAAGATTTTAAGTTGGTGAACTCCCGCAACCTTTGTTCCTTAACCCTTTCTTTGCGTGTATGAGTTCAAAAAGCTCAGCAGGATTTTGAGAGATGTGAAGTTCTTTTCCCTAAAAATCCGTAAGTATGTTATTTAAAAAATGTGCAAAATAAATTATTTGACTTGAACATAAAAATCTCAAGAAAATGTAAACATGAAAAATGTAAAAATCAGGCATCTCACGAGTCTCCTCTTAAGTTGTGTGATAGCAATTGAGCCTCCGGAATGCTTCCAAAAATTTGACTTTGTGGTCCATACTCGATCAACCATGTCTTCCCAATAGCTTGATTCGATCCATCCTAGGTTATAAGGCTTAAGAACTGAAAAATCATAACCATCAAACTCAACTCCAGCTAGTTGTGCCATCTTTATTGACTCATCTCTTGCCTTTGACATGAGATCTGGATAAAGGTTCTTCATACTATCCTCCCACACCTCACGGACCAACACATCAACCACAACTTCCCATTGGAAAAAAAACCTATGCATACAACAACAATGTAGTTATATATATCATTTTTAACCAAGTTTGATTTATTTACTAAAAATGAGGGTACACACCTTAAAAAGCACCCATAGTTCATCACGTGCAGACCTGTTAACCTCATTCCAAGTGGTCCAAGAACCATTAAACATGTTCTTGAATATATAAATTATCATACGGATAGTCGGTGCAGTAAACCTATAAATGGGAAACATTGCAATATAATGAACCCAAATAACTTAAGCAACATATAAATGTATGTAATCTAAATATGCTTACCTTCCACCATCCAAAGTGATCATTTTCCTCTTGGATGGATCATGTGGGACTTGTGCGATGACGTTTGAACGTCTTCTACCTTGAGATGATTCTGCATTTGACCCATACAAACGTCTACCTATACTTCCACCTCTACCTCCACGTCCAATGGTTATGCGTGCCATAATAGCTGTGACAAACAAAAATGTCAAACCAATTGAAATAGGTACATTATCTTATATCCAAAAACAAAAAGAGAAAGGATCTACACATTGCATAAGTGGTTGTGTGATGAGTGCTCAAACACTCATCATTTTTGGTCTTATCTGAACTGCAAAACATACAAAAACACTCAGTAATGCATCAAAATACTGAAAATATTTCAAAATTGTGTTTATATGTTTTAGATGCAAAATGAGCAAAAACAAATGAAAAACGCACAAAGTTTGCAAAATTGGCAGTTTCAGTCCCCCGACTTTCAAAAATTAACAAAACTAGTCCCTGTGCAATTATTTTGCAAGAAAAGTCAACCCAAGTCCTTTTAAAATAAAAAGTTATCAAAAATAAACTTGGGTAAAAATTTTGGAAAATTTACACTTTTGGTCCTCGGAGTTTGCAATTTGTCAGTTTTGGTCCTTGGGAATTTTGAAAAAATGAAAAATGCAAAATTTGTTATTAAACTTTGGAATTTTTGCATTTTTGGTCCTTGGTGATATTTTGGAAAAAGTGACATTTTCAGCCCTTATCTTTTCATAAATTACAAATAGGTCCTTGTGTTTTTCATATCTACAACCAACCGGACCTTAGTAATTTCTACAACCAAAAACAAAATAACCCAACACCCCTTATAACTCCCAAGCCCACCTCAAACCCTCAGCCCACCAAACTTAGCCCACCTCCCATATTAAATAAAAAAGCACACCCCGTCCATTTTTATTACCCCCTTCGTTGACCTCCATAAGTCAAACAACAACTCCACCCTCACCACTTGGCTGCTAAGCCTGCAACACTCAACCCATTCCATCCCTCCACCTCAACATCACCTCTCCTTGTCCCCCTAGCCTCCACTAAACCACAAAACCCATTAATTAACCAAAAACTTCTCCAAGCAACCTAAACCTGCCAAAACCCAAATTCGCGCCAAAATTCTTTTGAACGGCTGTGATTGAATGAAGCCATCCTAGGGCTCTAGGTGAAGTGGGATTCAACCCTGGGGCCCACAGAAACTTGAAAAGATATAAAGAAGGAAGAAGGATGCATTAGTGGCAGTTAGTTAGTTTTATTTTTATTTTAGTGTAATTTAAGTTAAAAATGTAATTTAAATTGTTGTAAACTTTTTAGTTAAATCTTGTAATCTCTGTCTCAGTAATCAAATTACCCTTTTTAATTAAATTATTCAGTTCCTTGTTGAAGTGCAGTGTTAGCTCATTTTTATAAATTAGAATAAAATATCAAAGTAGCTCAAGTAGCTTTCATAAGCTTAAATAAGCTTGATTCTGGTTTACTCAAACTCAAAATAGTTCAATATAGTTATGAGTGGGATTAGTGTTCAAAATTTACTGAGTTAGCAAAATTTCTCTTCTAGTCAACAAAAGTCAACAGGTGTACATCATGGTGATGTGGTAATTCAGAAAAGGATTGGGGGTTGTTTTCTGTTTCATTTGAGCTTGGTGATAAGCTATGATGAACCTTGAGTTACTGGATTAAGGTTTGCATCTTAAATCATTATTCTAGTTCATGTTTTAGTTGTAATTTCCTATTTTTAGTTTATGGTTGTTATTGTGTATAATCCTTGGTAAATTTAGTTCTCAGATTGTCTCAGTAGCTTATAAAACAGTTTAGCATCAGTGAGATTACCTTAAATCACCATTTTCTTCACTAACTCAACATCAATCATAGGATAGGGAGTGTTTGGCTCATGGCTGTCTACTGAGTTTCAGCTTGTTGTGTGCATTAGATTTAGTTGTAATAGCTCACCCTAGGTCTAATTAGGTCTGAGGTATCATAAAAGTCCATGTTATCTCAGGCTAAAGTCAATAATCAAATCCAATCCCCATGACAGTTAACTGTCATGGGATTTAGGTTTCAAAACCCACTCATTTAGCTTATAATTGATACAATTAGCTTAGAGTAGCTTTATTTTAGCTTGTTATAACTTATTTAGTATGTAGGATCAAGTAGAAGTTCAAATAAGTCAAAGTTTAAGTTTTTCTCAAATGTCAAAAATGCATGATTTTCAGTTTTTACAAATCTAGGGTGATTTTTCTTGAATTTTGTAGTTAGATTAGGGACTTAATCTTTTCATATGTGGTAGTATAACAGCTCAACTTTTAATTCCTTGCATCATTTCATTTTTACAAATTTTTCTGTGGAGTCCACTTAGTCTCAAAGTCAACTGCAGGGGGGTGAGTCCCCTGCATCAGCAGTACAGCCATCCACCACCACCACTTTGGTGGTGGCTGCAACCTTCCATAGTGGGCCCCACACTTCTTTTCTTGTTCCATTGGATAGTTCTACTAGTAGGGTTCACAATTCAGGGCTTGGTTCACTCCAAAACCCATTTGAGCTGTCAAAAACTTAGCTCAAACAATTGACAGTTGGACTGTCAAGCTGTGGGTTGCCTTGTATGCATATTGACCCATTTTGCTTTCTAGTTACTTTAGTTTAGTGGTTCTGCCTCAAATTTGTCCAATTAACTAGTTTGAGTCATATTCCATAAGTTTTCTCGGCTTTGAACTTGTTTTTCCCATTTAAGCCCTCACAGTTGACCAAAGTCAACTGTGGAAGCTTAAGCACTTCCAAATGCTTATTGTTCATATCTAACTGATCTCATTGTGCCTCAAATCACTCATTTTCAGTTTATTGAAGCTTTCAAACAAGAGAAACCAGAAATCAAAGCTTTAAAGATAGTGATAGCTTCTATTTAATAGAAGCTATCTATTTGAATTTTATTTTTATCTTATTAACAAGTACTTTTGAGTTTTCATATTTTTCTTTTGTTCCTGGTATTATAAAGTGTATTTAAGAATTTTTCTAGATTTTTCTCTCCTTGTTTGATATTTTTTATAATTTTTGTTAGATAATTCAAAAGTAACATTTAAAATAGAAGTAATAGTTTTTATTTAATAGCACCACTTTTTTATATTTTTCCTAGGTTCCAGGTAACTTAAAATAATTTTAGGAATTTTTATAGATTTTACTGTTGTCATTTAGTAATTTTTAGATTTAATAATAGTTTAATTAATAAGTAATTAATAATTAAGTATTAAATAGCATAATTAGTTTTTATTAAGTAAAACTTAGTTTTTATATTTTTTATAGCTTTTATATGTTGTAAGATAATTTTAGAAATTTTATTAGAATTTTTACTGTTCATTTAGTATTTTTCTTAATTTAAAATAGTTTAATTAGTTAATTAGTAATTAATTAGTTATTAATTAATAGAAAATTCACAAAAAGACAAAAACACTTATTTTTAATTTTAAAATTAGTTTTTAGTTATTTTATAGTTTTAGAAATTTTATTTTCACCTTTTTAGTATTTAAATAATATTATATTGTATTTTAGTTATTTAAGTATTAATAATAAGTATTAAATAGTTTTAATTAATATTAAATAATTAAATAGTGAAAAAAGTACTTTTAATTTTCTAAAAAGTTTCTTTTATTATTAGGATTGTAAAATGTGATTTTCACTTTTGTAAGTATTTTATTTTGTTAAAACTCGCGTTTTATTTCGTACGTTTTCGTTTTATTTAAACGTGAACGTACGCGTTTTAAGTTTTAATCGTTTCTGATTTTTCCTCCTTTCCCGTCTTGTTTAATATAGCTTGTTTAAGCTATTTCCTTGTAGATTCTATAGTTCAATCACACAAACCCCTTTCTCATCCAAATTCACCCGATCAAATAACCGTTTGAATACAATCCACACCTCGTCGGGACATAACGACCCGGGGAAACCCTATATTCCGCGGAGCATTGATCTAGGCTGTCTGACTTTGTTGGCCATTCCTTGGTCAATAGAAGTTAGGTGGTTTGGGCTCAATCAACTTTTGGCGCCGCTGCCGGGGAGGTGTGCGCGCTATTCTAAACGGTTTTTCTGATTAGTGATCTTGGAATTCATTCCATTGTACATTTATCCATCCTTGTTCATATTTTTTCATAAAAACCCAAAAATATTTTTCCTTACCCTCTATCCATTTGATTCTACCTTCTTATACCCCTCTCATGTATAATTCTAAATGACATCTCTCGATGACGATCTCTTTGAGCAATGGGCCTTTCAGAGCAAAATTGAAAAACTTATAGCCTTATCAAAAATATCGAGATGTCGTAGTGATTATGATGGACCGTCGATTCCTATTCCCTCTCCGGTGAGGGAAATGAATCAAGAAACCGAGGTAACAAAGGACCCTGTACTTCCCTCTGACGATGAAAGTGCTAAATACGTCCAACCTACGGTTGTCCAAGAACCTAAGCTCACAAATGCTCCTAAACCTTCGAGAATCAATCCTGATCTTTCACGATATAAGGTTATAGAGTCATCAAGCAAACGTGCTGAGCTTAGGGCAGTAACTGAAAAGAACGACTTGCCCAATCTTCACATTTATCAAGAACCAAAACCCGAGACCATAACGGAAGTGGTGGAAATTGCTAGCTCTAAGAGCACACCACTTGTCCCACCTCCAGATTTTGTTCCTTGTGTCGGTTGTGGTGAGCCACTTTTTGGTTTTCCATGTCGTTGGTGTACATGTGTGCAATGTGGTAATGATATTCAAAACGGGAGTTGTTTGTTTTGTGGGTCGAGTAATTCATTTGCTATTGATCCTAATCAGAACTCATTCAACGACTCTTCAAATTTTTCCAATTACCCATCACACTCATACGAGCAAGAATCATATTACCCAAATTTCAATGATGCTTCGTATCAAGATACACCAAGCCAGACTCAACAGTTTTACTGTTGTGAGTACTGTGGTGGTTCACACTACGGTTCTGATTGTCAATCAGGCAACACGCTTGTCTATGAGCAGTTTCTTGATAACAATTATGACTATAACACGTACAACCCACAGCCACATCAGTTTTACTGTTGTGAGTATTGTGGAGGTCCACACACTAGCTCTGATTGTCAAACAGGGAATCCAATTCCTTGTAACAATTACGACTATTCGTTACAAGACCTACCTCCACAGTACGATATGAATCAAGCACTTCTTCCAGAAATGCAAAATATGATGAAAATCGTTGATGAGCTTAAGGGTTTAGTTCAAGACTTTGCCCAAAGACACACTCATCAAAAATCCATGGAAGAATTGCTTGCTGAAGAGCAGGCTGCTAGAATAAATTCCCAAGATGCCTATGAAAAATCCGTGAGGGAATCCATTGCAAAAGAAAAAGCAGCCAGATCCAGCTCTAAATTTCATTTCATTCCTGATGACAGTGATGATGAAGATATCCTTGATGATGATTCATCCAGTTCATCAGATGAAATCCCGTCAGTTGAGATTCCATCTCAACCTGTTATCACACCCGAAGTTCACACTCACTCTCTGATCATGGGGGATGAGCATCTTAGCACTGTTCCTAATAAGGAATCGGACGAATTAATAAAGTCTAGTGTTGAGATCGTTGTCCCAATCCCGAGAGAGTCACAGGGGACTTTTGACCATATGTGTGATATTCCTCCTCCTCTATTCTTCCCATCTAATCATGATGAGATGTTCTCCGATTCTACTGATGACAATTCGTTATCTTGTGAGGACATCGTTTATATGGAAGAATTACCTTCTGAGCTAGTCAGCTTAGAAGAAGAGAATGATGAGATTGACACCGAAATCAAGGATGAAGCACTTCGTGCAACATTATTGAATGTCGATCTCCTCATTTCTAAAATCGAGGCTTTCAAAATGAAACCTATTTCATCTCCTATCCCCATAAAGGATAGTGACATTGTCTCCGACGATCCTATTCCGGAATTTGAAGCCTTCAGCTTTGATCATATGGGAGAGAATATTAGTGGCACTACCACTTCTCATTCTCATAATTCTCTTCCCATATATGATTCATTCGCCTTTGAGAAGTTCTCCTGTGAACTCACTCATCATATCAAAACTCCTCTAGAGTTTGATTGCCCAGGGGGAGATGCTCTCAATCATGAGAATTTGCAAAATCCCACCCACCCTCCCGGGTTGTTTACGAGCTTACCCTTTGAAATCCAAACTCAGGCTACGGAGCCTGCTCTCGAGGAAGAAGATCAAATCATGCTTTTTATCATGATTTTCTTCCCTTTCTTCACCTACAGGGTGACTTCTTCTCTTCTTCACTCCTTCGGGAGTGAGGACACTATATTTGATCCCAGCATTTTCATGTATCATTATCTTGAGCCGGTTATTTATCTCGTCGGTGTGGAACTTTCACGTGCTTCAAATGTTTGTCCAAACATCTTGAATGAAAGTCCGATTGAGATTGATTCTTCCACATCATGCTTCCCCAAGGACAAATGAATTCGGGGTCGAGTCAAGCTAGCGACTCGGTAAACAAAAACAATAGCATGCTTATAGGGTTTTCACCCTAAGTGTGGGGGAGTCCCCCATGCTATGGTTACAAGAGTGAAAATACAAAATGGTGTTTTCCACGCTTAGCTTGTAATGTTGCCCTTTTACGTTCAAAATGTCGGCATAATAGCCGGGATTTTGAATATTGAGGACAATATTCATGCTTAGTGTGGGGGGTATTCGCTATTCTAGCGAATTTTATCATATTTTACTATATAATACCCCCGTTTTTAGCCAAAATTTCAAAAATTTTTCAAAAAATTTTCACTGGTGCTTCAAAATTTTTGGTAATCAGTTCGCCTTGTCTAACCAACAAAAGGGATTGGCTAGTCCAGGAGCAAACGGCTCTTGGTAAAGACAACTCAAATCCGTTTACGGCTGGCAATTTGCCCAAAATTGTGTGGTTCATCAACTCCCCAAAAACAAATGAGTTGGCTAGCCCGCAAGATTATGGCTTGTGGTAAAGGCCGTGGAAAATCCATAATTGGTAATCAGCTCACCAAGATGTTGACTATTCCATCAAGAGCTGGCTAGTCCAGAAGCAAACGGCTTTTGGTAAAGACTACTCAAATCCGTTGACAGCTGGTGGTTTGCTCAAAATCACACGGTTATCAGGTGTGCCACAGTTCTTACACCTGGCTACTCCAGAAGTGATGGCTTTTGGTAAAGAGTTTAAAATCCATCAAGTTTTCAAAACAGTATTGCTAGGGACTAGCAATAGTTCAGTGTGGGGGATTGATGAGTGCTCAAACACTCATCATTTTTTGTCTTATCTGAACTGCAAAACATACAAAAACACTCAGTAATGTATCAAACTACTGAAAATATTTCAAAATTGTGTTTTATATGTTTTAGATTCAAAATGAGCAAAAACAAATGAAAAACGCACAAAGTTTGCAAAATTGGCAGTTTCAGTCCCCCGACTTTCAAAAATTAACAAAACTAGTCCCTGTGCAATTATTTTGCAAGAAAAGTCAACCCAAGTCCTTTTAAAATAAAAAGTTATCAAAAATAAACTTGGGTAAAAATTTTGGAAAATTTACACTTTTGGTCCTCGGAGTTTGCAATTTGTCAGTTTTGGTCCTTGGGAATTTTGAAAAAATGAAAAATGCAAAATTTGTTATTAAACTTTGGAATTTTTGCATTTTTGGTCCTTGGTGATATTTTGGAAAAAGTGACATTTTCAGCCCTTATCTTTTCATAAATTACAAATAGGTCCTTGTGTTTTTCATATCTACAACCAACCGGACCTTAGTAATTTCTACAACCAAAAACAAAATAACCCAACACCCCTTATAACTCCCAAGCCCACCTCAAACCCTCAGCCCACCAAACTTAGCCCACCTCCCATATTAAATAAAAAAGCACACCCCGTCCATTTTTATTACCCCCTTCGTTGACCTCCATAAGTCAAACAACAACTCCACCCTCACCACTTGGCTACTAAGCCTGCAACACTCAACCCATTCCATCCCTCCACCTCAACATCACCTCTCCTTGTCCCCCTAGCCTCCACTAAACCACAAAACCCATTAATTAACCAAAAACTTCTACAAGCAACCTAAACCTGCCAAAACCCAAATTCGCGCCAAAATTCTTTTGAACGGCTGTGATTGAATGAAGCCATCCTAGGGCTCTAGGTGAAGTGGGATTCAACCCTGGGGCCCACAGAAACTTGAAAAGATATAAAGAAGGAAGAAGGATGCATTAGTGGCAGTTAGTTAGTTTTATTTTTATTTTAGTGTAATTTAAGTTAAAAATGTAATTTAAATTGTTGTAAACTTTTTAGTTAAATCTTGTAATCTCTGTCTCAGTAATCAAATTACCCTTTTTAATTAAATTATTCAGTTCCTTGTTGAAGTGCAGTGTTAGCTCATTTTTATAAATTAGAATAAAATATCAAAGTAGCTCAAGTAGCTTTCATAAGCTTAAATAAGCTTGATTCTGGTTTACTCAAACTCAAAATAGTTCAATATAGTTATGAGTGGGATTAGTGTTCAAAATTTACTGAGTTAGCAAAATTTCTCTTCTAGTCAACAAAAGTCAACAGGTGTACATCATGGTGATGTGGTAATTCAGAAAAGGATTGGGGGTTGTTTTCTGTTTCATTTGAGCTTGGTGATAAGCTATGATGAACCTTGAGTTACTGGATTAAGGTTTGCATCTTAAATCATTATTCTAGTTCATGTTTTAGTTGTAATTTCCTATTTTTAGTTTATGGTTGTTATTGTGTATAATCCTTGGTAAATTTAGTTCTCAGATTGTCTCAGTAGCTTATAAAACAGTTTAGCATCAGTGAGATTACCTTAAATCACCATTTTCTTCACTAACTCAACATCAATCATAGGATAGGGAGTGTTTGGCTCATGGCTGTCTACTGAGTTTCAGCTTGTTGTGTGCATCAGATTTAGTTGTAATAGCTCACCCTAGGTCTAATTAGGTCTGAGGTATCATAAAAGTCCATGTTATCTCAGGCTAAAGTCAATAATCAAATCCAATCCCCATGACAGTTAACTGTCATGGGATTTAGGTTTCAAAACCCACTCATTTAGCTTATAATTGATACAATTAGCTTAGAGTAGCTTTATTTTAGCTTGTTATAACTTATTTAGTATGTAGGATCAAGTAGAAGTTCAAATAAGTCAAAGTTTAAGTTTTTCTCAAAAGTCAAAAATGCATGATTTTCAGTTTTTACAAATCTATGGTGATTTTTCCTGAATTTTGTAGTTAGATTAGGGACTTAATCTTTTCATATGTGGTAGTATAACAGCTCAACTTTTAATTCCTTGCATCATTTCATTTTTACAAATTTTTCTGTGGAATCCACTTAGTCTCAAAGTCAACTGCAGGGGGGTGAGTCCCCTGCATCAGCAGTACAGCCATCCACCACCACCACTTTGGTGGTGGCTGCAACCTTCCATAGTGGGCCCCACACTTCTTTTCTTGTTCCATTGGATAGTTCTACTAGTAGGGTTCACAATTCAGGGCTTGGTTCACTTCAAAACCCATTTGAGCTGTCAAAAACTTAGCTCAAACAATTGACAGTTGGACTGTCAAGCTGTGGGTTGCCTTGTATGCATATTGACCCATTTTGCTTTCTAGTTACTTTAGTTTAGTGGTTCTGCCTCAAATTTGTCCAATTAACTAGTTTGAGTCATAATCCATAAGTTTTCTCAGCTTTGAACTTGTTTTTCCCATTTAAGCCCTCACAGTTGACCAAAGTCAACTGTGGAAGCTTAAGCACTTCCAAATGCTTATTGTTCATATCTAACTGATCTCATTGTGCCTCAAGTCACTCATTTTCAGTTTATTGAAGCTTTCAAACAAGAGAAACCAGAAATCAAAGCTTTAAAGATAGTGATAGCTTCTATTTAATAGAAGCTATCTATTTGAATTTTATTTTTATCTTATTAACAAGTACTTTTGAGTTTTCATATTTTTCTTTTGTTCCTGGTATTATAAAGTGTATTTAAGAATTTTTCTAGATTTTTCTCTCCTTGTTTGATATTTTTTATAATTTTTGTTAGATAATTTAAAAGTAACATTTAAAATAGAAGTAATAGTTTTTATTTAATAGCACCACTTTTTTATATTTTTCCTAGGTTCCAGGTAACTTAAAATAATTTTAGGAATTTTTATAGATTTTACTGTTGTCATTTAGTAATTTTTAGATTTAATAATAGTTTAATTAATAAGTAATTAATAATTAAGTATTAAATAGCATAATTAGTTTTTATTAAGTAAAACTTAGTTTTTATATTTTTTATAGCTTTTATATGTTGTAAGATAATTTTAGAAATTTTATTAGAATTTTTACTGTTCATTTAGTATTTTTCTTAATTTAAAATAGTTTAATTAGTTATTAATTAATAGAAAATTCACAAAAAGACAAAAACACTTATTTTTTATTTTAAAATTAGTTTTTAGTTATTTTATAGTTTTAGAATTTTTATTTTCACCTTTTTAGTATTTAAATAATATTATATTGTATTTTAGTTATTTAAGTATTAATAATAAGTATTAAATAGTTTTAATTAATATTAAATAATTAAATAGTGAAAAAAGTACTTTTAATTTTCTAAAAAGTTTCTTTTATTATTAAGATTGTAAAAATGTGATTTTCACTTTTGTAAGTATTTTATTTTGTTAAAACTCGCGTTTTATTTCGTACGTTTACGTTTTATTTAAACGTGAACGTACGCGTTTTAAGTTTTAATCGTTTCTGGTTTTTCCTCCTTTCCCATCTTGTTTAATATAGCTTGTTTAAGCTATTTCCTCGTAGATTCTATAGTTCAATCACACAAACCCCTTTCTCATCCAAATTCACCCGATCAAATAACCGTTTGAATACAATCCACACCTCGTCGGGACATAACGACCCGGGGAAACCCTATATTCTGCGGAGCATTGATCTAGGCTGTCTGACTTTGTTGACCATTCCTTGGTCAATATAAGTTAGGTGGTTTGGGCTCAATCATTGTGCAACATATTTAAACAATTGTGTAGGTACGAACTATTAAGCATAGAAAACTGTAGGTTACTATCTACTAATGCTCCTACTAAATGAACTTATTGAAAATTTTCATATTCTTTTGAGCAAAAAAGAATTTAAGGTTCAAATCTTTAACCATTAAAAGATTATAAACATAACAGATGCATTGCAAAACCTAACAATCTTGCATTGGCATCGACGCATAAAAAAAAGGTCTCTGATGCTAATTGAAGTGACTATAACAACGATAAATAACCTTTTATATAAACTCATAAACTCCGGATCAAGAAAATTGACATTCAATATCAATAACCACATACTGAGTTTAATTACTAATTGTCTATTGTTAACATTCTTTCAAAATATAAACCAAATGAGTGAACAGAGGTTTAAAAAGATTACATCAAACAAGTGACCTT
This sequence comes from Artemisia argyi, assembly GCA_030686995.1. Lineage (NCBI taxonomy): Eukaryota > Viridiplantae > Streptophyta > Magnoliopsida > Asterales > Asteraceae > Artemisia > Artemisia argyi. Next base: position 218,813,383 of record CM060708.1, read on the forward strand.
ATTTATAAACCATAAATCTTACACAACCAAAGTGGTACCATGTTTGTTTGACTTTGATTTACATCACTCCAGAATTGATTCTTTAAGAAGGTATTATAGTTAGATTTATTGTTTGAGTTGGGGTAACTTGTACACATGAATTAAAAAACTATCCCGAAAATGCAAAGGTAACATACATCAATGAAATTTCATCTATTTAGAATTATAACTAAAAGAAGCAAAAGACATTTAATTAACACTTAAAGAGTTGTACCTCAATTAGAGTTGTAGGATTTATGCTTTCTCTCAATTCCACTTTGGTAAGAGGATCAACTGACATAAAAAGGTTAAGGTTTTATGAAACCAACTTGGCAACTGTTGCCTCCTATTTTTATTTTGGCGGGTTATTTGTTTGACCCAATCAAAGAAACAACTATATTAAGAGTTAGATGCTGCAATATTGTTTAGCTGGCTATTCTTTATTGCCTTTGGAATTGTTTGATTGATACATAGATAAGTATGAAACTAAATAACCCACACCAGTAGGTATGGAAGTATTTTGGTATCCCTCTGTACATAAATCAATTATTTAATAATAATATAAGAGATATAATACTTTAAATATATGTTGGATAAGATTATTATTAGTAAATTGGTAAAACCGAACTTGGCAATTGCCTCACATTTGAATCTCTATTCTTATTTACCTAAAAAAAACAAACTAGAATATATAAAAAGGAAATTTTAATAGTTTGTAAACTGTGAATAAGTTTTATAAAACAAGTTTCAAAAGTGGTTTTGACCATAAATAAATTTTTCATACTATATAAGTTAGGCTGAGCAAACGACCCAAACGGCCGAACGGACCGGACCGACCGAAGTACCGACCGAGACCGGACCGACTAAATTCGGTCCGGTCCTCGGTCTTGGCTTTTTGGCTAATTCGGTCCTTGGTCCGGTCTGGTCCAGACCACAAACCGACTATTTGGCCTTGTTGGACCAGACCAACCAACGGACCGACCGAGACCGGACCGGACCGGACCTACTACATTCGGTCCGGTCCTCGGTATGTCAAGTAAGTATCATACATACATCTTTTTTTTAATGTAATGTTGAGCAAGTCATTGTTATTAATTTAAAATCTATTATACTCAAGAATATTTGTCGAAGAGATAAAGGAAATTGAGCCAAATTTAACTGATGTGCAAGTTGACACTAGGCTGGAGCGTGAATTTGCAAATTGGTTTAATGACTACGTAAGTGTTTTACCTTTTCAACTCATATGGATACCACTTATAATTATATGTAAATCAAGATTAACTTAAATTTCACTATTAATTATAGGTACGCAATTCAGGTAATGTTGATAGTCAAATTATCAAAGATGTTGCTTCAGGGCCTTTGAGAAGTGTCGTCACTTATCCGGTATATTTTGTTAATGGGTACAAATTCCACACTAGTGCACATGGTTCGGGTAGATTAACATACAACAGCGGAGTTTGCCTAAAGGGTTCTAATTATAGTGATGAGTCAACTGATTATTATGGCAGTTTAGTGGAGATTGTGCAATTAGAGTACCCATCTCTCCCGATTAAAAGAATTGTATTGTTTAAATGTGATTGGTTTGATCCAACGCCAAATGTTGGGATGAAGATTAATAAAGGGTACAATCTAGTCGATGTTAACCATAAAAGAAGATTTAACAAATATGAACCTTTTATTTTGGCTAGTTAGTCATCACAAGTATACTATATGTCATATCCAAGCTTACGACGGGATAAAGTTGATTGGTGGGCTGTGTCAAAAACCAAACCTAAATCATTTATTGATCTCCCTGGTGACAGTTTGGCTTTCCAAGATGATGAAGTCGACACACATACACTTGATGATGCTGATACAGATGGTAGTGATGATGCTGATACATATGATAGTGATGATGCTTCTTTAGGAGATGACACAGATTGAATTATGTTTTATGTCATTTAGCTATTTGTTTTATTTAAAAAAATTGCTTTGTATCTTTTAAGCGATTGGATTTCGAGAAAAATAAGCATGACTACTCTTTTGATTTATTTTATGTAAGTGTTATTTCATTATTTGGACAAACTAGAGCTCAAGTGTAGCTTAAGTCGACCTTTTCAGAAAAGGGTTTGGTCGAAGAATAACAATCTACTTTTTCAAATGTACCGATTTGGTAATGTGAACTTTTTTTAAGTTATAGAAATGTAATAAACTTTTACAAGTGTTTCAATTTCTACAACTCGAAGTTCGTTACATTTTTACAACTTAAAAAAAGTTCGGGTACCAAATCGGTACATTTGGAAAAGTGCATTTCTATTTTTCAACCAAATCCTTTTCAGAAACTTATCTCACAAATAGCTTCTTTTATTTACAACTTTACTTGTATTGAATCTTATTATGCCTATGCTTATACGAAACTTGAAGTTAAGCTATTCAAGACATAACATTTAGGATTTGTTATGCTGTAAAAAACGATGATTAATCCGTAAGTATATTAAATCCTAACGAGACGACTCATTTGTAAAAGAAGAAAGTCATGCAACTCATGTTTGTTCGTGAACCAACTAGGTGAGTAAGTTTCCTTGTAGGGTCGGTTACAGGTGTAAAGTGATCGAAACATTTAAGTCGACCTTTTCACAATCTGAGTTCAACTATCTCACAAATAGCTTCTTTCATTTACAACTTTACTTGTATCGAATATTATCATGCCTATGCTTATACGAAACTTGAAGTTAAGCTATTCAATGTATAACATTTTGGATTTGGTTATGCTGTATAAGAAAAGGAGATTAGTCCGCTAGTGTATTAAAACCTTATGAGACAACCCATTTGCAAAAGAAGAAAATCGATATGCAAATCATGTTTATTCCTAAACCACACCAAATGAATAAGTGTCCTTGTAGGGTTGGTTGTGAGTGCAAAAGTGATTGAAAAATTTAAAGATAACATATTTATTAATTACTGACATTGATAATAAAATAATAATAATAACGGGTAGTTTATGAAGCTCGAGCTCGGTCAAGTTAAATCGATTAAGCTTTAAGTTAATATTGAGCTCGAAAACTAATTAATTAGCTTTGAGTTAAAACTCAACCTCGGATTGAGCTCATTTAACTAGAGCTCAAGTAGTGATTAAGTCGACCTTTTCACAAGCTGAGTTCAATTATCTCACAAATAGCTTCTTTCATTTACAACTTTACTTGTATCGAATATTATGATGCCTATGCTTATACGAAAATTGAAGTTAAGCCATTCAAGACATAACATTTTGGATTTGGTTATGTAGTAAAAAAAAAGTAGATTAGTCAGTAAGTGTATTGAAACCTAACGAGACAAATCCATTTGCAAAAGAAGAAAGTCGATATGCAACTCATGTTTGTTCCTAACCCAACCAAACGAATAAGTTTCCTTGTAGGGTTGGTTGCGACTTGCGAGTGCAAAAGTGATCGCAAAATTTAAAGATAACAGATTTATTTAATAACTGACATTGATAATAAAATAATAATAACAATAACAGGTAGTTGTATGAAGCTCAAGCTCGGTCAAGTTAAATCAATTAAGCTTTAGGTTAATCTTGAGCTCGAAAACTAATTAATTAGCTTTGAGTTAAAAGTCAAGCTCGGGTTGAGCTCAAGTGGAGCTTAAGCTGACTTTCTCACTGATGAGTTAAGCTATTTAAGACATACCATTTTGGATTTGGTTAGGTTGTGCAAAATGTGAAAAAACTTGGTAAACGTATAAAAACCTAACGAGACAACCTCTTTGCGAAAGAAGAAAGAGCTATACACAACTATTGTTGGTATGTTAGTAAGTACCCTAATAACCTGATTGAGTCAAACCCGACAAATCCACTTAAGATAGGTCTGATTGCGAGTTCTTTCCTTTGAACATCCTATAGACCCGATAACTTGATTAGCATGACTAATTCTAATTCATAATAACAAAATTACCAATGAAGAGGTAAATAACACTAAATAGTAATAATAATTAGGGGTGTTACTCGGGTTGACCAGGTCGGGTTCGGGTTAATTCGGGTTGAGGCTAAAAAACATACCCGAACCCGACTCTATTTAGAAATCGGGTTCGAGTCAATTTGGGTCGGGTCAACTCGAATAAAAGTAAAATGGTTTAAAAAACTGCTTACCTCAATATGTTTACAATGTAAAAGTGTTAGTTGAGTCAGGTTGATCGGGATCGGGACAATTCGGGTCGGGTCGATACTGGTTGACGCTAAAAAACTATACTCAAACCTGACACTATTTAGAACTTGGGTTAATTTGATTGATCCGAATTAACCCGAATAAAATTATAGACACAATTAACCCGTCCCGAATAGGCTTAGTTGGGTTCGGGTCGGATACGTGTTTTTTACACCCCTAATAATAATGATAATAGATAGTACTCCGCAAAGTTTAATTATTCATCAAACTATACTTTATACAGTAATAAAATACTGATGAATAATGATAATAGATACTATTGGTTTACTCATTCATCAAAGTCTTAACATTCCACACTACAAAACGGTTACTGGCTTTTTGGAAGACATTGGCGCCATTCTATGAAATCATTTGGCGCCCCTAGATATGTGGGGATCGTGGAGCAGGAATGACTCCTTCCACAAAAGGTATATGTTGCGGTTTATGAGATACAATACACTTTCAGGAAGCACTAGGTGAAGGTATATTCATACACCATTCACTATTTTAGTTCATGATTTGTGCTAATTAGTCTAAACTAACCTTTTAATTTAATGTTAGGGTGCTTGATTCATTGAGTTTTATTGCATGATTATAGTTAATTAGGTTTATTTTTACTTTACACTTTCATGTAAAAAACCTAGGGTTCTTTGAATTAGCTTTGATAACTGTAATTGGATGGGTCAATGAACCACATATTCGATTGTGTTTACCATTAATTTCAATTGTGAACCCACTGCTTGAACTCACTATTTTTATTTATAAACGCTAATATCACTGGAATTGGGAAAACTGTAGAAAAAGAGATTAAAATCAGAAGTAGATAATTAACAGGATATGCCTTTGCTGTTGTAGTTGTAATAGTCAAATTAGTTATCCGATGAACTAGTAGATGCAATCAAGGGCAGAACTTCATTGGGGCAGGGGAGGGTGCTGGCCCTCCCACAATTGTAGCCCATTAATGTTGAAAATTTGATACTTTTAGGGTAAATCTAGTGCTGGTATCTAATTGATTGACCCTCCTGCAAATTAGGCAACCAAAAGTCATTCTCAATCTTGGCACAATGGTTCCAACAGGGTCTCTCATCTGCTTATATTTCCACAGACCACAATCCTATATTCCAATTACTTGTAGATGGATGATTGATTGTTTTGTGTTGTAGATGGATGATTGATTGTTTTGTGTCTTTTAATCGTATATATATAAGTGATTTATTAATTTAAGCTATTTAAGATTTTGAGGTTTTCGATTATTGTAACGAATCCACCCTGTCAAATACGACTTTGTTAATCTTGTAACCCGCTTCTTTAATTTCGTTGGCCACATGTGCTTCTAATTTTCTAGCTAGTCAATTCTTTCATGATTGATTTTTTGTTAGCAGCTCATGTTGTTTCTTATTCTTTATTCAATGCTTTTTTTAATCTTAGGTACTTTGGCAATTTGAGTTGGTATCTTTTGCGGTGCAGTTTTACTTGTATGAAGTCTTAAATGCATCTATTACTATTTATTTTCATCAAGGACATTGCATATTCAAGTCTTTTTCTTTGTATATGCGATGCTTTGGCTGTTGTTGTTATATAAGAAGTACTAGACTTTGCTTTCGGGCCCCCTAAGAAAAGCATTCAAGGTTCGCCACTGCAACATGAGCTTGTTGCAAAATTGAAGTAGACTTTCACTTGAACTTGTAGCTAGGGGTGTCATAAATCCCAACCCGACCCGGACCCGAACCCGAATAAGGATAGTCGGGTCGGGTTACTCGGGTCCAAAATCTAACTTGGGTCAATCGGGTCAACCTGATTAACCCGAGTACGAACTAGGGTCGGGTATCGGGTTCAAAAAACTTTGCTATTCTGGTTCGGGTCAACCCGACTAACCCGAGTTTTTTATTTATTTATTTATTTTATCTATTTATTTATTTTTTTTTAAACTGCACTCAATATATATTTATTAAAGGCTCAAGTAATTAGTCTATTCCATGTACTTGGCCCAATTTTATTCAAGTTTGATATCAAAAATATAGTTACATTAGTACACTACACTCACTAATTAGAAAAGAAAGCTTATGTTTGAACCCCAGGTGATGCTGCAAGTTCAGTGTGACAGAGTAATTTTTGTGTCTGCAACACATGAGTCTGTTATATCTACTGTGAGTAGTTAGGTTATATGTTTGGTAATATGTACTAATATGAGTCTGTTTGGTAATATGTATTATAATACATATGTCTTCAACATGTGTATTACTCTAATCTTGGTGTCTTGATAAGTGATGGCATGTCCTACTGTTATATGCTGGGCATTTATAATCATGTGTCATTCCTATGGTTTCTATATGGCCTACTTTGTTATAAATTTGCGACAAGCCTACTGGTAACAAACATCGTTTAAGATTTGAACTACTAAATTTAAGAAATTAAATTTTGGGATTATATAAATGGCATAGACCCGAACCCGACTTGACCCGAACCCGACCAACCCGAGTTCAAATAGGGTCGGGTTCGGGTATGTTATTTTTAGTCTTGACCCGACTTCGACTCGACCCGAATGACCCGAACCCGCCTGACCCGATTAACACCCCTACTTGTAGCAGAACTTCAGACCTGTAGAAAACTATCACTTGTAAGTTGTAGATGTACTTGTAGCAGAACTATAGAAACATTCACTTGTATATGTAGCAGAACTAAAGAATAAATAGACCAAACAAACAAAATACTTGCAGACCATTGCACCAAACTTATGGATATCACAGATAAGACCCGAAATACATTATATTACTTTTTTTTATATATATAAATTAAAAAGCTTACTGGTCATTTGGCATGAGAAGATTAATATACCAAATTTTATTAGTGCCTGATAGTCAATCATTATATTACTTCCACACATTACAACCTACTGCCTGAAGTCTGTTAGTACCTCACGCATGATAGTCGATCAATTAATGACTCACGAACTTAGTTCATTCATTGCTGCAACACATGTACAGGATGGTGAGATTCTGGGTTACTGTTGCAAACAATGGTTTCCAGTGGTCTAATTTAGTTGCTTGCTCACATTTCATTTCATAGTTTCATGGTTTGACATATTAAAAAGTTTGCTTGCTATTGATCTTGTATGTGGGGACGTAAAATCAATAGTAAACTAATCTTTTGTAGATGCATGTATTCTTGCTTGTGAGGGTCAGTAAGTCATTTTGGCTTTGCTATTATGTATTTATACTTATGGTTTTAATTTAATAGAGTTGTTATCTTTTAAAATATTTATGTGAAGCTGTGCTTATTTCGGAACCCGATACCGAGCATATCATGATGTGTACTCATTTGACTACTTTTTTCTATGCCCATACAATAAACCCTATATATGGTATTTACGCTACATATAATACATCATTATTATGATCGCAATATGTATCCAAATATTTTGTTAATCTCTTCTTTTTACATATGTGATGTAGGAATCTATATACAAGCGTCCACCTACGGGATTTGAGCTTTTTTTGCATACTCAAACTAGCGGCAATAACAAGAAAACATTTATTAATGAGAAGTCAAAAACAATCAATGTAAGTTTTGAGTTCCTCGTTATACAATATTTGTTCTTAGTTCTATCATTACTCATAATTAAATCTACACACTTATAGGAGATAAGGTGTTGCGTCTAAGGCAAGAAAGGGATGAAAATCCAGCTTCTACAGAAAGTTGGGTAGATGAAACAACACTTTACATTGCAGCAGCAGGTGGTGCAAAAAGAAGAAACATGTATGGTGCTGGGTCAAAGAGAGTTGGTTATATTAATGATATAGATTCTGGAAATAAAACAACTGCAGTTACCAAGGTAGACGACGGGTGGGAGAAAAAGTCTGAAAATGGAGAGAAATATCAGCACAGATTAAATAAAACTCTTGAGATTGTGTGCAATCATTTCAACATAACACTTCTGGATTGTGATTCTCATAGTGGAAATTCTGATGGAGGAGATGCTCATCAAGATCTCAATATTAGTCACTCCCAAGCAGGTGGAAGAGAGGAAGATGACCATGATAGCTACATGATCGTAAGTTGATAAGTCATATTTATCTTTATGTTAATTGTTTTGAGACATCTTTATGATGATGGTTTGTTCTTCAATTTATTTGATTTGTTTTGAGACATCATTAGAATGATGGTTTGTGCTAATTAGGAGACTTAAAATTTATGTAAGAATGATCTATTTATTATCATGTGCTTTATATTTCAATATTTTGCCCATGCATTATTCATAATATGATGTAAATATTTAGCCACAATTTACTCACAAAATAGTAGTGGGTAAGTTAGCTACGAATATACCCACAAAATATTCCGGCAAAGATGTCATGTTTGCCCATGACATTTACAAACGGTCATATGTGTGGGTAATTTTTCCCACAGATTTCATGGGCAAATTCGCTCACGCTTTTTACACACGACTGTATACGTGGTTAATTCTATTCAAATATTGTTGTGGGGGAGTTGACTTTTACACACGAATAGTTCTGTGGGCAATATTACCCACACAATACCCACGAGTATATCTATCGGTGTTTTGTGGTGAGTTAGAGAATACCACAAACAATTTACCCATGAATGCAAAACAATCACCCGCCAAGAATGACGTGGGTAAACTTACCCACATTATGAAAATGTCGTGGGCAAACAATTAGCATCGGAGGTTTTACCCATCTATAGAGAGTCGTGGGTAAATCGTGGGTACTACTCAGTTACCCACAAAAATATGGCTTTTACCCACAAATTCTGACCGTGGCTATTTGCCTGAATTCTTGTAGTGGGACGTGAAAATCCGCTAAGATAGTTAACTTTCCTACGTGAACAACTACATCCTTAATCATTCCAACCGGGTGCGCAATACTCCCGTCCGCTAGACCTATCAATACCTCCGTTTCCTCTAACTTTCCTAGCTTAAGAGTTGTGAATAGGGATAAGGGAATCAAGTTGAGGCTTGACCCTAAATCGGCTAGTGTGTCGAAAGCTTCGGATCTTCCTATCTTACAAGGCAAAACAAATATACCCGGATCATCAAGCTTTTTAGGCAACTTGTTTTGAACGAAGGCGGTCCCATTTTTACCTAGTTTAAACTTCTCATATTTTTCTAGGAGGGCACTATAGTAGGGAGCACGGGCTAAGACATCAATGACGGGGCGTTCAAGGTGAAGTTCCTTGAATTCATCGTCAAGATCTTGCGTAGGAGGTGTTTTAACTATACTTTTGACCGGTTTTATATCGGGTGTTTTACTTGATTGGTCTTTTTGAAGAATTTGGTTTTGTTTGAAACACGTGCTCGTTGATTTAACCGAGTAGTATTATGGACACGAAGTGGGTGACGAAACTGAAGATATGGAATTAACGTTTAGTTTCGGATTCTTGACCGTGTCGCTTGGGAGTGCTCCCATTTCTCGGTCATTGAGAACTTTCAACAATGCGTCAATTTTGGTGGTCATCTCGCTTTGCTTTTGTTTGAAATCGGCTTCAAACTTAGATATGCGAGCTTCTTGAGATGCCATGAACTTTGAAATCAATCCTTCAAGATTGTTGGTACTACCATAGTTGTTAGAAGGATTGTTGTTGAAAGTACGGTTGGAGGGTGGACCGTTTGGTTGGTAACGATTAGGCAGATTGGAAGAAGTTGGTTGATTTTGTTTCCACCTAAGGTTTGGGTGATTTTTCCAAGAGGGGTTGTATGAATCACCGTAAGGGTTTGGCTCGGGCTTGAAAGTGTACCACTTATCTCCCGCTTCGTCGGTACGCGAGGATGCGTAGTCCGCAAAAGCTGTTCCGGGGAGTTCCACACAATCACGAGTGTCATGGGGACCACTACATAATTCGCATGAAGAAGTGATTTTATTTACTTGGCTTGAAGGCTTAGGAGCTTTTTAAGATTTCATGAGAAACTTTACTTGGTCCTCAAGTTCCATGATCCTACGGTCGGGAGTGCTAGAGTTATTCGAAGGCAAAGATATTGCCTTGACCATTTTGTTCAAATCACGGGGATCATTCCAACTTTCGTTGTCATAGAGAGCAAGATCTTCTATGAGTTCCCATGATTGTTCCGCACTTAGATCACGTAGCTTACCACCGGCCGATTGGTCAATGGCTCGCCTCGTGGAGAGATCGATATGGTCATAAAAGATTTGGACTTGGAGCCAAAGATCTATGCCATGATGAGGGACTTTTTGAAGTAAGTCCTTGAAACGAGTCCATGCTTCATAAAGAGATTCATTTTGACGTTGTTGGAACATCAAGATGTCATTTCTAAGCTTAGTAGTTCTCCCAGGTGGGAAAAATTGAGCAAGGAAACGAGTGGTGAGATCATCCCATGTGGTGATGGATCCCGCGGGTAAACGCTCAAGCCATTGACTAGCTTGATCCCGTAGAGAGAATTGGAATAGGCGTAATCGGGTTGTCTCTCTAGTTTCAACACCTAGGTCTATGGAATCTACGATTTTTAGGAAGTCCTTAAGATGTTGATTTGGATCTTCGGAACGAAGTCCATGGAACGCACATCCGCTTTGCACCAACCAGATGGTGTCGGATCGCAAGGGGGTCACATTGGCTCCGGTGAGCTCAATGGTGTTTCGGTAGCCTTGGTGGCTAGGTCGGGAATACTCTCCTAAGGTTCGGGGCCTAAGAGGTTCTAGTGGTGGGTTTTGTTGTGGTGGGATGACGGGTTCAAGGATGTTCCCATCGTCCATGATGTTGGGTGGTGAAGAGTTACAAACAAAAACACAAAGAAATAAGATAGACTAAAGAAACCTAAAAATAAAAATAAAATCTTACTAAAAAGGAATCTAGCAAGTAGACCTAATAAAAAGAAATTCTAACCTAGACAATAACTATTCCCCGGGCTGCGGCGCCAAAGACTTGATGCGTGGGGATTGCACCAGGCTTTACCTCTCAAGGGATCTTGAGAAGCTTACAACCCCCATCAGGCAGTGTACCTGATCGTTGTAGTATAGTATAGTGACAAGTACCGGGGGATTGATCGTTCAGCTAGGAATAGTGTCGCTAGGATTAGAAAACCTAATTACTAGTGCTAGAGATGGAAGATGATTCTTTTTGTATTTTTATATTTTTATGAAAGCAAGTAAAAATCTCGGGTTTAAAGGATTTGGGCGGAATTGGTTGCTAGTCAACTAACCCAATACTAAAGATGCAATCAAAATAAAATACTAGAAATGAAAACAAAACTAAATTAAACTAAGGTTGTGAGCAATAAGTGGAGAAGTTGTGTTTACTTAGATTTCACTACTCCCTAGATATCTTTTACACGTTAATTACTTGTTATAGTTGCGTGGATGACGGATTGTATTCCTTAATACCATTCATGGGGTGGCGCACTTAACTCCCCAATCCTATGAGTGCCTACCTCACTCCTATGTCGAGCCGGCTAAGAAGCTCCTAACATGGGATTATTAGAATTTACTCATGCATAAAATACAACCAATAAAACCTAGTGCACATCGGTTCATGTTTCCTAAGACGTTCAAGCATGTTACCATTTGGAGATCTGCCAGTTTTCTTAAGCCTAACATTGAAATCATTCATCCAATACAACCATAAACAAGTAATCAACACATAATTAACATCTAGGTTTCATTAGATCTAAGCAAACACAAGATAGATCTAGCCTAGCATGGTGGAATTAAGACAAGAACAAGATATAGACAACCAACACATAGACATATTGATTGAATTAAAAGAACACTTATCTCAATTACACTTGTAAGGTTTCAAGGGCTGAAAACCCTTGAAAAACCTGTAAAATTTGTAATAGGTTCGGCCCTAGGGTTTTCCAAAACTTCCTCTTTTATGAATAAAAATTAGAAAACTATATGTAGGAAATAGAGGCTGACGGCGTCAAGACCAAATAGGTGACGCCGTCATCTCGCTGCCAAAATAATTCTCGGACTGCCTTGATCTACATCTGACGCCGTCATGTGTTAGGCTTCTCCAGGCCGTCACGTGTTTAACTCTTGACGCTCTTCCTCGTGACGCCTTCACGTTTGTACTGGGCCGTCATGACTTTTACTCTTGACGCCGTCAGGATGGTGCTCTTGACGCCGTCACCTACTGTTCCCAGCATGGAAAATTAAGTCTTTGGCGTTTTCTTCTCTTTTATGCTCCAAAAACGTCCGAATTGCTTCCTTTTCCAGATTTCACTCCCAAAGTACCTAAAATCACAAAAGGAACGATTTAGGGCAATATTTGATCAAATAAATTCAATTCCGAGCTTAAATGACCCCCTAAAAGTGGTTCATTTTTCGCCTCATCAGATGGTAAATATACAATGAGTGTATATCCAGATTCACTAATCTGTAAAACTGTTTAGAATACGCGCACGACCTCCCCGGCAGCGCCGCCAAAATTTTGATTGGGTCCAAACGGTCAACCTAAATTGACCAAAGGAATGGTCAACCAGGTCAAACAGTTTAGAGTCAATGCTCCATGGAAGTACAGTGTTTCCCCGGGTCGTTATGTCCCGACGAGGTGTGATGGTAATCGAAACGGGTTTGTGATCGGGTGAATTTGGATAGAAAGGGTTTGTGAATGATTACACTACGAGATGAGGAATGAAAATAACTTAGAAACACTATATTAACATTTACTGATAATCAGATATACTAAAAACGTGAGCTAAATCTAAAAAACGCGTTCGTTTGATTTAAATTTACGTTAGCGTACGAAATAAAACGCGAGTTTTGTAAAATAAAATACCTACGGATATGAAAATTACATTTTTACAGTCCTAATGATAAAAGAAAATTTTTAGAAAAAGAAAAATAATTTTTACACTATTTAATTAATTACTAATTAATAACTAATTAATAATATTTAAATTACACTAATTATGAATTTAAGCTAGAAAAATGAAATTTTAATTCTAAAAATTCTAAAATAATATAAAAGTAATTTTAAAACTAAAAATATATTTTTCCTACTTTTTCTCTAATTATTATTAATTAATTACTATTTATTAATTACTAAAACTACTTTTGATTTATTAAAAATACTAAAAAGGCGAAAAAAAATCTGAAATTTTTAGAAAAATTCTAAAATACAATTAAGAACTTAAGAAAAATAAAATCTACTGAAAAAGAAATCAAAATAAGCAAAATGGGCAATAAGCACTTACAATTAAGCACTTATAAATAAGGAAACAATGCAAATAATTATCAAAAGCTAGAGTACACTACAAATAACTTATATGAGCTTGAAACAACTAATCTCAACCAAAGAAATGCTCAGAATAAGCTAAAACTAGCAAATAAGCAAAAGCACAAATCCCTAAACCAACCAGTCCACTGAGCTGAATTGGAGGCCAAAATAAGCTAGGGCAAAAGCTCCCAGACCCAATATAAGCCTGGAATCCACTAGCCAGCTAAATGGGCTTTTCAGAAAGCCCAAAATCTTAAACTAAGGTGACCTATGGAACAAGCTAGGGACATGCAAATGTTGGTCTGTGGTCACTGATGTAGATAAACACCAGGATAAGCACAACAGCTCAAAAGCTCAATTTGAAAGCTAAAAGCTAAACCAGGACAGAAAGAAGCTAGGGACAAGTGAGTGAGACTAGAATAAGCTAAAAAGAACAAGGAAAGAGCACTGGATAAGCTCTTAAGGTAAAATAAGCACAAGCCACACCACTGAAATCCACACAGACCCAAGGGCTTTTAGCAGGCCTAAATTGGCTTATCAAATAAGCCAATAAGGCCAAGATAAGCCTGGATTCAACAACTAAGGTTTGTGGGCTTCTCAAAGAAACCAATAACACCCAGTTGGACCCACTGAGAAGCTCAAAAAGAGCTTATGAATATGGTAATGTACACTGACTGCTCAGTATACATGGGCAGTGGTGATACTTTGAGGACATGAACTAAGCATGCAAACAAGCATAAAATGAATCAACAAACACATGCATAAGTAATTGGCCAGAAGGGCTTCTCAAAACACTAAATGACACAGGCTAAATCTAACTAGTGAACATTATGCAAGCTTGTGAAAACTGGGCTTAACACACACAGATCCTGGAGCAGGGGAGGTCAAGGCTCACATAGGCAACTTCAAGACCAAATCTAGCTAAGCAAACAAGTTTGTAATCCCAAATACTTTGTTGATTGAGTTTGACAGGGTACCAATGATCACAAAACAGCAAAGATTGACTACTTTCAATCCATGATTACTCTTACAAAGGATCTAGAAAAATTAACCATTTTGACAGATGAACTTTTGACTTTTTATGAACATGAACTAAGATTGACTCAAATGACTTTTGATTAATCTTAATTGACTGACTATGAAGTACTAAGGTAAAATAAAAATTAGATTAAGCTATCATAAGCACTTATGCAACTGAATTATCCAACATACAACTACAATCTATAGCAGTTAATGAAAAATCAAGATTAGACTTGCATTTTGACTTTTAAAGCTAAACCCACCAATTTGATGCTACTAACTCTCTAGTGCTAACCTAGGTGTTGTATCTAAAAAGGTTTCAAACCCTAACAATCACAGAAACTCAGGGTACAAAGTTATTTCAAACACCCCTTTACACAGACTCACATGAAACTTTTTAAAGCAAATAACAGATTACAACCATGATTCTGAAGCTTAAGGTTCTAGTGTGATGTAATTAGCTTGTAGGAGATTAAAAACACAGATATTAACAACATAGACTCATGAATCATAATTGGACTGTTTCAACAGTGAAAATGAAATATATAGCAACTCTAGAATCTATTGAACAAGTACTGAATATAAAGTAATTTAAGGACTAAGATATACCTAAGAAACACAGATAACTATATATAAGCAGATAAAAAAGCTATATCACAGTGAAATACCAAATTAGAATAAAAAGGCTTACATATGACCAAGCTTGAAACTTGAGAAACCAAGGACCAATATCATCAGCTAAAGCTTCTCAATAAGCTTGCTAATCCAAACCATTCACAATCCACCCTGCTTCTCTGCTTCTCATAGATTTTTTTATTTTTAATCCATTTTTTTTTTTAGTATTTTTAGGATTTTGATTTAAAACAGATTCTAATGCCTAGTAAGCTTGAAAAAGCTTAACAGTGACTTAATTGAGCTTATGAGATTATGGAACAACAACTTAACAAGATAAAAGTGAAGTTGTCAGTTTCACTTTAATTTGCCAAATCAAGATTTATTAAATAGCACTTGAAACTAAGCTTAAAGAAAAATAATATTACACTAAAATGATGGATTACAACTGTTTTGAACAAGAAAATACAACTGCTGATTGAATTAAACTAAGAACGACATTATTAAACTAAAACTACACTAATAACTAGCTAACACCTCTGCTCTTCTCTTCTTTCTTTATTTATAAGATGAGGCATGCTTCTCTCTCTATCCCACTTCAATATAGACCCTTAGATGGTTTCTTTTGATCCTGACCATTGGTTTGGATTTTTGGCGGGAAAATGGGCAAATTGCAATTTGCTAGTGATAATTTGGCAGGGGGTGGTTTGGATTTAAGTGGTGGAAAGTGGATAGTGGGGGTGGAGTGTGGGAGTAGTGGTGATGATGAAGTGTTGGAGATGGCAGGGATTTGCAGGGCTAGGGTTCACGTGGTGATGTTGGGGGAGATGGAGGGAGTTGGTCAAATGGGGGTTTGACTGGCTTATTATTAAAACGGGGAGTAGTAATTTGGGCTGGGAGTGGGCTTTGGTGAGGGTGTGGTGATATAAGGTGGGTTTATGGATCAGGGGGTTGTGGGCGGATTTGGTTTGGACTAATAATTATTCAAGGGTCCATTTGGTTAGTATGTATTAGTCACAAGGACCATTCATGCAATAGGCTGAAAGTTTGGGGGTAATTCTGCCAATTATCCCAAATTATCAAAAGGACCATCTCTGCTAAGTTTAAATAAACCAAGGGACCATAAATGTAATTTTTCCATTTTAAACCACCCAGGGACCAATTATGCCAATTTAGAAAGTATAGGGACCAAACATGTAATTTTCTCAAACTTTTTACCCAAGGATCGTTTTTAATAATATTTGACTTTTAAATGCCTTAGGTTGACTTTTCTTTCGTTTTAAACTTTCAGGGACTAGTTTTGACAATTTATGAAACTTGAGGGACTGAAACTGCCAATTATGCAAACTTTGTTCGTTTTTCATTTGTTTTTAAACATTTTGCATCTAAAACATATAAAACACACTTTTGGAATAATTTCTGTATTTTGATGCATTTCTGAGTGTTTTTGGATATTTTGGCAGTTCAGATACGATAAAAATGATGAGTATTTACACACTCATCAGCGGTGTGTGCATGAAACAACATGTGTAATGAATATGCACCTATGATGAAATGATGAGATGCTATGTGATGTGGTTATAGTCTAAGGTCCAAGATACATCCTAGTTCGCTATAACCTTAGCTCTGATGCCAATCTGTCACACCCCCAAAATACCTGTATTAGCAGCGGAATGGAATACCTGGGGGTGACTGCCATAGCATCACAGTTACAGTTATATTGAACGACCTAAAGTGTCGTTTATAAAATACATCGTTTGATCATTTAAAATATTCAGAGTTTACAAAGTAAGGTCCCAAAAGGTGTTGCAAGTTTACTGAAAAACAAGTCATACTAGATCAAACGTTTTCATAAGTGCATGAAATAAAAATGAGACGCGTCGACTCCACGACTCCATGAAGGTCCAAATGCATGCAAGCAAGAGCTACTTTAATTACATGAAAATACATTGCTAAAAACGGTCAACAATAAAGTTGGTGAGAAATCATAGGTTTGTAAGTTAAATCGGATGTACATTAGCCATAAGTAAAGTAAAGTGACAAGATGTCAGAAATAAAGCTACATTGGCTCTTAAGCTCATGACCCCGAAGCTAGACATAAGTTACTTGGCCCCAAATGAGTGTTTACCAGACACTCTAACGATATTAGACATGAAATGCATCCGTTTTCCCGTTGGAGCAACCCAAACACGGATGGAGGAGTCACCCTCAATAGATTTATTCACTCACTCTCGCTTGTAGATTAATTAACGGTCCATGATAATAAAGGGGATTTGTCATGACGTGGTAATAAGGCAACTTAAGCAATGTAAGGAATTTATACTTTGGCATGTACAAAAAAAATAAGTGATGCAATGTATTCTTCCCCGTGGGATTTGAAATCAAAATATTGAATTAAAACGGGGCTATGAAAACTCACCTTGAAGTGATGATATTATGACGTGAAATGATAAGGACAACAAGGCGCAATATTAGCCGCAACCTAATATAGGTAATAACGGTCTACTTTAGATCATGACGTGATGTAATGAATGCACATGCACATGATGCCTATACCACTCGTAGCTTGGAAATACTAGTTATCGTTAAAGTAAAATGTTTTTCATAACTTGGGAAAGATATATCTAGTTAGACTTGTAAAACTAGTCGTAATATATTGTACATAAAAATGTTTGTGTTTAACTCATCGCCTTGAAAACCTTAAAATGACATCTAATAGTCGCGTAAATAGATTTTTGGTCATACAGGCTTCAATGGATAGAAATACGGCTTTTCAATGTTGTTACTAGAAAATATAGTTTTTAGTACGTCAGAATAATATTTCTAATAGTGGCTGTCAAAATAATATAGTTTGTCGGTTTTAAAACATGTATATCTTTGTCGTTATAAGCTCGTTTCCTTCATTCTTTATATCCACGGATTCGTACTAACGTATACTAATATATTTTTGATGATTCGGCTCCTCTAGGTTACGTCTAACGCCTCTTTTTGTCCGTCGAAAATCGTCCAACAGCAAGTATAATTTTCAGAAAATAGTTTTCGTCGTTAAACTTGCAAAAATCATATCTCCTTCGTTATAAGCTTGTTTTTATCCGTTCTTTCGCTCACGGCTTCGTTTTTGAAATTATTTTCTAAATCTTTAGTCAAAATTTACCCCTGAGTCCCTGAGTTTTCTGGGTTTGGCATTTTGGGACAGTAGGTTTGTATATTTGTTTTAAACTCATTTCTAGTGTTCCAAACTTGTTTCAAATCCAACCAAATCACTTTCAATCACCACCAAACTAATTTATTCCTACCATACACCTTCTTAGGGTGTCATGGGTTCCTAAACATCATCTACCAAGTTAATCTACCAAGGGTTTCCATATTATCCATTTCTAGGGCTTAAAAGATATAAAAGTTTAAATAGAGTGGTATAAACTAGCATATGCTTGTAGATCTTGTATAAAAATCATATGAACATTGAAATAACTTGGTAAAATTATAAAAATGAGTTTGTCAAACTTACTTTGAAAGATTAGGGAGTTTTGATGATGAAAACCTAATAAACCTTGAGTTTATATTTCAAAACCCCTAACAAGGATCACTAAAAGAGCTTGTTTAACACTTGATCTTGGAAAATTGATGGAGATGGCTTGTTGTTCTTGTTGTGGCCGAGCACCCAAGAGGAGAGGAAGAGAGAACCACCTTGTGTTTGTTAAGTGTAAAAATGAAATGGATGGGATATTTTTAGTATGTAAAAGACAAGGATTTGATATGCATTTATGGTGTGTTGTTAGAGAGCACATGAGAGCCTAGGAGGGGGCGCGGGGGGGGGCTCAAAAAGGAGGAAAGGGGGGGGGGGGATGTTTTGGGATTTAGTTAAAAAGTTAGTGGGGTATTAGTGTAGTAGTAGCTAGTTTTTGTTATAATCGGGTACCGGGTTTGCTAGAAATAAATTTTAACGAAGTTAACTGGGATATGATAAAGTCATAAAAATTGTAAAAATATGTTGGGTGGAAAGGGGGGGGGGGGGGATGTTTTGGGATTTAATTAAAAAGTTAGTGGGGTATTAGTGTAGTAGTAGCTAGTTTTTGTTATAATCGGGTACCGGGTTTGCTAGAAATAAATTTTAACGAAGTTAACCGGGATATGATAAAGTCATAAAAATTGTAAAAATATGTTGGGTACAAGTATTGGGTGTTTGGGTGATTAGTTTTTAGTTTTTACGAAAACCATCGTAATTATATTAGACGTACGATATAATTTTAATAAATTTCCAAAACACCGGGTAAATGATTTTCATAATATTTGTAACGTTGTAAGAAGTGTAAAAATATATCGGGACCATTGTAGGGAGTGTCGGATATGTTAGTCACATTTATCGATCGCGTGTTAACGTTTGTTTAAAAATAATCATACGTAAAACGTCAAATATACCAAAAATATTAATTTGAATATCCTACGAGTGAAATAGTATGCAAATGCTATTGTGATGATGTGTAATCTATTTATAGTCCATATGAAGTGTCCCTACTGACGATGCGTGAATTTGCAGCTAAACCTGACTGGTTACGCGAATGTAAATACCCGTAAACTAAATTTACGATGAAATGAATAAAGTATATGAATAGTGTTTTCCCTCTGGAAATGAATAGTGTCATGTGAATAGTGAAATTTTTGAACGCTTCTCAGAATCTCAAACTGACTCCAAAAACGATGAATAGTAAAATGATGAATAGTGATCAGTGAATAGTAAATGATGAATAGTATCTGGGGAATAGTAACTTTCCAATATTAAAATAAAATTTCGACATCTGAAAAGGGATTTGAGACTACGAGTTGTGACATTTATACTCTTGAATATACTAATTACATTAATGTTTTATGTTTTTATAGTTTTGTTAAAATGGAAATTTGTTTTATAGTTTTCTTTTAATAATGTAATTTATTTGAACAACGAAGTCCGTCTTTCACAAAAAATAAGAGTTTCAAACATGAACCAAAAATTAGTCCCGAACATTACGAAAAAAAAGAATTAGATCCAACCTGTGTGCATCGCATGGGTCCTGGGGCAATCCAAACCTGAGTGCATCGCATGGGGATGAATATAAAAGGTCTCCAACATTAATGTCATCACTTCATATTTAAAATAATTTATGTAACTTATACATATTAAAATATTACATTTGAAGAGACTCTTTTCAATGTAATATCTTAAAAAAAATTCTTCACATATACTTTTTTAATGTCAATAAACTATTTTAAATGTGTGACATGCTTGGAAATGTGATACCATCACAACTTAGATATATAATGATGAAAATAAGTGTCGAAGATTACGCTATAAAAACTTATATACAGCCAATGTGCAACTCAATAAAGTATTTTAAATACGTATAAAGCTTAGCAAATGTATGACACCATGACAACTTAAATATAAAATGACGAAAATAAATGCCGAATATTACGCTATGAAAACTTCTATACAGCCCATGTGCATCGCACGTATTTTAAATCTATGAAACTTCTATACAGCCCATGTGCATCGCACGGGCATTGTTAACTATTATAAGAAATAGTTATAACTTAGCCGGATGTATTAATATTAGTTAGTTCCAATAAAAAACGATAGAGTCAATACCAAAATAAATAGACAAAAAATATTACGTAAAAAATACATCTTAAAAGATTACATGTCAATAAACTATTTTAAATATGTATCATGCTTACAAAATGTATGCTACCATGACAACTTATATATATAATGACAAAAATACGTCTCGAATATAAAATGACGAAAATAAAAGACGGGTATTAAACTTTGAAAACTTCTATACAACCCATGTGCATCGCACGGGCTTTCGTGACTATGAACATTTAGATCGAGCTCGTGTGCATCGCAAGGGTCTGAATGCATAGTTAGTTTAAAGCTAAATGTTATGTGAAAATAAAAGTGCAAACCTTTGGGTTGGAATCAAGTAAAGATCCGATTTTCAACTGAGAAAGTCAAAAGTTTTTTCTGTTTCATTTTGTTTTGTTTTTAAAGGTAAAAAGTTATGATCTTGATTGCATATTCTGTAAACTTGCTCTAAGCCTCTAATGATAAAAAAATGTATTTGTGTTGAAAACCATTTGAGCATGTTACCAATATTTTAGGTACAAAGTGGCATTACTTGTGCACAAAAGTTACAATGAAGAATATATTATATACATTTCCATAGATAAAATAAAACATTGGTTATTCCAATTTTGTATGTGATAAGCTACCAAACTGAGAATCAAAGTTATCCTTTGGACAAAATCACACACTTGTGCTATACCAAAGCAATTATTTTTTCGAAACCTAAAAGACATGCCTATCGAATAAAGCACATTACAATATTAGTATTTAACTCCTTTCCCTTCATTTTAATGATTATAACAATGAATCTGTGATGAACCCAAGTGACTAAAATACAGTTATTTGAAACCAACTATAGAAGCAATCACATATTTAACAACCAAAGTATGCTCCTATAAATAAAATCACACCCAAACATTTTTTTCATACAAAACAGTACATAGCTGTATATAATTCGCGCCATTTTTACCAGCTCACATTTCTCAAATAACAACCTTTTAAACCTTCACACAATCATTTGTGTGTTCTCTAATTGTTTTGAGCTTTAAATTATTAAATTTGCAAAAATGGCTGATAATTCTTCAGCCAAGGTTGTGTTCTTACATGGTGATTTATATCTTGAAATCATTGAAGCTCGAAACTTACCAAATATGGATGTTATCACGGGCCATATCATGCGTTGTGTTTCCTTCGATCCTTGTCCTGAAGACACTCCTGTGGACGGATCCAGTGACCTTAAATTGCGGTCTAGTGGGCGGAAGATCATTGCTAGTGATCCTTATGTTAAAGCATCCGTGCCTCAAGCAGCCGTTGCACGTACACGTGTGTTGAAAAACTCGAAGAATCCTAGGTGGAACGAACGGTTTAATATCCCGTTAGCTCACTCTCTTGTTTACTTAGAGTTCGAAGTGAAAGATGATGATATTTTCGGAGCTGATATGTTGGGGAAAGTTAACATCCCGGCAGAGGAGATCGTAAAAGGTGGCAGGATCTCAGGTTGGTTCCCATTAGAGAATTCACGCAAGGACTCTGCGTTAAGGCTTGAAATGAAGTTTACACCGTGTGAGAAGAATCCGCTTTATAGATACGGGATTGCGGGAGACCCCGAGACAAGAGGTGTCCGGGACACATATTTTCCGTTAAGGAAAGGGTCTCAAGTGACATTATATCAAGATGCTCATGTTAGGCATGAATCTAATATGCCTAGAATTGAATTGGATGATGGTAAGGTTTTTGGGCATAGTTCATGTTGGGAAGATATATGCCATGCTATATCATCAGCTCATCATATGATATACATTGTGGGTTGGTCTGTTTTTCACAAAATTAAACTGATCAGAGAGCCAACTCGACCATTGCCCCGGGGTGGAGACTTGACTCTTGGGGAATTGCTCAAATATAAATCCGAAGAAGGGGTTCGGGTTTTGTTGTTGGTTTGGGATGATAAAACTTCTCATAGCAAATTTTTTATTAACACGGTAAGATTTCAAAAATTACATATAATTTAGGGGTGTTTGGTCTATGAAGGGGAATGACTATGGGTATGAGAATTAGAATGAATTCACCACCGGTGGTGGGTTTGGGTGCATTTGGTTTGTAGACGTGAATCACTATGGGTTTGGGTTTATTACCATAATAAATGGGAATGGGTATGACTTTTCAAACCCACCAAGCTAGATGGGTTTGGGAAAACCCTTATTTTGTAGGTTTCGTTGCAAGATTTAAAACCCATATCTATAAAACAAACATCATTAATCATTCTTATTCTCATTTTTTATTTCCAAACTCATATTCCAAACGCACCCAAAATGCCTAGCTATTGAGGGTTTGATACACATTTTCAAATACCAAACCCACTAAACAAACTACATTAAGAATAAAAGTCATTCCTTCACCCATACCCTAAAACCAAACATAATGAGCGTCACTTCTTATAAAAATTAATCGTCCAAGTGATACGTAGAAGATGAAAATAACAGAAATCGTCCATCCTTAATACCAACAACATATATGTAACAAATGAGGGACCAAAAGGAAGTATTTAGGAACTTCTATACACTGTATCTTGGGACGATTTCTTTTATTTACATCAAAACCCGAGGAGGATTTATGTTACTTTCACTCTAAACTTTACCATAATGATAGCTGGTTTTGCTTTGATTCAAACTAATGCAGCCTGGAGTCATGCAAACTCATGATGAGGAAACCAGAAAGTTTTTTAAGCATTCATCAGTGAAATGTATGCTTTCGCCTCGTTATGGAAGCGGAAAACTTGGTCTTTTCAAACAACAGGTAACTTAGTGCTTTCGCCTCGTTATGGAAGCAGAAAACTTAGTAATGTCAAATATTTACATGTTCTTTTATTCCATGTTTCAGGTTGTTGGGGGTGCTTTTACACATCATCAGAAATGTGTACTTGTAGATACACAAACACATGGTAATAATAGAAAGATTACCGCATTTATTGGTGGTCTTGATCTCTGTGACGGTCGATATGACACACCTGAGCACAGGCTGTTTCATGATCTTGACACTGTATTCAAGGATGACATTCACCAACCTACATTTCCAGTGAGTCACTATCATATCATATTATCTTCCATAAAAGAGTCACATTTAAATGCTGATGTAACAAAAATTTAGGCAGGAACAAAGGCCCCAAGGCAACCATGGCATGACTTACATTGCAAGATAGATGGTCACGCTGCATATGATGTTCTTTTGAACTTTGAGCAAAGATGGAGAAAAGCTACGAAATGGCGAGAATTTGCATTAGTTGCCAGACGGATGGCTCACTGGCAAGATGATGCATTGTTAAAGATTGATAGAATCTCGTGGATTGTTAGTCCTAAATATCAAACTCCGCAACATGGGGATCACACAATTGTTCCTGAAGATGATCCATCGTTGCATGTGTCAGCGGAAGATGATCCTGATAATTGGCATGTGCAGGTTAAAATTGCTTCAAACACATATACCTCCACCTCCCCTCTCAAAAATAAATAAATAAATAAATAAATAAAGATCCGAATTTTATAATTAATATACAGCTTACATATAAGTTGCAATATGGCGGATTGGGTGGGTTGGTTAACGGGCCAGAAGGGATTCGGTCAAAACAGGTCTTACAGATCAGGTTGGGTTGATCCGGAATTCTTTTTGTTAATCCAATTTTAGTAGAAAAAACTAAATTTTTGAATACGACTACTTAAGAGCTTTTATGCAATTTATTATTTCAACCTGTTTAACTTATTGGAGATAATAAAGTCCAAATCAACCCATTCAAAAGTAAACAGGTACAAATTGCCACATTTCACAATCCTAGCGGGTTTTACTTACTGTGCAGATATTCCGGTCTATAGATTCTGGATCATTGAAAGGATTCCCCAAAACTGTCGATGTTGCTGAGGCACAGGTTAATATCTAAAGCTTCTTTTCATGATAACCCTGAATCGATATTCGGCAGTACTTTCTGATGATAAATATGCTTTGTTGACACTTCTGTTTCCTGCAGAATCTTATTACTGCAAAAAATATGGTTATAGAGAAAAGCATTCAAACGGCATATATCCAAGCTATCAGATCAGCTCAGCATTTCATCTATATTGAAAATCAATATTTCATTGGTTCATCATACAATTGGCCATCATACGAAAATGCCGGTAACAAATAACACCCTTTATTGACACTCACCTATGCGATCAAATACATTTTATGTGAAATTGATAACATGTGGCCAAATTTTAGGAGCTGATCACCTAATTCCAATGGAGTTGGCTCATAAAATAGCAAGCAAGATTAGAAACAAGGAAAGATTTGCAGTTTATGTTGTCATACCAATGTGGCCAGAGGGCATCCCAACTTCTGCTACCGTGCAAGAAATTCTCTATTGGCAGGTATTTTATATCATATAAATAAAAGGACTTGTTGTATTGTTGATGGTTCAAGTCCTGTCATAGACAAAGGTGAGCATAGGTGGGATCGTACATGTGTGTGAGTTTTCTGTTAGGCCAAAATGGTTCAACCTGATATCAGCAAAGTTGAAGATACCTGTATAGAGATGACATGATGTATATATATGACTTTCAAATGTTGTAATTTACAGAGTCAGACAATGCAAATGATGTACAGTGTTGTTGCACAAGCAATCAAGTCCATGCAACTAGATGCACACCCTCAAGACTATCTAAATTTCTACTGCCTTGGCAAACGGGAAGATGTGCCTTACAAAATGGCTCCGTTATTTACAGATGAGAAGGTATTTCAACTTCTCTAACACATGTATATTTGCAATTCTATTGCTGATATTATGCACTTGTATTACAAGCGTACGCGGAAGTTCATTAGAAGTTGATATTAGATTGATTTTGTAGGAATCAGATTCACAAAAGTCCAAAAGGTTCATGATTTATGTGCATGCTAAAGGAATGATCGTGGATGATGAGTATGTGATTGTCGGATCTGCTAACATTAATCAAAGATCAATGGCTGGTTCAAAGGACACAGAAATAGCCATGGGTTCATATCAACCTCATCACACGTGGGCTGCAAAGAAGCGACACCCATATGGACAGGTTTGACAATTTCAAACACCATAAATAAGCACATCCAAATCACTATCCTACAATCCGTTTTGTTACAACTAATTATCTGATTTTGATTATTGACTATCACATGATCACTTTCAATAATGCAACTCCAAACACCCCTTAAAATGATTCAAGAAAGTCAACTTTGCTATCCCATTAGAATAGGAGCATGGATACACTCATATACTTGTCATTGTTCATACGTTATAGATTTCACACACTCTAACAAAGAAGGAAATCACAAACGAGAACTTCTGTGCATGCTTTCAGGTCTATGGTTATAGAATGTCGCTGTGGGCAGAGCATCTTGGAGCGCTAAACTATGCCTATGAGGAGCCCGAAACTCTAAAATGTGTAAAGAAAGTGAATGAAGTAGCTGAAGACAACTGGAAAAGATACACAGATAAGCAACACACAACATTGCAAGGTCATCTTCTAAGGTATCCATTACACGTAGATGCTGATGGAAAAGTGAATTCATTACCTGGATTTGAAAATTTTCCAGATGTTGGAGGTAGAGTAATGGGAGCTCATTCTCCATCGCTGCCTGATATTTTAACTACATAATCTCCTAATCCTTTGTTATGTTCATGAGTGTGAGTGACATTGTGGTGAAAATAAAACGTGGTTGGTTTATTGTCGTCCAATGATTTATATGGGATGGACTCGCTTTCTAGACCATTACAGAACCAAGAAAATTTGAAAAATTGGATCGATCACTAGTTTGTTGTAAGTATGTGAGAATTTAATATATATGTCGTACATACCTGGGTGTTTCAGGAATTTGTTAATTAATGCATTCCTCCTAGCTCCAATTTGTATGGATAAACTTATGTGGCTTCCCAAACAAAGCATTACACAATTAAGTAAAAATATATATATATATCATCATATCGTTATCAATTTATATTAGGGAAAATTCTTTCAAAACGTACCATACTTGTCAAAAAAATCACTTTTGAGTAACGTACTTTTAATTTTCGTTATTGTGGTGCTAAACTTTCATTTTTTTGCCTCTTTTACGCACTTTGGAATATTTTTATGACATTTTTGCCCATGGATTTCAAAAAATTTGAGGGGCAAAAATGTCTCAAAGTGCGTAAAAGAGGCCAAAAATGAAAGTTTAGTAAGTCAATAAGGAAAAAAAAAAAGTTCGATACTCAAAAGTAATTTTTTGGACAAGTATGGTACGTTTTAAAAGAATTTTCCCTTTATATTAGCAGCATGTTGATTAGTTTACAAGGAAACTATTGCTCCGAAATTTATTTACTGATAAACATTAAACTTAGAATACCTAATAACTTAAACATAACTGCCCTATTGTATGTCTATCCAAAGCTAAAGTAAAGGTATGATGGTCTAAACAAGGAACACTTAGGCTATGTTTGGCAAATTGGCACACAAGATTGTTGAGAGATTATGCTTATTTTTTCAAAAAATAAGCTATTTAAAAAATAATCTTTGTTTGGCAGACATAACTTATAAGAGATTCTAAAAATAATAAGCTTCCATAATCTCTTAAAACTAATCTTTGTTTGGCACACAAAATTGTTGAGAGATTGTGCTTATTTTTTCAAAAAAATAAGCTACTTAAAAAATAATTTTTGTTTGGCAGACATAATTTATAAGAGATTTTAAAAAAATAATATTCCATAATCTCTTAAAACCAAAGGTTACTTCATGTAGCTTATAAAAATACTCTCTTTTTATAATCTCCAGTACCAGCACCATCTCCAGCACCAACACCGGTTCCAGCAACAGTTACTTTCGCCAAACATACCCGTAGCTTATAAAAATAATCTCTTTTTATAATCTCCAGCACCAACACCAGCACCAGCACCATCTCCGGTTCCAGCAACAGTTATTTCGCCAAACATACCCTTACCCTCCATTGCAAGTTAATATTGAAATTTGAAATAATGTATAGTGGTTATGAATATTAAACCATTTAAAGTATAAGTTTTGAATTTTACAACTGCAATATCGGAAGAGATGTACTTACAAAGGAGATGGGAACCGACAGATGTGGTAGTCTCTTCCATAGATGGAGGGAAAGAGAATCACACCAATAATGAAATAACGAAGAGGCTCATTTGAATCAATGTGGCATGATGGGGAGACCCTGGCCTAGAGAGATATCGGGATAAAATTTATCATTCAAATATTTAACTTCAATCCAATAACATTACATCATTTTTGTTTTATTAATAGTCTAGATTAACAAAGGAATGTTAAATCGAATACATGTGTTAAGTCGTCAGCTAATAACTGTTCCTGTTTATGAATCAAAATTATATTTAAAAATGAGATTGATTTGGACTATAGGGTATGTTTGGCAAAAGTAGCTGTGAGCAGTAGCACGTTGTGAGCAGTAGCCAAAAAAGTTCACAGCTTCATAAAGAAGCATTAGTAAAATGAGCTTTCCTAAAAAATAGCAAAGCCCACAGCTCTCATACCAAACGAACACTATAAATCAAAAAACTCATTGTTCACCGCTTATTGCCCAAAAAAGCTCCAAAAAGCTTTGTGTCAATGAGCGGTGAACAATGAGTAGATGTGAAACGGTCAAATAAGCAGGGCTTTTCGAGTTTTTTGTGAAACGGTCAAATAAGCAAAATGGATCAGATGAGTAGATGAGTCAGAGTCATTGATATCTTATTCAAATGCTTATAAAATCCTAATTTTGCTTAAAAAGGTTGTATTAGCTTGTCATGGCATATATATTTAAATTTATATTTACTAAATTCAACAAATTTTCAAAAACATATTTAATAAAGTGTTGTAAGAGCGTAAGGCCAACTGACCCGACACCTATTATAACAAAAAATAACCATTTGGACCAGCCAAAGTTTTCAAATTTCTCAGTCGTAGTCAAATTATAAAATCAACTATATAATATTATACTGTATCAGTTAAGCAAAAGTATATAATCAAAATTTAAATTCATAATCGATATTAGTTTTTAAGGTACCAAGTGGTATATAGTAAAAACAGTTAATCGCTTTTCCAAAAAAAATAAAAAATAAAATAATAAAAACAGTTAATCGTACAAAAAGGTACAAGGAGGGAAAGAAATCACAAAGAAAAAAACCAATGAATTTGTTACATAAGAAACAAATTTCCACCATCCATCTAATTTAATTTAATAGTGGGGATTAACCTAAGATTTAATATTGAAACCTAACTCTATGTTTTGTTTTGTTTTGTTTTGTTTTATTTTATTTTTTGTCTTTTGGCTCTTTTTTATTCATTTTTTTTAACATTTTTTTTGCCTTTTTTTAATCACTTTTTTTAAATCATTTTCTTTTTTTGCCTTGTTTTAATTACGTTATTTTAGGTCAAGTTTTTCTTTTTTTTTTTCTTTTTTCTTTTTTTTAATCACATTTTTTTAAATCAAGTTTTCTTTATTTTTATTATTATTATTTTTAGTATATAAATTCATGTTTTTTTTTTTTACTTTATTACGTTTTCGTTCGTTTTTGTCTGTTTTCACATGTTTATATATGTTTTCAGACGTTTTTGTTCGTTTCCGTCAATTTTTTTACGTTTTCGTCTATTTTTAGACGTATTCATCCGTTTTTATACGTTTTCGTCCGTTTCTATACGTTTTCGTCCGGTTTTTTCCGTTTTCGTCTGTTTTCATATGTTTTTGTCCGTTTCGGCAGTTTTTTATACGTTTTCAGACGTTTTTGTTCGTTTTCATACGTTTTCATCCGTTTTTATACGTTTCATCTGTTTTCAGTCGTTTTCGTCCGTTTTCATAATTTTTGTCCGTTTTCATAAGTTTATATACGTTTTTGTCCATTTTCATACGTCTTCGTCCGGTTTTACACGATTTTGTCCGTTTTATACGTTTTTGTCCATTTTTATACGTTTACATTTGTTTTCGTCTATTTTCATACGTTTTCTTCTGTTTTCGTCCGTTTTCAGAAGTTTTCGTCCATATTTATACATTTTCATATGTTTTCGTCCGTTTTTCCTACATATTCGTCTGTTTTCTTACATTTTTGTCCTTTTTCAAACGTTTTCGTCCATTTACATAGGTTTTCGTCTGTTTTTAAAATTTTTGGGTCATTCTTAGACATTTTCATACGTTTCTGAATATCACAAGTGATATTCTGTGATACTCAAACGTTTTTGTCCATTTTCATCCGTTTTTGTACATTTTGTCCTTTTTCAAACATTTTCGTCCATTTTCATATATTTTCGGTAGTTTTTATACGTTTTCAGACGTTTCTATCCGTTTTTATATGTTTTCGTCTGTTTTTTTACGTTTTCGTCTGCTTTTATAAGTTTTCGCCCATTTTTAGACGTTTTCATCTATTTTTATATGGTTTTTTATCCGTTTTGGTCCGTTTTAGTACATTCATAAACTTTTCCGTCCGTTTTTATGTAATTTTGTCCGTTTTCAAATATTTTCCTCTGTTTTCAGCAGTTTTTATACGTTTTTGGCAGTTTTAATTTTCGTCCGTTTTCATCAATTTTTCATACATTTTCAGGCGTGTTTTTACGCTTTCATACATATTCGTTCTTTTTTTTATGTTTTTTTTTTTAGTTTTTATACGTTTCTGAATATCACAATTGATATTCTATCACTTGTAATATTAAGAATATCAATTGTGATATTCAGAAACGTATGAAAACGAACGAAAACGTATGAAAGTGAAAAAAAAAAAACGTGAAAATCACTTGTAATATTTTGAATATCACTTGTAATTTTCTGAATATCACTTGTGATTTTCATGTTACAAAAACATTAGTTGAAAATCACAAGTGATATTCAGAAAATTACAAGTGATATTCATGTTACAAAACATTATTTGAAAATTACTTGTAATATTTAGAATATCAATTGTGATTTTCATGTTACAAAACATTAGTTGAAAATCGCTTGTAATATTCAGTATATCACTTGTGATACTTAGAATATCACTTGTGATTTTTTGAATATGACGTGTGATTTTATGAATATCACAAGTGAATTTCATGTTACAAAACATTAGTTGAAAATCACTTGTGATATTCAGAATATCACTTTTGATATTCAGAAACGTATGAAAACGTCTGAAAGTGGCTGAAAACATTTAAAAATAGACGAAAACGTAAGAAAATAGACGAAAATGTAAGAAAACTAACGAATACGGACGAAAACGTTTAAAAACGAACAAAGATGTATAAATTTGGACGAAAACGTCTGAAAACGGACGAAAACGTCCAAAAACGGACGAAAACAGATGAAAACGTATGAAAAATGACAAAAATGTATAAAAATGGACGGAGACGTATAAAAACGAACGAAAACGTATGAAAACGAACAAAAAAAGAAGGAAAACGTATAAAACTGGACGTAAACGTATAAATGTAGACGAAAACGTATGAAAACGAACAAAAATGTCTGAAAATAGAAGAAAACGTAAAAAAAAGACGAAAACGTATGAAAACGGGCGAAAATGTATAAAAACGGACAGAAACGTATAAAAACAGTCAAAATCGTGTAAAAACAGACGAAAACGGATGAAAACATATGAAAACGGACAAAAACGTATAAAAACGGAAGAAAACGTATAAAAACAGACGAAAACGTAAAAAACGGGCAAAAACGTATAAAAACATCTGTAAACAGACGAAAACGTAAAAAAAAATGGACGAAAACGGACAAAAACATCTGAAAACGTATATAAACATGTGAAAACAGACGAAAACGTAATAAAGTGAAAAAAAACGTAAATTTATATAATAAGAAAAACTTGATTAAAAAAAAAAGATCTAACAAAACGTGATTCAAAAAAAGACAAAAAAAAATATTTAAGAAAAAAGTTAATAAATAAGAAAGACAAAAACACAAAGAAAAAGGGAAAAAAAAAAGACATGAACTTAGATTTCTATATTAAATTTTAGATTAATTTCTAACATTAGATCAAACTAGATGCATGGTGATGATTTGTCCCTAAATATGTAACAAAAACTTGTTACATATTTAAATAAGCCACCTCACGAATGAATATTCCAACTCTTTTTAAGTGTCCTATCCTTAAAATAAAAGCACACACTTGTTCTATACCAAGGCAATTATTTAAAGTTTAAACTATCCTAGACGCAATGATAAAGAATAGTGTAGATTCCGACATTGATACTTAACTGCTAAAACCTTTTTATAAGGGGGGAGGGAGTGGTCCAAAGTTTGCCAAACTTTGCCAAATTGCCACATCATCATCTACCAATCACAACCTTCCAACTCAAAGTTTACCAAAGTTTACCAAACTTTACCAAAATGGTGGCGGCGGTCACCAAAGTTTACCAAATCCACATTTTCCACATCATATTTTTTTAATACATATAATCCAACAAAAAATATATAAAATTAAAACATAACATTTTATTAATAACAAAAAAAAAGCATTACACAATACTTAAAAAAAAAAACTACATAAAATTAAAACACACATTTCATCCGTTCTTATTCGCAAATACAATCTAAAACCAAATTTTCCATCCGTTCTTCTTCGCAATTTCCCGCTTGTCGTCAAGAACGGCTTTCAAGTGCTCTTCGTTGGTAATGTGATCATGGGGCTCGTAAAAAAACTTCATCTCGCGCTGTCGGTTCTTGAACTTTGCCCCGTCGAGTTGAGTTGCCAACAAATCCGCCGCCAACTTGTCCTTCTCGCGTTTCTCGTGCAAAAATTGTTGCTTGCTTTTTGCGTACGAGCTAATGTCTTCCGCGGCACTTGAGATCGAAGTGAAGGATGCGGGTTGCTTCTTCTTTGACTTCCTTGAATCATAAGAAGGGAAGGGGTCTTCATTCATGTCGGGCAAGATATTCTCGTTGCTTGCTGATTCATACTCTCCCGACTTTCTTTTCCCGCTTGTCCTCGAACCGCCAACTTGTTGAAAACAATCTTGCTCGAGCCATTTGTCATGCCCTTTCACAACCTCCCACGAAGCAACATGACCGAACTTTTTTTTTGTTTTTGTTCGGTAATCGGCGAATGCAACCTTCATTACATCCAAGTCGTTACACCCGCTTTTCTTAGCACGATCCTTCATGTAAAAAATAATTGACATGTTAAAAAAAAAATACGTCACATGTTAAAAAAAAAATACGAGACATGTTAATAAAAAAAATACGTCACATGTTAAAAAAAAATACGAGACATGTAAAAAAACAAAAAAATACCGCTTGTTGGTAAAAGCCGTTAAAAAGTCCCATGGCCGCGTTCAGTGTCTTCCACTTGGTATACAAGCCATGAAATGTCCGTGAAGTTGATCCAAGAGTTGTCGTGTAATGCTCCAAAATCCGGTTCCAAAAACTATCACACTTTTGATCATTACCGAATTTTTTACATTCGGATACTTGAACCCATGCTTTCGCCAATGCAACCTCTTGCTCTTGCGTCCAAGTTTCTCGCGGCTTTTTTGTACCAACCTTTTTCTTGCCCCTTGCATCCACTTCTTGAACTTCTTCGTCGTCGTCTTCATCTTCCATTTCTAATAAAGTATAAATTGTAACAAATTATTAAACGATCCATAAAAAAAAAAAAAAAAAAAAAAAACGAGACAAATTATTAAAGGAAAGAAAATATACCAAACGATTTTGGTTCTTGTGTCTCGGGTATGACCTCATCATCTTCACGATTGTTAAAAATACCAAGTTGGTCCAAATCCATCGACCTTGACATGTTGTAGAGTTGTGGATTCATCGGAGGATTGCCCATAAACAATAGATGTGGAGACGCGGGGTGTGGCACATAATATTGATTCGGGGATGGTTGAGAAAATTGATTTGGGGATGGTTGAGATGGTTGAGAAAATTGATTTGGGGATGGTTGAGATGCTTGAGAAAATTGATTTGGGGATGGTTGAGAAAATTGATTTGGAAGAAAATTTTGTGATTGCGGATAAACCAATCGACTAGGTTGGGATCGGGTTTGTTTGGGGTTAGCCATTTTTTTTGACTTTCTTGAATCCATAGTTGATTTGGAAGAAAATTGTATGTATGTAGTTGTTTTGGGAAGAAGATGTGAAATGGTTGATTTGGGAAGAAGAAAATGGTGTATGTATATATAGTTAAAAAAAGAGATTTTTTTTTTTTTTTCAAAAATTTGACCGTTTGATTCTTGGTTTCCACACAATTCATTCGGCAAATGTTACCGAATTTTTGGTTTACCGATTTTTGCCGAACGGTGGCATCGGTGTTGCCGATTTTTGCCGATTTTTGCCGATTTTTGCCGATTATTAGTGAAACTGAATGTCATTTGTTAATATGTTTTCAGACTGAACATAAGAAAACATGTTTAATTAACAGCTAAACTCAGTGATCAAAGTACTATCAGCGGTAACCAACTCTGGAAGCAACCACAAAGCTTAAAGGGTGTTTTCTGTAATTAACTCAAATTATACTCTTATAAATATAACCCCAATCAAACAATCTCCATACAAATTGACAAACCTGTTTTTATGATTCCCTCCATTTTTGTCAACTCACATCTGTTCTATTAACCACCTTCAGAAATCTTAACAGAAAGCCAATCAGAAAAATTATTAAATTTGTGTGTTTTCCAATTCTTTTGCACTCTAATATCTTCAGTTTGGTGATTAGTTTCAAAATTGCAAAAATGGTGGATACTTCATCTGCAAAGAAAATTTTTTTACATGGTGATTTACATCTCCATATCATCGAAGCGCGAAACTTACCAACCATGGATGTACTTACCGGCCACATCCTCCGTTGTGTGTCCTTTGATTCTCTCCGCAAAGATACTCCTTCCGGATCCAGTGACTTGAAACAGCGGTCCAACGGAAATACTTTCATAACTAGCGGCCCTTACGTCGAAGTATCGGTACCTCAGGTAGTCGTTGCACGTACACGTGTGTTGAAAAAGTAGGAAAACCCTCGTTGGAATGAAAAGTTTAATATTCCGTTAGCTTACTCGTTAGCTCACCTGGAGTTTGAAGTGAGAGACCAAGAC
This sequence comes from Artemisia argyi, assembly GCA_030686995.1. NCBI lineage: Eukaryota > Viridiplantae > Streptophyta > Magnoliopsida > Asterales > Asteraceae > Artemisia > Artemisia argyi. The sequence goes on from CM060708.1 coordinate 218,848,061, forward strand.
ATGTTGAAAGCATCAGAATTGTTAGGGACGGTTCATATTGCGGCAGAAACGATCGCGACTGGAGAAACGATCTCGGGCTTGTTCCCGTTGAAGAATTCACGCAAGGAGTTGTCGTTGAGGCTAGAAATGAATTTTATACCTTGTGAAAAGAATCCGAGTTATCGACACGGAATTGCGAGTGATCCCGAGCAAACAGGCGTTAAGGACACGTACTTTCCAGTGAGGAAAGGGTCTCAGGTGAAATTATATCAGGATGCTCACATCAGACCTGAATCTAATATGCCCAAAATTGAATTGGATGACGGTAAGGTTTTTGAGCATAATTCATGTTGGGAAGATATATGTCATGCTATATCATCAGCGCATCAAATGATATACATTGTGGGTTGGTCTATTTTTCATAAAGTTAAACTAATTAGAGAGCCTACTCGACCATTGCCCCGAGGCGGGGACTTGACACTTGGTGAATTGTTAAAGTATAAATCCCAAGAAGGGGTTCGTGTTTTGTTGTTGGTTTGGGATGATATAACTTCCCAGAGATTATATAACACGGTGAGATTGCGAAATTTTATAATGTACTTAATATAGCTTAGCAATGATGATTGCTAATTGTGGTTTGATTCAAAATCAATGTAGACTGGAATGAAAACTCATGATGAAGAGACCAGAAAGTTTTTCAAGCATTCATCGGTGGTATGTGTTCTTACACCACGATATGGAGACACTATACGTGGTCACTATATGGATCAGGTAATAAAGCTGCGTTTAATCAGCCTGCTCTGCTTTACATAGTATGTTAATCTTTCTAAATACTACAGTATATTTTTTAATCCATGTTTCAGGTCGTGAAGAGTGCTTGTTCACACCATCAGAAATGTGTACTTTGTGGATACACAGGCATATGGTAATAGTAGAAAAATTACCGCTTTTATAGGTGGTCTTGATTTCACTGACGGACGATATGATACACCTGAGCATAGGTTGTGTCATGATCTTGACACGGTATTTAAGGACGACATTCACCAGCCTACATCATCTGTGAGTGGCTATACCATCTCATCTTCCATTTCTGTGACCATAAGCATAATAAATTTGGTAAAGATTAACTGCTGATATAACAAAAAATGGTTCAATTAATAAGGCAGGAACAAAGGCCCTAAGGCAGCCATGGCATGACTTACACTGCAAGATAGATGGTCATGCTGCATATGATGTTCTGCTAAACTTTGAGCAGAGATGGAGAAAAGCTACAAGATGGCCAGAAATATTAGTCGGCGGAAGGATGTCTCGCTCAAAAGTTGATAAATTGTTAAAGATTGACCGAATCTCGTGGATTCTTAGTCCTATGTATCAAATTCCACCAAACGGAGACCACACAGTGGTTCCTGAAGATGATCAATTGTTGCATGTGTCCAATGAAGATGATCCTGATAGCTGGCATGTGCAGGTTACCACACCCATCCCTTCTTTCCAACCAAAAAAAGAGGCCTTTCTTAGCTTACATATGATATAAGTGGCAACATAGATGGGTCAGGTAACCAGCCAAAAGAGGTGTGTTTGGTAGGTGTCAAGTCCAGTTGACCCCCAAAAAAGTCTAAATCTTCAATAAAAAATTGAAATGCCGGATATGATTACGAAAATTATGCTTTTCTATAATAATTTAATTTCCTCGAATATATGATATGAGATACATTATGCAATAAAAATGCACGTTGCACGATAGTGGACTGGTTCGACTCATTCGACCCGTTTCCTTTAATACCATTTTTTTATTTAACCCATTTGACCCGTTACAAATAAAACATAGCCCAAATCAGCCCATTCATAAGTAAATGACTCGAAATTTCCAACTCAAAAACATTATTGTTTTTTTTTTTTTTTTTTTTTTCCTTACTCTGCAGATCTTCCGATCTATAGACTCTATGTCATTAAAGGGGTTCCCCAAAGATGTGGACGTTGCCCAGGAACAGGTTAGTAGTTGAAGCTTCCGTTCATTTCAATTGTGAATATGATACTCAGCAGTACGTTCCCATGATGACATGATGTATATACTGTGCTGATAATTCTGTATCCTGCAGAATCTTGTTACTTCAAAAAAAATGGTTATAGAGAAAAGCATTCAAACAGCATACATCCAAGCGATCCGATCAGCTCAGCATTTCATTTATATTGAAAATCAATATTTCATTGGTTCATCATATGAATGGCCGTTATACAAAAAAGCAGGTAACCAATTACATCCATTGTTGACACTATGTTAAGTGATAAAATATTCATGTGTTTATGATAACATGTGGCCAATTTTTAGGAGCTGATAACCTAATCCCAATGGAGTTGGCTCAAAAAATAGCAAGCAAAATTAGAAGTAAGGAAAGATTTGCGGTTTATGTCGTCATACCAATGCGGCCAGAGGGCGACCCAACTTCCCTTAAGTCTATTATCATGCAAGATATTCTTCTCTGGCAGGTATTTATGACATGAAAGGCTTCTTGTTGCTTGCTATGGTCGTCATCAAATATTATTTCCCACACATTGACCAAAAAATAAAATAAAAATAAAATAAAAAAAGAAGCTAGAGTATAAAATGGTTCAAAGTGAAAGGAAATGATGTTAAATATTGTAACTTTCAGAGTCAGACTATGCAAATGATGTACAATGTTGTTGCACTAGCAATCAAGTCAATGCAGACAAACGCACACCCTACAGACTATTTAAATTTCTACTGCCTTGGTAAATGGGAAGACTTACCTTTCAACTTCAGTCCATCATTTACAGATAAGAAGGTATTCTGACCTTTCTACTACATATGTACGTAAAATCATTTTGCTGAATTTTAGTACTCATACGAAAAAACGCAACAATAGTTTTTTTAGCTATACAAGTTTAATAAAAGTTGAATTGGGTCGTCTTTTTAAAGGTATCAGATTCACAAAAGTTCAAAAGGTTCATGATCTACGTGCATTCTAAGGGAATGATTGTGGATGATGAATATGTAATTGTGGGATCTGCCAACATTAATGAAAGATCAATGGCTGGTTCACGGGATACAGAAATAGCCATGGGTTCATATCAACCCCATCACACTTGGGCTGCAAAGAAGCGATACCCATATGGACAGGTTTGGCAACTCCTCCAGTTTTATAAAATACTTAAGGGTGTTTAAACAGTTTTTGTAACTGATTATCTACTAAAAATATATATATTTCGCAAATAAACAATCTCACTGGGACATAACAATGTTACCTATTTATACCTTCTAGTTTGAGAAATTTGTTATTTCTGTTTCACAAAACATGTCTTCTCATTTTATTCATTATTATTTAAAACTTTCAAGTAATAATTATAACTCGCCATGCAACCAGATATCTAAATATCTGATGTTTAGAATTTCAAACAACATAGGAACATGCAAATTATGTCTAGCGTCCATTATCTTACAACTAATTATCTGATTCTGATTATCCACAATGACATAATCACTTTCAAATGAATATCCAAACACCCCTCAAAAGAAATTTTCCCAAAAAGTCTAGATTCTCCATTCCATTGAATCAGGAACGTAGATACACTTTCACTTTTCAGTGCTCATAAGTTACAGATTTAGAATCAAGCGTTAGCATAAGAAAATCATAAAATTAAGGGTGTGTGCACATGCTTTCAGGTCTATGGTTACAGAATGTCACTGTGGGCTGAGCATCTAGGGGCAATAAAAAACGCCTACAAGGAGCCCCAAACTCTGGAATGTATAAACAAAGTCAACAAAATAGCTGAAGATAACTGGAAAAGATACACATCAGAGAAACACACAACATTGCAGGGTCATCTTTTAAGGTATCCATTACATGTAGATGCCGATGGGAATGTGAATTCATTGCCTGGATATGAAAATTTCCCAGATACTGGAGTTAAAGTAATGGGAGCTCAATTTCCAACCCTGCCAGATTTTTTAACTACATGATCTCCTACCCCTTTGTTATGTTCATGCGTGTGTGTGAAGTTGTGGTGAATAAAATGTGTTTGGTGTATTATTGTCCAATGATTTATGGGGTAGGGTAGCCTGCTACTTCGCTGTAAATTTGTGAAAAGTTACAATATACGTCGAATACATATGTATGCATTGTGAAAATTAAAGCATTACTACTATTTATTTTATCATGGAAATCTTTTGTTTTTAGTAGGTAGCCGAGAATTATTAAAGCATATGTATAGTTATGTGCTTGTAAGAGACTGCAAAGTGCAAACTTAATTAAAAAACTTGTTTTTATATGCATAAAATAACTCAATACCTTCAATATCCCTAAAAGATACCACGATTATAAGATAACAACACAATGCAGCATATAATTATCCCCACTTTCCCTATATGAACAGATTGATTTGAATCCGACTTTAATCCATTTCCCATAATTTCTTTTTAAAAGGAAAACTATCACTCTCACTTTCTCAATATAATCAGTTTACATTGATAATTTTCCCGGCATTTTCCATACATAATAGGGGTTATCAACAAAATAGGAATGGGCGGGCTAAATAATGGACATGATCACATAAGATTTTGATGAATTAGATTTAAAACTCTAAAATTAACGAGGTCTTAAAGGGAAGAACCAAATTCTGTATAATGTAGTATAGGTGGAAACACAGAGGAACCAATTATGCATAATCAAAGAGTGTCAATTGTCAATCTTAATTACATGTTCTCAAATCTTTTGTTATCTTAACTATTTATATAAACGTTTAGCTTCCAACTTCCATCACCACTATCAAACATCAATAATAAAAATTTTCATAAATATAAGTACGAGCAAAATCACATATGTGAATAACAACGACTAAAAATCATAGATTAGCTTGACGTTACCCGTCTAGCATATATCTTTTCAGCCAACCTCTCGGCCACTTCCACCTTCCCATGAGTCTTACACGCAGCCAATAACGCACCCCACAACGCCTCATCCGGCACCACATCCATCTGTTCCACCAACACCTCCGCCTCCTCCACCCTCCCAACCCTCCCCAACATATCAACCATACACGTACAATGCTCCAAACCCACCTTCACCCCAAACCTCCCCATCATCTCAAAATACTCCACCCCTTTATCCACCTCCCCACCATGACTACACGCTGCCAAAACCCCAGTAAACGTCATCCCATCCGGCTCCACCCCGTCACTCACCATCTCATCAAAAAGCTCAAAAACCTCCTCACACTTCCCATACAACCCATACCCACTAATCATCGCACTCCAACTCACCACATTCCTCTCAAACATTTCATCAAACACGTTGCGCGCACTCACCAAATCACCACATTTCGCATACATCGTCACTAAAGCATTCAAATTCACCAAATCCAAATCAAACCCATTTGTTATAACCAGATTATGTATGTTCCGACCGACCCGTAAAGCCGGTATACCACTGCAGGATTTAAGCACAGGCGGCAAAGTATGGCGATCAAGGGCTTTTCGCGCCCGGACCATTTGGCGAAAAAACGCTAACGAATTCGCGAACTGGTTGACATTCGCATAGCCTCTGATAAGGGTATTGTATAAAAAAGTGGACTGGTGGTTGGTGTAGCTGAATATGACGGATGCTTGGTGCAACTGGTTGCATGAAGCGTATGATGTGATGAGTTTAGCGCGGATGAAATTATGGCGGGAAAACTTGGTGGTGATTAGAAAAGCGTGGAGTTGTTTGAGTTTGGGGAGGTTTTTGGTTGATGTCAAGGAGTTGAGTATAGTGGTGAAGATGGGTATGATTCCTTCGGGTTTACGCATTTTGGTGGAGAGGGTTTCTAAGAGACTTTGAATTCTTGTCTATTTATATGTTTCAGGGAGACGGACTAGAATTTTTAAGAGGTGTTGGGCACAAAACAGCAAAAGAAAATTGAGGGGCACATATCAAAAAAATATGACAGTTTTGAAGTCTTTTTGTACTTTATTATATAAAACGTGTTAAATATTACTACGTAGTAGTAAACTTAAACATTAGGGACTTAAGTGTATTTTATAATTAGATTAGGTGGTAGACTAGAATTAGGTTAGTTAGCTTGGAGTGCAAGACAAGCTAGGTTTCTACCTCCTCATCTCTATATAAATAGAGATGAAGTGATGCTAGTTATTAATTCTTCTTCCTCAATTGTAAAAACTTTATTGGTTTTAATAAAGGGTTCGTTGAGTGTATATCGTGTGCATATTCTTGTCGGTTCTTTGTAGTCTCTCGTGTATACTACTCGTGTGCTCGATACAACTCGCGATCTAGTTTCCGCGATCGAACTTCGGGTTTGTTGTCGAGGTATTTTCAACAAGTGGTATCAAGAGCCGCGGTTATTGTGGTCATCGAAGTTGGAGTGCTAGTTCGAGGAGTCGAGTTTGTTTGAGGTTCGGTTTTGTGTTCGACTCGTTTTTATCTTTAGAGTAGCGATCGTCGAGAAGTAAGTGAAATTCCAAAGTGACTTTTGGTTATTATTACTACAAAAGGTAACATGCAGTGGATGATTTATTGTTAAAACCAAAGTGATAGAATATAATATATTCTATGTTATACTTCACGTGTACTACAAAGTGCCACAGGCTTTGTTTTTGGAAAAGGGTTTCGATTTTTAATTTTTAGAAATCGACTTTGCTTATCGTCTTTTAGGATTTTAAAATTCGATTAAAGCGAAGAATTTCTTGTTGTGGTTTTTTTCTTGTGGTTCAAGTTTCGATCGTGGTTAGCTTGGGTTTCAAGTTTTCGATCGGGTTTGCTTGTTCGAGATCGAGGGTTTAGGGTTTTTCTAATTAATTCGATTTGCAAGAAGGGTTTATAGCAACAAGGGGAATATTGCACACGACTTGTGAGGCTTGTCGGTAAAGTTGGTTAAGAAACAACTTGACAAGGTTTTTAGCAAGGTTAAAGAAGAATGGCTAGTTCGATAACTAGGTTTGACATCGAAAAATTCGATGGGAAGAATGACTTCGGGTTATGGCAAATAAAGGTGCGTGCTTTAATGGTACAGCTGGGATGTGATGCTGCATTAGAGAAATTACCCGCGGACATGGAAGCAGGTGAAAAGGCTGCTTTGATGAAGAAGGCATACAGTACCTTGATTCTATGCTTGGGAGACCGGGTTTTACGGGAAATTACCAAGGAAACAACTGCTGCAGGAATTTGGACGAAGTTAACTAGTCTTTATATGACTAGGTCCTTAGCAAACAGACTGTATCTGAAGAAAAAGCTGTACACGTTTTATATGAGTCCAGGTACGAAACTGGGTGATCATATAGATGAGTTTAATAAGTTGATACTTAATTTGGCGAATATTGATATCGAGATTGAGGATGAAGATCAGGCACTTATGTTACTTACGTCGTTGCCATCATCTTACGAAAACTTTGTGGAAACATTGTTGTATGGGAGGGAATCCTTGACAATGGAGGATGTTCTAGCAACTCTGAATTCAAGAGAGTTGAAGAAAAGAACTGAAGGCACAAAGGAAGAAACTGGTGACGGGTTATACGTAAGGGGAGGGTCAGATCATTCAAGGAAAGATCATTCTGGTGGAAGTTCGCGGTTCAAGTCAAGGGGTGAAACTGGTAAACTCAAGTGCTTCATATGTCATTCAGAGGGTCATCTGAAGAGAGACTGTCCAATGAAGAAGTCAAGTGGGTTCGTCAGGAAGGGTAAACATGATCAGGATTCTGATTCTTCTGATGACGACGGTAACGCCTACTTTGGAGAAGCCTTAGTGGTGGTTGGGAATGATGAGATGACTGAATTGGTAATGGATTCAGGTGGGTCTTATCATATGACACCTAGGAGGGATTTCCTGTATGACTTCAAGGATTTTGATGGTGGTTCGGTTCAGTTAGGTGATAACAGGACATGCACTATCAGAGGGGCAGGAAAAGTGAAGATACAGTTGCATGATGGATCAAGCTTTATACTGGAAAATGTCAGGTATGTTCCAGGGTTAAGAAAAAGCTTGATTTCATTGAGTACTCTTGAAAAAGAGGATTATACTGTGAAGATGCAGATGGGTAGAGTCAAGGTGATCAAA